>CM036753.1:52422545-52790045 GCA_020796225.1 Arion vulgaris | reverse complement strand
GTTTATATATATATATATATATATATTGTGCAGTAATATAAGTTTATATATATATATATATATATTGTGCAGTAATATATGTTTATATATATATATATATATATTGTGCAGTAATATATGTTTATATATATATATATATATATATATATATATATATATATATATATATATATATATATATATATATAAATATTGTGCAGTAATATAAGTTTGATATATATATATATATATATATATATATATATATATATATATTGTGCAGTAATATAAGTTTATATATATATATATATATATATATATATATTTATATATATATATATATATATATATATATTGTGCAGTAATATAAGTTTATATATATATATATATATATATATATATATATATTGTGCAGTAATATATGTTTATATATATATATATATATATATATATATATATATATATATATATATATTGTGCAGTAATATAAGTTTATATATATATATATTGTGCAGTAATATAAGTTTATATATATATATATATATATATATATATATATATATATATATATATTGTGCAGTAATATATGTTTATATATATATATTGTGCAGTAATATAAATTTGTATATATATATATATATATTGTGCAGTAATATAAGTTTATATATATATATATATATATATATATATATATATATATATATATATATATATATATATATATATATATATATGGCCATTTTGCCTTTAGTGACAGTCATTTGTCACGTGTGCAACTGTGACAAATTCTGAGTTTGCGCTTGTTTCTCTTCAAACTCATCCGTAAGTTTCTTCTCGAAAGATTATATCTTCTTCTTTTGTCGTCACACTGCTACCGGGTTGTTGCCCAGTGTCGTCACACTGGTTATCTTTGCTCTTTCACATGATTCTGCTACGTCATCTAACCATCGTTTCCGTAGATTATATACCTTTGCTTAATGTTGTATTTCATAACGCTCAGTCATCAGCTAGTTTTGGTCTTAATTTCTGGACATAGAGAAAAGTTCTTCATTGATGCCTTGCAGATGTCCTTATTCTGAATGCTGGTACGTCTTGTCGCATCTTCCATTCTAAACGTTTACAGAACAGCACCTATTGGAGAATGCGAATATTTTAGATTCTTCTCACATGTCCCATCCATCGTTATCTTCTACCGTTAAGTAATTCCATGATGGAAGAGGCAAGTTAGATGGTTACAATATATCAGAGTTGATTATCTTGTCATGCCACCTGATGTTCATCATCTCTTGGAGACAACCTTTCAGAGTTGATTATCTTGTCATGCCACCTGATGTTCATCATCTCTTGGAGACAACCCATCTTCCGGCTTGGACACAACAAGGAAAGCAGCACAGTTAACATTCAGACGACAAAGATTTAGATCTAACAGGAATGCGTATATAGCTCTTTACTATACCACTTATAAACATGGACATCCTACTCAGGACGTGAGAGAAGACGTAAATAGCTCTTTACTATACCGCTTATAAACGTGGACATCCTACTCAGGACGTGAGAGAAGACGTAAATAGCTCTTTACTATACCGCTTATAAACATGGACATCCTACTCAGCACGTGAGAGAAGACTTAACATATATCATATTCGCTATCACCACTAAATTATGAACATCAGCTTTTTGACAAGATAACCAGCTCTAAAGTACTTCAGCTTGCTTACTTGCAATATATCATTGGAAAGCTCAGCAGTAGGAGACTAGGATGGAAGGGGCATGTGAGAAGTTTAGATAATAGCCGCATACTCTAACAGGTGCTGCTCTGTGAATTTTTGAAAGGCAAATGGTTCCAAGACAGACCACTGTTCAGATGCAAGAGTATAACTAAGGCTTCCAAAAAGGACCTCTCTGTTCATCTTAACAGAAAGAAAAATGAAACTGATGACAGAGCTATATAGAAAACGACATTACATACAAGGTGCAGGATTATTCGAAGAGAAACGTAGGGATGAGCTTTGCAGACAAGAGAAACAAGCTCAAACTGAGACGTCGTCTCAACTACATTCTTGTCAAATCACGGTCTGCAAAGACAATATATAAATAAATGTGTGTATATAATGTACAACACCATTTTTTCTCCCGACATTAATCAATCAATGACAATCCTGAATGTGAACATCAAATGACAGAATAAAACTAGTCCCGACAGAGATGATTCATCAAGAAACGACCTATTAAATTGTGGACCTTAAATAGCTATGGAGCTACATAATTGGAATACTGCCGCTAACATTTGTTTGTGTAAGAAAGAGATAAAAGCACACATGGTTATTCACTGATGTGCATGGCACTGATTCCACTAATCAATCAATAAATCAGTCAGTCAATCATGATATCCTTTCTGCAACTCTTCACTGGGCGAGCAGTAAAGCAAAAGAAAAAGAGCAATAAATTATGACCTGGTGTGAACACATTACGTGTGTTTTACGATCGAAGTTACTAATAACTAAATTCCAACTAAATGACATTTTTTCTCAACTTATCGGTGCGTGCTGAAATTTCTTGAATATCAATGCTTGTCCTGTCTCGTGTTTCTTTATTTGCTGAACTTGGTTTGTTTGCATTTTCAGTTAACGGTATGTATACTTCAAATGGGACGGATTAGGGCGTTCACATATTGAATCGGCACAAGAAGGTGGTGGATTCGGTCCCACACTAGACGTTCCACACGTGAGGAAAGGAATTAGTAATGAAGATAGCATTGAAGGAACATAGCATTGAAGGAACATATCATTGTAGGAACATAGCATTGAAGGAACATATCATTGAACGAACATAGCATTGAAGATACATATCATTGAAGAAACATATCAGTTATGGTACTCATAATTGAAGAAACAAATCGTTGAAGAGACAAATCATTCAGAAAACATATCATTGAAGAACGGGGTGTTTGTGAATTGTGCACCCTCTCTGGGTAGGAGTTAGAACTGGAATACCCAAACGCCAGTGTACGGGAGGTAGGTGGCTCTCTGTGGTACTGTATAGTAAGTTAATAAATAGTTCTGAGAACATTAGGGGAAGCACCGAAGTCAAAGAATAAAGATTTCTGAGAACATTAGGTAAAGCACCGAAGTCAAAGAATAAATAGTACTGAGAACGTTATGTGAAGCACCGAAGTCAAAGAATAAAGTGTACTGAGAACTTTAGATGAAGCACCGAAGTCAAAGAATAAAGTGTACTGAGAACTTGAGATGAAGCACCGAAGTCAAAGAATAAATATTACTGAGAACATTAGATGAAACACCGAAGTCAAAGAACAAATAGTACTCAGAACATTAGGGGAAGCACCGAAGTCAAAGAACAAATATTACTCAGAACATTAGGGGAAGCACCGAAGTCAAAGAACAAATATTACTCAGAACATTAGGTGAAGCACCGAAGTCAAAGAATAAATATTTCTCAGAACATTAGGTGAAGCACCGAAGTCAAAGAATAAATATTACTCAGAACATTAGGTGAAGCACCGAAGTCAAAGAACAAATAGTACTCAGAACATTAGATGAAGCACCGAAGTAGTCAAAGAATAAATATTACTCAGAACATTAGGTGAAGCACCGAAGTCAAAGAATAAAGAGTTCTGAGAACATTAGATGAAGCACCGAAGTCAAAGAATAAATATTACTCAGAACATTAGGGGAAGCACCGAAGTCAAAGAATAAAGTGTACTGAGAATATTAGATGAAGCACCGAAGTCAAAGAATAAATATTACTCAGAACATTAGGTGAAGTACCAAAGTCAATGGATTTTGTAAGAAAATGGACAATAATATTTATTTAGAGATTCAGGAAAATACAATAGCCAAACACTAAAATCAAACCACAATCGCTCTTTGTTCACATTTTGCAAATATACATGAAGCTAACTATGGATTGTGTCTGCATGTATGATATATGTGTAAACTTCTGTATATGTGTACGGTTGTTTCGTCTCATATACATATATGCACAAAGATTAATCGTCTGTTTTTGTGTTCGAATCTGACCAGATGTTCTATGTTGCGTAGTAAACGCTTTTAGTAAGACACGACAAAGTGAGGTTCTTTAATGGAGAGTTAGCTAGTCTTGGTCGTAGATACGATTGTCTTACATTGCTGACATAAATCAGGTTTTGTGGTTCAATTTTAGTGTTCGATAATTGCTGTTTTCCTGAAGTCCTAATTATTTGTTGCTGTGTATCTATTTACCTGCTTTATAATACAAGAACATTGATTTGGTCAACTCCTTGTGGACCAGACGCCAAACTATGCGGTTTTGTGTTGGATACCTTTTACCAGGAGCCACACTATGCGGCTTTGTGTTGATACCTTTACCAGGAGCCACACTATGCGGCTTTGTGTTGGATACCTTTACCAGGAGCCACACTATGCGGTTTTGTGTTGGGTACCTTTTACCAGGAGCCACACTATGCGGCTTTGTGTTGATACCTTTACCAGGAGCCACACTATGCGGCTTTGTGTTGATACCTTTTACCAGGAGCCACACTATGCGGTTTTGTGTTGGATACCTTTTTACCAGGAGCCACACTATGCGGTTTTGTGTTGGATACCTTTTTACCAGGAGCCACACTATGCGGCTTTGTGTTGATACCTTTTACCAGGAGCCACACTATGCGGTTTTGGGTTGGATACCTTTTACCAGGAGCCACACTATGCGGCTTTGTGTTGATACCTTTTACCAGGAGCCACACTATGCGGCTTTGTGTTGGATACCTTTTTACCAGGAGCCACACTATGCGGCTTTGTGTTGGATACCTTTTACCAGGAGCCACACTATGCGGCTTTGTGTTGGGTACCTTTTATAAGGAGCCACACTATGCGGTTTTGGGTTGGATACCTTTTACCAGGAGCCACACTATGCGGCTTTGTGTTGGGTACCTTTTACCAGGAGCCACACTATGCGGCTTTGGGTTGGATACCTTTTACCAGAGCCACATTATATAGCATTTTTTATTCTAAAAACAAATGGCTTGTAAAAATATGGCTTTTGTTCTTGTCCACTAAGAGAGTTAATAAGGATCATTTTCTGCCACCTGACTGTCTGCTGGTCATCGCCGAGTTCTGGGCATATGCCCATATGTTCAATGTGTGCGTAAAAAGGACAAACTGTTTAACAAATAAGATACAATATGATGTGGCTTGTTTGCGTCTTTCTTATCAGCTAAGTTAACCAATTCTTGTATTCAGTGCCGAGATATGTATACATATATATATATATATATATATATATATATATATATATATATATATATATATATCATCAAATAGCTTGTACTTAGCAGAACTTTGCTAGCCGAATATTCCTTCGGAATTTCTCTCTCTCACAGGACATGTGTCCTGTATCTGCAACCGTCATACTCAAATCATCAGTTATAACCCGAATCTTCTCGTGGACTTTCTCTTCTCCTTCTTGCCAGGATGCCTTCTTCCATAATGGTCTTATTCAATACTTCGTGTCTAAATAAAAATATGTCAAAAATACTTCATTTTTCTCATTCTATTTTGTAGAATCAGCTAGTTTTCTTTATTTTGAGAACTTTCTGGATATATTTATGTGTTCTCTGTTCATGATATAATTATCGATATAAGGGAAGACAGCAGTTAAAAATTACAATTTTGTAATTTTAAAAAACTACTGTACTTTGTTGTTACGTGTTTCGCCATTATTCATGCTATGACTCTTGTGTAACACTTTTATTCAAAAGCACATATGCTAATATGTTGTCTTACTGCCTTGTTCAATATGTATATGTATATATTACACAAATAATATAAATACTTGACAACTTTAAAAGCATGTCATTTAATAATTTTCAGATATGAGTAACCGTACTTCCATCTGAGATCAAACAATCATGACGTCACAGGATACTACCAAAACTACTCGTGATAAAGAGATGGCCGCTGTCATGTACAACTTTAAGGAACAGCGCGTCTTAGAAAAATGTTTGCAGACACTTAGTTTGGAGCAGACATACTCCATGAAACTTCTGGAATTGGGGAACAGAGAAATTAAGGTAGTAGACCAGAACTTCACTTCTACTTTGTTTATGTAATATAGATGTCGTGAAATGTTGGGAGAAAAGGGAGGTGAGCACTGATACGAATGATGTTTGTGACAGCTTCTGACATGCCTGTTTGTTATGAACTTTATACTAAATGTTACTTACACTTAGACATGTTCATGTTTAAGTATGTTCTCAGTTCATTTATTTTATATCAGTATACTTGTTCTTCTTTTCTTGTCCATTTAACTGTTGATTGTATCATAGATTTAGCCAAATTGAAATATTTGAGCTCCTACTTCATACCGGTGTGGTATTTGCTTATTTGATAAATTGATTTTGTTGCGAGAATGAATCTGGTAGATCGTAATAATGACTCTGAACATTGTTGTCCAAGAACTAGTCATACTAGAAGATAAAATACGTCCAAATACAACAGCTTTCCCATATCTGGAAAGTGTTATCAGTCAGGAAAGAAGAGCTGGATCTGAACCTAAAAACAGTTTATGTAAGGAACGAAGTGCATAAATAACCATTGTCTGGTCTTCTCTTATAGTTTTTTCCTAGCCAAATCAAGTCGACATACATCATTGTTGTGCTGATGAACTACTGCTGCTGGTCGTTGTGTCTAAAACACTTATCTTCGCGGCTAAGCTAGGAATATTGAGAAGGATATGAGTCTGTTCAATTTCTGTGTTTAATATATGTGTCACTGAGAGCTTCATATACATGTGTAGTGTTATTATATGTTACGTAGCGATCTAAATTACTAGTGCTATCAAGTCAGAATAGGGCTCACCTGAATGGCGATGGACACTAGTAATTAGGAAAGCAAGTCTTCATGCAAAAATATGTCAGACAGAGGAGCCATATTAGACGCCATGATTACTCATGAATTAATGGCAAGTTAGAGGAAAAAAATGTTTAGTGTTTATTTTTTTAAATTTGGCTACATATTATACTACTGATATACAAAATGTACATACACTACATGTATTGACTTGTTATAATACTGATATACAAAATGTACATACACTACATGCATTGACTTGTTATAATACTGATATACAAAATGTACATACACTACATGCATTGACTTGTTATAATACTGATATACAAAATGTACATACACTACATGCATTGACTTGTTATAATACTGATATACAAAATGTACATACACTACATGCATTGACTTGTTATAATACTGATATACAAAATGTACATACACTACATGCATTGACTTGTTATAATACTGATATACAAAATGTACATACACTACATGTATTGACTTGTTTTAATACTGATATACAAAATGTACATACACTACATGCATTGACTTGTTATAATACTGATATACAAAATGTACAATGACTTATTATAATACAATAACAGTTTATTTGTTAATCATAAAGTAAAACATAACCCACCGTATTACCCTATTTACCAGGTGGTTTAAAAAGGGTTTCTTAACTTTCCTTTGTTTTAACACTAGTCGCTTAACAAATAAACTGTTAAGCATATTTTTATCAATTCTTATTGAGGTTTCTGTTGTTAACCTGTAAAATATTGTTTTCTTCATGATATCAGGTACAATATAAGAAACTCAAGGATAAAGTATCCAAGATAAAATCATATCTTCCGGTTGAGGATATCAGCAGGTTCCGTCAGTTGGAAATGCAAAGCAATCTGAAACCAACCTACGAATGTCATATTCAGAGAAGTACTATAAAGATGGCTGAAGCGTCACGAAGATTAAATCTCTTGAACAATAGGGTCAACAACACAAGATCAACACGTAGTTCTCTGCCACGAATATATATTCAGAAGGATGCTGTGAAGTTGCCCAGTAGTAGCTCACTTGGTGAAACTATGGACAAGTACAGTAATTGTTTAACTGTCGTCTTCACAAATGACCAACAAGCAAAAACACAACATAACACAATATCGCATTCGCAGTATTCTAGTAGACCACAGAGCCGTAATTTGTCTTTACAGCAAGAAGACACGTCCGAGACTATCGAAGAAAATCTGACACAACTGCCTAATGACAAACAAGACATTGTGCGTGTGCTAGAAGAACATCCAATGTTCATGCATAGGGAGAAAAGTGAAACTAGTTTCAGAGCTCATTCGGCATATTCACATACTCATTCGCCATTTTCCAGTCATGTGACAGCTGGGAAGGATTCCAGGGCAGGGTTGCGAACTGCACCAGTTCAGTCTAGCAACATAAGACGGTTTCTCAGATGTCCACGATTCTATAGACAGGTTAGATTTATCATTATGTTGTCTATCGTCTCCTAACAACATCCTGCTCACAGACATATATTGTAACTGTATGTTAGTACATGCACTATAGTTCGTTCCAAATTTCGAGAACACATTAAAGTTTAATTTGCAAGAAATCTACCTAATACATACCAGTGATTTTTTGCAAGCAGTCTTATATATCTCGCGATTTACGAATATATGTTTTACTAATTGGTAGGTAGCTTAGTTGAGGCAAAAAACGTTTTTTTATGATATAATTTTGCATAAGCACAACAAAACGATCATCAAAGTTTAGAATTCAAGTTAAGACCCGTCTTCAATTTGAGCACGTAAAAGAAGGGCAGTTCAAAATCGAGAAAAGCTGACTGGAAAGCAACTGCCTGTGCAAAATTAATTAGAAAGATTAAAAAATAAACTTCATACAAAATATTTTCACCATCTTCAAAATTACATCGGGACCCTCGCCGGTGCTACGGAGTTCGTGCACTGCCACTGATGTCTTTTCGTGTAAGAAAGAGATCATAGCTTACATGGCTAAACACCGAAGTGCAACGAGGATGGTCCAATCAATCAATCAATCAATCAATCAATTCTCACACCAATAACATTGTTAACATTTTACCAACTAGAATACACCGAGAAAATATTTGACTATTCAAACTTTAATATAACACAGATATGTTTCTGGAAATGCCACAAGCTATACACGCCCTGATACTGGCCTGTTCTGTTATTGTGTAGTCTGTCATTATATGCAAGGTGACCGTTAACCAAACAAATCACCTGGGTCTGAGATTTAAGATTAAGAACTCAAGCGGAACTGGCCCTAAGTCATTACACATATGGAGTTAAAGTGAGGAAGACGTTCGGGAGTAAAAAGAGTAAATTAAAAAAAAACATGCAATACAGAAACGGAATGAGTAGCCAGTGGAAAGAGTAGATGAAGAGTACATCAACAAAAAGAGTAGACGAGCGGTAAAGGTAATCGGAGGGATAGAGTAGATGAAGAGTAGACGAGCGGTAAAGGTAATCGGAGGGATAGAGTAGATGAAGTGTAGACGAGCGGTAAAGGTAATCGGAGGGATAGAGTAGATGAAGAGTAGATGAATGGAAAGAGTAGACGAACAGAAAGAGTAGCCGAACAGAAAGAGTAGACGAAAGGAAAAAGTAGACGAACGTAAAGAGTAAACGAACATAAAGAGTAGACGAACGTAAGGAGTAGCCGAACGTAAAAGTAGACGAACGTAAAGGTAGCCGAACGTAAGAGTAGACGAACGTAAAGAGTAGACGAACGTAAAGAGTAGACGATAGGAAAAAGTAGACGAACGGATAGAGTTATCGAACGGAAAGAGTAGCCGAACAGAAAGAGTAGACGAACAGAAAGAGTAGACGAACAGAAAGAGTAGCCGAACGGAAAGAGTAGCCGAACAGAAAGAGTAGACGAAAGGAAAAAGTAGACGAACGTAAAGAGTAGACGAACATAAAGAGTAGACGAACGTAAAGAGTAGCCTGACGTAAAGAGTAGCCGAACGTAAAGAGTAGACGAACGTAAAGAGTAGACGAACGTAAAGAGTAGACGAAAGGAAAAAGTAGACGAACGGATAGAGTTATCGAACGGAAAGAGTAGCCGAACATCGAACTTTCCGTCGGCAAAAATTAGTTAGAGCAACACAAATGAAGCTTTGTATGTGATCGCGAGAGAGAGAAATGAAGCTTTGTATGTGATCGCGAGAGAGAAATGAAGCTTTGTATGTGATCGTGAGAGAGAGAAATGAAGCTTTGTATGTGATCGCGAGAGAGAGAAATGAAGCTTTGTATGTGATCGCGAGAGAGAAATGAAGCTTTGTATGTGATCGCGAGAGAGAGAGAAATGAAGCTTTGTATGTGATCGCGAGAGAGAAATGAAGCTTTGTATGTGATCGCGAGAGAGAGAAATGAAGCTTTGTATGTGATCGCGAGAGAGAGAAATGAAGCTTTGTATTGAGGGCAATTAATAACTCGAGTATTACGGCACCTTGAATGTTATGTGATTCACGCACGAAGTATAATTTGTTAGTAAATAACTGACGCAATATCCAACAGAACTAATTTAGATGTATTAAATTTAGGCCACGAACTGTTATTTTAGATTATTTAGAGTTTAACAAGGCAGAAATTGCATGATAAGCAAATTTAAAAGAAATAGTTCAACTGTATAACCGCATTGTACAGATCTGATCTGGTCCAGATTGAACGTAAGGCAAGTTACTCGGTATGTCAGATTGGCTATATTTTAGCTTCTATATTTAAATCACTATTCAGCTATACAATTCAACTTACCTCTATGCAAGGTACGTCGCAGTTTACAAAATAAGTCGACAACTATTGCAAATATTTTGTGCTTTGTAAAAACATTTGCTTAGAGAGAGAGAGAGGGGGTGGGAGGGCATAAAGAAAGAGATAGGCAGAAAGAAAAAGACAGAGATAAACGGATGGACAAATGAAGCTAGAGGATTTGAAAAATATGATCCCAAATTGTACAACTAAATGCTTTGTTTTCTTTTGTCCTGCAGTAACTTGGGAGAGAACATATTTGAGAAACGTCGTCTGGAACTATTGGAGGAAGAAAACTACCAGGCTGCAGTACTGGACAAGAAAACTCAAGATTTTCTAAAGCAGGTTGACAAATACCTTCACAGAAAAACTCCTATTGAATCTTCTAATGTGATTAGTAATAACATTGTTTTGGAATCTTCTTTAGATAAATCAAGATCATTCGACTCCTTGAGCAATCCTCGACAACAACGTTTTCACAACAGGAGTCAGTCTTCAGAATGGGGAGCTAAACCAACTTATCTTCCAGAGCAAGTGTACAAAGAACGTGTTCTGACACTTTGGAAAGATATGAACAAATGTCGATATCTTAGACTGACAGACGATAAACTTGACCTGTCAGGCATAAACACTCTAGCCAAAGATAATTTAAAATTATTTCAAGCAATGAGACAGACCGAATGAGTACCGCTAAAAGAGGAAAGGGGAGTATTCATTAATATTCAAATAACTATTCCTTGCCTTTCGATTGACCTTGTATCGAATTTTCCCTCCGTGTATGGTCGGGACCAGCGAGGGAAGCAAAAAATAGTAACATTGCACAATACAAGACATGTCGTAAGAGGGAACTGAGGTAGGGGCCTAGGGAAGCTACCTTAGTAAATAAAAAGAGTCGCATAAATTGGATGTGCTGGCCTACACGTAGGCGTATAACTGGCCCAACATACAAGCGCTCTTAGGCTCGGATCACATACAAATCACAAAGCGCAGTTAACAAGTGATCAATATGGAATGTTTGAAGAAGCTATATACCCTCATGTCTAACCAATATTAATTTCTCCAATCACAGATGGTATATGCATATTATCAAACAGGATAGACATTTGTATAGATGAACTAACCATAAGCTTTCTCAAAACAACAGAATTTTACTTTAAAGTATCACATACTGAAGCTTGTTGTCAGATCTGATTGAAAGATCTCATTATGGTAGATATATAAGGTGCTTAGAGCTGACTCATGCCTACTAACTCTTACATACGTATATACTACTTGCATGGTTTTAATCCCCATATATCGTATGCCAGTAAGGAGATTGGCTAGGACAGCTCTCCAATTGACCAAGTATATGAAACCAAAATCTGGACATCTACATGAAACGTACAAAGAACAGAGGAAAGACAGCTGAACGATTGTGGCCTGTCGTGGGAAATATTAATCATAAAAGCTGCAGAACGTTCACATTGGAAATCTTTTGAAGAAGAGCAAACTGGATGTGAAGAGGATATAGATAGATATATTTGATACTTTTTCTTCTTCTTTTTCTTCTTTTGTCGTCACACTGTTTACCGGGTTGTTGCACAGTGTCGTGGTTTTCTGTTTTTGTCTTGCGCTGTTTTGGTGGCTTTTGTGATTGTTATTTTTGCTCTTTCACAGGATTCTGCTATGCCATCTAACCATCTTTTTCGTGAACTTCCTCTCGCCGCCTTCTTTCCTGATGTTCTGTTGTAGAAGACTCTGTTAACTGTGGATTTTGGATACATTCTTATTAAGTGACCAAACCACTTTATTCTGTGTTTCTCAATGTAATTCAAGCAAGGTACTGTGCCAACCTTCTTATGCTGATGTTGGTGACTCTTAGCAGGTACCGTATTTCACATGTAGTTATTTTTTTGTGGCTGCGCTTTGCTCATTGTCCATGTTTGTTTCTGATATTTGAGACAGCACAATTAAATGCGATATTCTTACATCAGCTTGAACTTTATATGAAGTGTTCAAGATATAAATGCGATATTCTTACATCAACTTGAACTTTATATGAAGTGTTCAAGATATAAATGCGATATTCTTACATCAGCTTGAACTTTATATGAAGTGTTCAAGATATAAATGCGATATTCTTACATCAACTTGAACTTTATATGAAGTGTTCAAGATATAAATGTGATATTCTTACATCAACTTGAACTTTATATGAAGTGTTCAAGATATAAATGTGATATTCTTACATCAACTTGAACTTTATATGAAGTGTTCAAGATATAAATGTGATATTCTTACATCAACTTAAACTTATATGAAGTGTTCAAGATATAAATGTGATATTCTTACATCAACTTGAACTTTATATGAAGTGTTCAAGATAAATGGATATTCTTACATCAACTGAACTTATATGAAGTGTTCAAGATATAAATGTGATATTCTTACATCAGCTTGAACTTTATATGAAGTGTTCAAGATATAAATGCGATATTCTTACATCAACTTGAACTTTATATGAAGTGTTCAAGATATAAATGCGATATTCTTACATCAACTTGAACTTTATATGAAGTGTTCAAGATATAAATGTGATATTCTTACATCAGCTTGAACTTTATATGAAGTGTTCAAGATATAAATGTGATATTCTTACATCAGCTTGAACTTTATATGAAGTGTTCAAGATATAAATGCGATATTCTTACATCAGCTTGAACTTTATATGAAGTGTTCAAGATATATCATATTTTAAAGTTTCTAGACTTTGAGAAAGAAATACATTGCTTGATAACATCCCAAAAATGAAATAGTTCAACTTTAAAACCTTATAGTTAGATTTCAATTGGCCCAGACTCTGGGTATGTGGGAGTAAATGCTTTTTAGAATCTTATTATGTACAGCCTCGATTGTGATTGTTAATTCCTTTCTGAGTATATAAGGGAAGTAATGAGAAAAATAGGATGTACTGAAAGTTAAAGTCAGTTATTCCCCCTATTGTTTACTACTCTGTTCAAGTGGTCAGCTGGCGTAATTTGAATTGTTTGAACATAAAATTTATACATATCGTTTTATATGTATTTATGTTTGCATTTTCATGTGAGTGATTCAGTTTTAGAATTGGTGTTTGCATGTATCTTGTTCTGAAAACTGTGACTATGTCATTCTAAGAAAATAATGTGTGTTTAAGTAGAGACGATATCTACATTATAAACATATCAATTTTTCTTGTAGTGTTTTGTTCTCATTTTCTAATAGTACGGATCTGGGGAAGTACGATCTGGGGGAGTACGGAGCTGGGAGAGTATGGATCTGGGGAATACGGATCTGGGGGAGTACGGATCTGGGAGAGAACAGATCTGGGGGAGTATGGATCTGGGAGAGAACAGATCTGGGGGAGTATGGATCTGGGGCAGTGCAGATCTGGAGGAGTACAGAGCTGGGGGAGTACGGAGTTTGGGGAGTACGGAACTGGGTGAGTACGGAGCTGGGGGAGTACGGAGCTGGGGGAGTACTGATCTGGGATAGTACGGATCTGGGGAAGTACGGATCTGCTGGAGTGGGATCTGGGAGAGTACGGATCTGGGGGAGTATGGATATGGGAGAGTACGAATCTGGGAGAGTACAAACCTGGAAGAGTACGAATCTGGGAGAATACGGACCTGGGAGAGTACAGATCTGGGGAGTACGGATCTGGTGAATAGTATAGGGCAGAGAAAATAAGGCTGCCTGTTGGGTATTTTGTTCTTCCTAAAGGGAACAACGCTTGACATACCGAACTGTAAATCACGGGATGTTTCCGTTAGGAGGCCTTACCTAGTTTAACGATTAGACTATATATATAGTCACATATTTAATTAATTTAGTAGAAAGAACATCCTCAATGCACATACAAACCAATTAGTGTATAAGTGATCCGATCTTTTCCTAACTGTGTCTCTTAGTTGGAGATATAGTCACCAACATCAGCATAAGAAAGAAGGTTGGCACAGAACCTTGCTTGAATCACAATCATAAACAAAGAATGAAGTGTTTGGCCACTTAATAAGAATGCATCCAAACTCCACAGTATACATTCTTCTGCAACAGAACATCAAGAAAGAAGGCGAGAGGAAGACCACGATAAAGATGGTTAGATGGCATAGCAGAATCATGTCAAAGAGCAAAAATAACAATCACCCAAGCCACCAGAACAGCGCAAGACAAAAACAGAAAACCTCGACACTGGGCAACAATCCGGTAGCAGTGTGAGGACAAAAGAAGAAGAAGAAGTCTCACAGCGTGTGAACACTAACGACACCATTTCTATTTTGGCGTACTATTTTTCTTTAGCTTCCAGTTTAGTGTTCTTGTTTAGCCATGCCACGTATGATTTGAATTTACTGCAATTTAGGGCTGTAGACCGATCCACACTTCATGAATCCTTCACTCCCCCTTCTGGAATTTAGAAAATCAGCCTCGACAATTGCTCGCCCGCTTTCTTTAGTAGCTATACTCGCGTTCTGTATTCATCCACCTCAACGGTTGTGTGTTCTAGCACGACAATAAAACTGATTTTGTCAGCCTAGATCTCTGTAGAAATTACGACCAATGTCCCAGCCTTACACAATCTTCTTTATCATGCTCATTGAGTCACTAAGAATAAATGCATGGATACATTTCTGTGAACGTTGCTTATATTATAGCTTACATGCAAGGCTCTTGATCTCTAGACAGTTCCCCGTCTC
Source organism: Arion vulgaris (assembly GCA_020796225.1). Classification (NCBI taxonomy): domain Eukaryota; kingdom Metazoa; phylum Mollusca; class Gastropoda; order Stylommatophora; family Arionidae; genus Arion; species Arion vulgaris. The sequence continues at coordinate 52,774,715 of CM036753.1, read as the reverse complement.
CATCAGCGGGTAGGAGGAAGGGGAGGATTGTCCTTATGATTGTCCCTGGTGTATCAATAATCATACTAACTATTTGCCAGCTGAAAGTGGATCATAAAAATTCATAAAATGTTATGATGTACGATATATTTTGAAAAGCAATTTAACAATAATCAATATAGTCTCTAAATGTGCATGCATTTATCTAGACCAGCGTTTCCCAAAGTATGCGGTATCGCCCCCCAGTGGGCGCTGAAGTGTTCTAGGGAGGCGATAGTGGATTCAGAAGAATTTGCGGGGTGTTCAGACGATTATGGGTCGGTGGCTCCTTAAAGAGGAAATTAATAATTAATATTTTTAAAATAAATTATTTTCGTGATTTTGCTATTGAGTAATCATTTAAAATTTAAATTCTGCATTTACATTCATCTTACACTATCCATTTTTCATCAATTTTCTATTTCATGAAATTGAAATCATTGAAATTGACCATGTATGACATAAATATATATCAACTTTCTATTTCATGAAATTGAAATCATTGAAATTGACCATGTATGACAGAAATATATATCAACTTTCTATTTCATGAAATTGAAATCATTGAAATTGACCATGTATGACAGAAATATATATCAATTTTCTATGTTAAAGAGAAAATAGAGCATGTATTTATGTGGGGGCAGGGAGGGGAGCGTTAACAAACTTTTGTAATGTGGAGGGGGCATTACAAAGTTTATGTTATGCAAAGTGGGCTGTGGGCCGAAAAAGTTTAGAAATCTATGATCTAGGCGAAAGAATGCACTCTGCAATGCTTAAACTCGACAATAACTGATGTCAACTAAAGTTTGTCTTGATGCAGTGCTTTTACTCTCAGAGTACTTGTAAACGTCTGGATGCAGTTCTGTGATGCCTATATTTCCCTTTAATGCATGCATTTTTTGATGAATATCGTCTTGTCTGCCACCTAGACTACACAGTAGAAGTTCAAGTTAATTTACAGCTCCGGCAATAGACACACCATCTACAACTAGTCCTTAGCAGTAGACTGCTTCATCAGAGGACACGAAATACAGATGTGTAGCTATGAATAGAATGAATCATAGTTGTCCACTGCAGTGGACACTATACGTGAAAGGGATATGTTAAAAAAGAAAAAATCCCATTTTCATACTTTGATAAATATTGAAATATATGGTGTTTCTTTAATATTTTCTTTAACCAACAGCACACAATTTTGATGTCTTCAAAATCGCTCACTTACTCTAGTTGTTTATTAGCTACTGATACCTAACAAATCAAATCCACGTGTTCTTTAGATCCTAGTTTATCATTTACAGAGTGACAATACTAGCTAACAATGCTCGGATCTATATCTAAATGATTTTTGACAGATTTATTACCTAATATTCTATCGCTGATGACCATACTGAGCTTGAAATAGGATATTTTGTGTCTGACTAGAGCTCTACTCCAAAGCATCTACTGGCTAATATTTAATGTTGAATGACCATAGTCTTCTGATCTTCACTAGGATGGCTGTGATGCTATGTTCTAATGCTTGATTTGAGAACAATTGTGTGAACAATAAGAATTACAGTAGATATATTTCTAGTGAGAGTTGTACTAAGATAGTATATATATTCTAGTGAGGAGTTGTACTAAGATAGTATATTTTTATTACTAAAAGATTGTACTCAAGATAGTATATATTTCTAGTGAGAGTTGTACTAAGATAGTATATATTTCTAGTGAGAGTTGTACTAAGATAGTATATATTTCTAGTGAGAGTTGTACTAAGATAGTACTTTTCCAGTGAGAGTTGTTCTAAGATAGTACATATTTCCAGTGAGAGTTGTACTAAGATAGTATATATTTCTAGTGAGAGTTGTACTAAGATAGTATATATTACTAACGAGAGTTGTACTATGATAGCATATATTTCTAACGAGAGTTGTACTAAGATAGTAAATATTTCTAACGAGAGTTGTACTAAGATAGTATATATTTCTAACGAGAGGTACTATGATAGTATATATTTCTAGTGAGAGTTGTACTAAGATAGTATATATTTCTAGTGAGAACTAATGTGGAGATGCATAACATATTTGAAAATGGCACAAATAGAGACATGAAAGTAATTGCTACTACTGATGTAAGAGAGAGGGATAAAACACTAGTTATTTCTAGCAAAAGTTGACCACTATATAGAAATATTGAAGGACATTGTTACATGAAATACAGTCGAATTTAGATATCAACACAAATATTCCAAATACAATAAAAGTCAAGTGTGTTATCACATAACGCATATTCTGAAAACAAATGAAATGGTACACGTTTTATGTATAGTCAAGTAGCTTCAAGTCTGTAAATCAGACAAAACTAATATTAAATTATTCTTTCTTGCTTATTTGAAACAGACGATGTACATATATTCGGTACAACTTCCCCGCATAAAAGTTTGTTGCTCTGCGAATTATTGAAGCAGGGGCTATAACCGTTAAAATTATGGGGATTTTTAGCGAAGCAGTAGATACTATAATCCTAAAGAGCGAAAGAAAAAAAAATATAAAAAAAACCAACGATGCAAACGACTGTTCATTATCTCTGTAGCTGTGCTAAATCTAGTTGTAAACAGAAAAACATAAATTGAACTGAAGCTATAAAAAGAAGGTTGAAAGTCAGATAAAAATGCAGGTAAACATGTATATAGGAAAATAAAAGAAACAAGAAATGCGGTTTCTTATCATGTTAGATATTGAGAAACATGGTGATAAACTGCTTCCATCTGTTAGATATTGAGAAACATGGTGATAAACTGCTCCCATCTGTTAGATATTAAGAAACATAGTGATAAACTGTTCCCATCTGTTAGATATTGAGAAACATGTTAGATATTGAGAAACATGTTAGATATTAAGAAACATGATGATAAACTGCTCCCATCTGTTAGATATTGAGAAACATGGGGATAAACTGCTCCCATCTGTTAGATATTGAGAAACATGTTAGATATTGAGAAACATGTTAGATGTTAAGAAACATGATGATAAACTGTTTCCCATCTGTTAGATATTGAGAAACATGTTAGATATTGAGAAACATGTTAGATATTAAGAAACTATGATGATAAACTGCTCCCATCTGTTAGATATTTAGAAACATGGTGATAAACTGCTCCCATCTGTTAGATATTAAGAAACATGGTGATAAACTGCTCCCATCTGTTAGATATTGAGAAACATGGTGATAAACTGCTCCCATCTGTTAGATATTGAGAAACATGGTGATAAACTGCTCCCATCTGTTAGATATTAAGAAACATGGTGATAAACTGTTCCCATCTGTTAGATATTAAGAAACATGGTGATAAACTGCTTCCATCTGTTAGATATTAAGAAACATAGTGATAAACTGCTCCATCTGTTAGATATTGAAACATGATGATAAACTGCTCCATCTGTTAGATATTAAGAAACATAGTGATAAACTGCTTCCATCTGTTAGATATTGAGAAACATGGTGATAAACTGCTCCCATCTGTTAGATATTAGAAACATGTTAGATATTGAAACATGTGATAAACTGCTCCCATCTATAGATATTAGAAACATGGTGATAAACTGCTCCCATCTGTTAGATATTAAGAAACATGTTAGATATTAAGAAACATGTTAGATATTAAGAAACATGGTGATAAACTGCTCCCATCTGTTAGATATTAAGAAACATGGTGATAAACTGCTCCCATCTGTTAGATATAGAGAAACAGGGGATAAACTGCTCCCATCTGTTAGATATTAAGAAACATAGTGATAAACTGCTCCATCTATTAGATATTAAGAAACATAGTGATAAACTGCTCACATCTGTTAGATATTAAGAAACATGGTGATAAACTGCTTCCATCTGTTAGATATTGAGAAACATGGTGATAAACTGCTCCCATCTGTTAGATATTAAGAAACATAGTGATAAACTGCTCCCATCTGTTAGATATTGAGAAACATGGTGATAAACTGCTCCCATCTGTTAGATAATAGAAACATAGTGATAAACTGCTCCATCTGTTAGATATTAAGAAACATAGTGATAAACTGCTCACATCTGTTAGATATTAAGAAACATAGTGATAAACTGCTCCCATCTGTTAGATATTGAGAAACATGGTGATAAACTGCTCCCATCTGTTAGATATTAAGAAACATAGTGATAAACTGCTCCCATCTGTTAGATGTTGAAACATGTGATAAACTGCTCCCATCTGTTAGATATCGAGAAACATAGTGATAAACTGCTCCCATCTGTTAGATATTGAGAAACATGGTGATAAACTGCTCCCATCTGTTAGATATTAAGAAACATAGTGATAAACTGCTCCCATCTGTTAGATATTGAGAAACATGGTGATAAACTGCTCCCATCTGTTAGATATTGAGAAACATGTTAGATATAGAGAAACATAGTGATAAACTGCTCCATCTGTTAGATATTGAGAAACATGGTGATAAACTGCTCACATCTGTTAGATATTGAGAAACATGGTGATAAACTGCTCCCATCTGTTAGATATTGAGAAACATGGTGATAAACTGCTCCCATCTGTTTAGATATTGAAAACATGGTGATAAACTGTTCCCATCTGTTAGATATTAAGAAACATAGTGATAAACTGCTCCATCTGTTAGATATTGAAACATGATGATAAACTGCTCCATCTGTTAGATATTAAGAAACATAGTGATAAACTGCTCACATCTGTTAGATTTTAAAGAAACATAGTGATAAACTGCTCCCATCTGTTAGATATTGAGAAACATAGTGATAAACTGCTCCCATCTGTTAGATATTGAGAAACATGGTGATAAACTGCTCCCATCTGTTAGATATTGAGAAACATGTTAGATATTGAGAAACATGGTGATAAACTGCCCCCCATCTGTTAGATATTGAGAAACATGGTGATAAACTGCTCCCATCTGTTAGATATTAAGAAACATGTTAGATATTAAGAAACATGTTAGATATTGAGAAACATGGTGATAAACTGCTCCCATCTGTAGATATAGAAACATGGTGATAAACTGCTCCCATCTGTTAGATATTAAGAAACATAGTGATAAACTGCTTCCATCTGTTAGATATTAAGAAACATAGTGATAAACTGCTCCCATCTGTTAGATATTAAGAAACATAGTGATAAACTGCTCCCATCTGTTAGATATTGAGAAACATGGTGATAAACTGCTCCCATCTGTTAGATATTGAGAAACATAGTGATAAACTGCTCCCATCTGTTAGATATTAAGAAACATAGTGATAAACTGCTCACATCTGTTAGATATTAAGAAACATAGTGATAAACTGTCTCATCTGTTAGATATTGAGAAACATGGTGATAAACTGCTCCCATCTGTTAGATATTAAGAAACATAGTGATAAACTGCTCCCATCTGTTAGATATTGAGAAACATGGTGATAAACTGCTCCCATCTGTTAGATATTGAGAAACATAGTGATAAACTGCTCCCATCTGTTAGATATTGAGAAACATGGTGATAAACTGCTCCATCTGTTAGATATTAAGAAACATAGTGATAAACTGCTCCCATCTGTTAGATATTGAGAAACATGGTGATAAACTGCTCCCATCTGTTAGATATTGAGAAACATGGTGATAAACTGCTCCCATCTGTTAGATATTGAGAAACATGGTGATAAACTGCTCCCATCTGTTAGATATTGAGAAACATGGTGATAAACTGCTCCCATCTGTTAGATATTGAGAAACATGGTGATAAACTGCTCCTATCTGTTAGATATTGAGAAACATGGTGATAAACTGCTCCCATCTGTTAGATATTAAGAAACATAGTGATAAACTGCTTCCATCTGTTAGATATTGAGAAACATGGTGATAAACTGCTCCCATCTGTTAGATATTGAAACATGATGATAAACTGCCCATCTGTTAGATTTTAGAAACATGGTGATAAACTGCTCCATCTGTTAGATATTAAGAAACATAGTGATAAACTGCTCCATCTGTTGATATTGAAAACATGATGATAAACTGCTCCCATCTGTTAGATAATAGAAATATGTTAGATATTGAAAACATGATGATAAACTGCTCCATCTGTTAGATATTAAGAAACATGGTGATAAACTGCTCACATCTGTTAGATATTGAGAAACATGGTGATAAACTGCTCACATCTGTTAGATATTGAGAAACATGGTGATAAACTGCTCACATCTGTTAGATATTGAGAAACATGGTGATAAACTGCTCCCATCTGTTAGATATTAAGAAACATAGTGATAAACTGCTCACATCTGTTAGATATTAAAAACATAGTGATAAACTGCTCCATCTTTAGATATTGAAAACATAGTGATAAACTGCTCCCATCTGTTAGATATTGAGAAACATGGTGATAAACTGCTCCCATCTGTTAGATATTGAGAAACATGTTAGATATTGAGAAACATGGTGATAAACTGCTCCCATCTGTTAGATATTGAGAAACATGGTGATAAACTGCTCCCATCTGTTAGATATTAAGAAACATGTTAGATATTAAAAACATGTTAGATATTGAGAAACATGGTGATAAACTGCTCCCATCTGTTAGATATATAGAAACATGGTGATAAACTGCTCCCATCTGTTAGATATTAAGAAACATAGTGATAAACTGCTTCCATCTGTTAGATATTAAAAAACATAGTGATAAACTGCTCCCATCTGTTAGATATTAAGAAACATAGTGATAAACTGCTCCCATCTGTTAGATATTTAGAAACATGGTGATAAACTGCTCCCATCTGTTAGATATTGAGAAACATAGTGATAAACTGCTCCCATCTGTTAGATTTTAAAGAAACATAGTGATAAACTGCTCACATCTGTTAGATATTAAGAAACATAGTGATAAACTGCTCCCATCTGTTAGATATTGAGAAACATGGTGATAAACTGCTCCCATCTGTTAGATATTAAGAAATATGTTAGATATTGAGAAACATGATGATAAACTGCTCCATCTGTTAGATATTAAGAAACATGGTGATAAACTGCCCCACATCTTTTTAGATATTGAGAAACATGGTGATAAACTGCTCACATCTGTTAGATATTGAGAAACATGGTGATAAACTGCTCACATCTGTTAGATATTGAGAAACATGGTGATAAACTGCTCCCATCTGTTAGATATTAAGAAACATAGTGATAAACTGCTCACATCTGTTAGATATTAAGAACATAGTGATAAATGCTCCATCTGTTTAGATATTGAGAAACATAGTGATAAACTGCTCCCATCTGTTAGATATTGAGAAACATGGTGATAAACTGCTCCCATCTGTTAGATATTGAGAAACATGTTAGATGTTAGAAACATGGTGATAAACTGCTCCCATCTGTTAGATATTGAGAAACATGGTGATAAACTGCTCCCATCTGTTAGATATTGAGAAACATGTTAGATATTAAGAAACATGTTAGATATTGAGAAACATGGTGATAAACTGCTCCCATCTGTTAGATATTGAGAAACATGGTGATAAACTGCTCACATCTGTTAGATATTAAGAAACATAGTGATAAACTGCTTCCATCTGTTAGATATTAAAAACATAGTGATAAACTGCTCCATCTGTTAGATATTAAGAAACATAGTGATAAACTGCTCCCATCTGTTAGATATTGAGAAACATGGTGATAAACTGCTCCCATCTGTTAGATATTGAGAAACATAGTGATAAACTGCTCCCATCTGTTAGATATTAAGAAACATAGTGATAAACTGCTCACATCTGTTAGATATTTAGAAACATAGTGATAAACTGCTCCCATCTGTTAGATATTGAGAACATGGTGATAAACTGCTCCCATCTTTAGATATTAAAAACATAGTGATAACTGCTCCCATCTGTTAGATATTGAGAAACATGGTGATAAACTGCTCCCATCTGTTAGATGTTGAGAAACATAGCGATAAACTGCTCCCATCTATTAGATATTAGAAACATGGTGATAAACTGCTCCCATCTGTTAGATATTAAGAAACATAGTGATAAACTCTCCATCTGTTAGATATTGAGAAACATGGTGATAAACTGCTCCCATCTGTTAGATATTGAGAAACATTGTGATAAACTGCTCCCATCTGTTAGATATTTAGAAACATGGTGATAAACTGCTCCCATCTGTTAGATATTGAGAAACATGGTGATAAACTGCTCCCATCTGTTAGATATTGAGAAACATGGTGATAAACTGCTCCTATCTGTTAGATATTGAGAAACATGGTGATAAACTGCTCCCATCTGTTAGATATTAGAAACAGATGATAAACTGCTCCCATCTGTTAGATTTTAAGAAACATGGTGATAAACTGCTCCCATCTGTTAGATATTAAGAAACATGGTGATAAACTGCTCCCATCTGTTAGATATTGAGAAACATGATGATAAACTGCTCCCATCTGTTAGATATTAAGAAACATGGTGATAAACTGCTCACATCTGTTAGATATTGAGAAACATGGTGATAAACTGCTCACATCTGTTAGATATTGAGAAACATGGTGATAAACTGCTCACATCTGTTAGATATTGAGAAACATGGTGATAAACTGCTTCCATCTGTTAGATATTAAGAAACATGGTGATAAACTGCTCACATCTGTTAGATATTGAGAAACATGGTGATAAACTGCTCACATCTGTTAGATATTAAGAAACATGGTGATAAACTGCTCCCATCTGTTAGATATTGAGAAACATGGTGATAAACTGCTCCTATCTGTTAGATATTGAGAAACATGGTGATAAACTGTTCCCATCTGTTAGATATTAAGAAACATAGTGATAAACTGCTCCATCTAGTTAGATATTAAGAAACATAGTGATAAACTGCTTCCATCTGTTAGATATTAAAAAACATAGTGATAAACTGCTCCCATCTGTTAGATATTAAGAAACATGGTGATAAACTGCTCCCATCTGTTAGATATTGAGAAACATGGTGATAAACTGCTCCCATCTGTTAGATATTGAGAAACATAGTGATAAACTGCTCCCATCTGTTAGATATTAAGAAACATGGTGATAAACTGCTCCCATCTGTTAGATATTAAGAAACATGGTGATAAACTGCTCCCATCTGTTAGATATTAAGAAACATGGTGATAAACTGCTCCCATCTGTTAGATATTAAGAAACATGATGATAAACTGCTCCCATCTGTTAGATATTAAGAAATATGTTAGATATTGAGAAACATGATGATAAACTGTCCATCTGTTAGATATTAAGAAACATGATGATAAACTGCTCCTATCTGTTAGATATTGAGAAACATGGTGATAAACTGCTCCCATCTGTTAGATATTAAAAAACATAGTGATAAACTGCTCCCATCTGTTAGATATTAAGAAACATAGTGATAAACTGCTCCCATCTGTTAGATATTGAGAAACATAGTGATAAACTGCTCCCATCTGTTAGATATTGAGAAACATAGTGATAAACTGCTCACATCTGTTAGATATTAAGAAACATAGTGATAAACTGCTCCCATCTGTTAGATATTGAGAAACATAGTGATAAACTGCTCCCATCTGTTAGATATTGAGAAACATAGTGATAAGCTGCTCCCATCTGTTAGATATTGAGAAACATAGTGATAAACTGCTCCCATCTGTTAGATATTAAGAAACATGGTGATAAACTGCTTCCATCTGTTAGATATTAAGAAACATGGTGATAAACTGCTCCCATCTGTTATATATTAAGAAACATAGTGATAAACTGCTCACATCTGTTAGATATTAAGAAACATAGTGATAAACTGCTCCCATCTGTTAGATAATGAGAAACATGGTGATAAACTGCTCCCATCTGTTAGATATTAAGAAACATGATGATAAACTGCTCCCATCTGTTAGATATTAAGAAACATAGTGATAAACTGCTACATCTGTAGATATTAAGAAACATGGTGATAAACTGCTCCCATCTGTTAGATATTAAGAAACATAGTGATAAACTGCTTCCATCTGTTAGATATTGAGAAACATGGTGATAAACTGCTTCCATCTGTTAGATATTGAGAAACATGGTGATAAACTGCTCACATCTGTTAGATATTGAGAAACATGGTGATAAACTGCTTCCATCTGTTAGATATTGAGAAACATGATGATAAACTGCTCCCATCTGTTAGATATTGAGAAACATGATGATAAACTGCTCCCATCTGTTAGATATTGAGAAACATGGGGATAAACTGCTCCATCTGTTAGATATTGAGAAACATGGTGATAAACTGCTCCCATCTGTTAGATATTGAGAAACATGGTGATAAACTGCTCCCATCTGTTAGATGTTGAGAAACATAGTGATAAACTGCTCCCATCTGTTAGATATTTAGAAACATGGTGATAAACTGCTCACATCTGTTAGATATTGAGAAACATGATGATAAACTGCTCCCATCTGTTAGATATTTAGAAACATGGTGATAAACTGCTCACATCTGTTAGATATTAAGAAACATGGTGATAAACTGCTCACATCTGTTAGATATTGAGAAACATGGTGATAAACTGCTTCCATCTGTTAGATATTAAGAAATATGTTAGATATTAAGAAACATAGTGATAAACTGCTCCCATCTGTTGGGATATTAAGAAACATGGTGATAAACTGCTCACATCTGTTAGATATTGAGAAACATGGTGATAAACTGCTCCCATCTGTTAGATATTTAGAAACATAGTGATAAACTGCTCCCATCTGTTAGATATTTAGAAACATGATGATAAACTGCTCCCATCTGTTAGATATTAAGAAACATAGTGATAAACTGCTCCCATCTGTTAGATATAGAGAAACATGGTGATAAACTGCTCCCATCTGTTAGATATTTAGAAACATAGTGATAAACTGCTCCCATCTGTTAGATATTAAGAAACATAGTGATAAACTGCTCCCATCTGTTAGATATTGAGAAACATGGTGATAAACTGCTCCCATCTGTTAGATATTGAGAAACATGTTAGATATTAAGAAACATAGTGATAAACTGCCCCCTATCTGTTAGATATTAAGAAACATAGTGATAAACTGCTCCCATCTGTTAGATATTTAGAAACATGGTGATAAACTGCTCCCATCTGTTAGATATTGAGAAACATGGTGATAAACTGCTTCCATCTGTTAGATATTAAGAAATATGTTAGATATTAAGAAACATAGTGATAAACTGCTCCCATCTGTTAGATATTAAGAAACATGGTGATAAACTGCTCCCATTTGTTAGATATTGAGAAACATGTTAGATATTGAGAAACATGGTATAAACTGCTCCATCTGTTAGATATTGAGAAAGATGGTGATAAACTGCTCCCATCTGTTAGATATTAAGAAACATGGTGATAAACTGCTCCCATCTGTTAGATATTAAGAAACATTGTGATAAACTGCTCCCATCTGTTAGATATTGAGAAACATGGTGATAAACTGCTCCCATCTGTTAGATATTTAGAAACATGGTGATAAACTGCTCCCATCTGTTAGATATTAAGAAACATGTTAGATATTAAGAAACATGGTGATAAACTGCTCCCATCTGTTAGATATTAAGAAATATGTTAGATATTAAGAAACATAGTGATAAACTGCTCCCATCTGTTAGATATTAAGAAACATGGTGATAAACTGCTCCCATCTGTTAGATATTGAGAAACATGGTGATAAACTGCTCCCATCTGTTAGATATAGAGAAACATGGTGATAAACTGCTCCCATCTGTTGATATAGAGAAACATGGTGATAAACTGCTCCCATCTGTTAGATATAGAGAAACATGGTGATAAACTGCTCCCATCTGTTAGATATTAAGAAACATGTTAGATATTAAGAAACATGTTAGATATTGAGAAACATGGTGATAAACTGCTCCCATCTGTTAGATATTAAGAAACATGTTAGATATTGAGAAGCATAGTGATAAACTGCTCCCATCTGTTAGATATTGAGAAACATGTTAGATATTGAGAAACATGGTGATAAACTGCTCCCATCTGTTAGATATTGAGAAAGATGGTGATAAACTGCTCCCATCTGTTAGATATTAAGAAACATGGTGATAAACTGCTCCCATCTGTTAGATATAGAGAAACATGGTGATAAACTGCTCCCATCTGTTAGATATAGAGAAACATGGTGATAAACTGCTCCCATCTGTTAGATAATGAGAAACATGGTGATAAACTGCTCCCATCTGTTAGATATTAAGAAACATAGTGATAAACTGCTCCCATCTGTTAGATATTGAGAAACATGGTGATAAACTGCTCCCATCTGTTAGATATTAAGAAACATGTTAGATATTTAGAAACATGTTAGATATTGAGAAACATGGTGATAAACTGCTCCCATCTGTTAGATATTGAGAAACATGGTGATAAACTGCTCCCATCTGTTAGATATTGAGAAACATGTTAGATATTGAGAAACATAGTGATAAACTGCTCCCATCTGTTAGATATTAGAAACATGTTAGATATTTAGAAACATGGTGATAAACTGCTCCCATCTGTTAGATATTGAGAAAGATGGTGATAAACTGCTCCATCTGTTAGATATTAAGAAACATGGTGATAAACTGCTCCCATCTGTTAGATATTGAGAAACATGTTAGATATTGAGAAACATGGTGATAAACTGCTCCCATCTGTTAGATATTAAGAAACATTGTGATAAACTGCTCCCATCTGTTAGATATTAAGAAACATGGTGATAAACTGCTCCCATCTATTAGATATTGAGAAAGAGGGTGATAAACTGCCCCCATCTGTTAGATATTAAAAAAGCATGGGGATAAACTGCTCACATCTGTTAGATATTGAGAAACATAGTGATAAACTGCTCCCATCTGTTAGATATTGAGAAACATGGTGATAAACTGCTCCCATCTGTTAGATATTGAGAAACATGTTAGATATTAAGAAACATGGTGATAAACTGCTTCCATCTGTTAGATATTAAGAAATATGTTAGATATTAAGAACATAGTGATAAACTGCTCCCATCTGTTAGATATTAGAAACATGGTGATAAACTGCTCCCATCTGTAGATATTAAGAAACATAGTGATAAACTGCTCCCATCTGTTAGATATTAAGAAACATGGTGATAAACTGCTCCCATCTGTTAGATATTGAGAAAGATGGTGATAAACTGCTCCCATCTGTTAGATATTGAGAAAGATGGTGATAAACTGCTCCCATCTGTTAGATATTAAGAAACATGGTGATAAACTCTCCCATCTGTTAGATATTAAGAAACATGGTGATAAACTGCTCCCATCTGTTAGATATTGAGAAACATGGTGATAAACTGCTCCCATCTTTTTAGATATTGAGAAACATGTTAGATATTAAGAAACATGGTGATAAACTGCTCCCATCTGTTAGATATTGAGAAAGATGGTGATAAACTCTCCCATCTGTTAGATATTAAGAAACATGGTGATAAACTGCTCCCATCTGTTAGATATAGAGAAACATGGTGATAAACTGCTCCCATCTGTTAGATATAGAGAAACATGGTGATAAACTGCTCCCATCTTTTAGATATAGAAAACATGGTGATAAACTGCTCCCATCTGTTAGATATTAAGAAACATAGTGATAACTGCTCCCATCTGATTAGATATTGAACATGGATAAACTGCTCCCATCTGTTAGATATTAAGAAACATGTTAGATATTAAGAAACATGTTAGATATTGAGAAACATGGTGATAAACTGCTCCCATCTGTTAGATATTTAGAAACATGGTGATAAACTGCTCCCATCTGTTAGATATTGAGAAACATGTTAGATATTGAGAAACATAGTGATAAACTGCTCCCATCTGTTAGATATTGAGAAACATGTTAGATATTTAGAAACATGGTGATAAACTGCTCCCATCTGTTAGATATTTAGAAAGATGGTGATAAACTGCTCCCATCTGTTAGATATTAAGAAACATGGTGATAAACTGCTCCCATCTGTTAGATATTGAAACATGTTAGATATTGAGAAACATGGTGATAAACTGCTCCCATCTGTTAGATATTAAGAAACATGGTGATAAACTGCTCCCATCTGTTAGATATTTAGAAACATGGTGATAAACTGCTCCCATCTGTTAGATATTGAGAAAGATGGTGATAAACTGCTCCCATCTGTTAGATATTAAGAAACATGGGGATAAACTGCTCACATCTGTTAGATATTGAGAAACATAGTGATAAACTGCTCCCATCTGTTAGATATTGAGAAACATGGTGATAAACTGCTCCCATCTGTTAGATATTGAGAAACATGTCGATATTAAGAAACATGGTGATAAACTGCTCCCATCTGTTAGATATTAAGAAATATGTTAGATATTAAGAAACATAGTGATAAACTGCTCCCATCTGTTAGATATTAAAAAACATGGTGATAAACTGCTCCCATCTGTTAGATTTTAAAGAAACATAGTGATAAACTGCTCCCATCTGTTAGATATTAAGAAACATGGTGATAAACTGCTCCCATCTGTTAGATATTGAGAAAGATGGTGATAAACTGCTCCCATCTGTTAGATATTGAGAAAGATGGTGATAAACTCTCCCATCTGTTAGATATTAAGAAACATGGTGATAAACTGCTTCCATCTGTTAGATATTAAGAAACATGGTGATAAACTGCTCCCATCTGTTAGATATTGAGAAACATGGTGATAAACTGCTCCCATCTGTTAGATATTGAAACATGTTGGGATATTAAGAAACATGGTGATAAACTGCTCCCATCTGTTAGATATTAAGAAATATTTAGATATTAAGAAACATAGTGATAAACTGCTCCCATCTGTTAGATATTAAGAAACATGGTGATAAACTGCTCCCATCTGTTAGATATTTAGAAACATGGTGATAAACTGCTCCCATCTGTTAGATATTGAGAAACATGGTGATAAACTGCTTCCATCTGTTAGATATTGAGAAACATGGTGATAAACTGCTCCCATCTGTTAGATATTAAGAAACATGTTAGATATTAAGAAACATAGTGATAAACTGCTCCATCTGTTAGATGTTGAAACATGGTGATAAACTGCTCCCATCTGTAGATATTGAAACATGGTGATAAACTGCTCCCATCTGTTAGATATTAAGAAACATGTTAGATATTAAAAACATGTTAGATATTGAGAAACATGGTGATAAACTGCTTCCATCTGTTAGATATTAAGAAACATGGTGATAAACTGCTCCCATCTGTTAGATATTGAGAAACATGGTGATAAACTGCTCCCATCTGTTAGATATTGAGAAACATGTTAGATATTAAGAAACATGTTAGATATTGAAACATAGTGATAAACTGCTCCCATCTATTTCCCAAAAAGATACTCGTTCGTATCAATGTGAAGAGATAGAGATATGTTTCCAGAGACTGTTGATCTCAGTGTAGATGAGATCAAATTTCCATTCCTATCAGAGAATGAGGATAAAACGTAGGTTCTGTCTTCAAATTTAGCACATAGAAGAACCATTTGTAGTTGAAAATCTATAAAAGTTGGGTGCAAAACTTCTGATCAGGCACAATTCATTACGGGATTCAAATAAAATTCTTACAAAAATTTCCATCTTTTTCAAGCGAAGAAAAGAATGATATTTCAGAACTGCTTTTTTTTACAAATAACAAAGTATAACAGAAAACAAAGAAGACCTCCAGAAACATCTTAAGTCGAGTTAATACCAAAGGTGAACAATATAAATTGAAAGTAAGAACTGAAAAGACAAGAAACAATGATGATAGTCAGGCAGGCAGAAATCATTTCAATAAAGATATAAAAAAAAAAAATTACGGTTATCATGAAAACACGACAAATATCTAGGGGCAATTATCGCTTCAGGCATAAATATATATATATATCAACCAACATACAGTGCGCAAAGGCAAACAATGAGCTGGAGAAAAACTAACAACACTTCTGACACATAACAAGATACAGGTCAATACTAAAGTATATTTTAAAAGAACTGTTATTTAGCCAACAGAATGCTATCAATATGAAACATTTATCGTTTATATCAGTTAATAAGAGGAAAACTATAACAACAGACATGATATGGCTTTGAAGAACTAAACGGGTAGTAATGAGATATACAATTATAAATGAAACAAATATAAGACTAAATGAAAGAGATTCATTTGATAAAAGAGCAACATATTAAATTGTTTCGTCACATGACAAGAATGTCCTGATATTGTCTACCATAGAGAGCCAAGCTGACAAAAAATATAATAAGTATAAAGCAAGAGGAAGACAACGCAAAATATGGAGTCATGGCATCAAGATCAACTTTAGAAATTCAATAGCAACATACAATGTGCTCTAGACAAGACCACAGACGATCCTGACACCTCTCTCAACTCCTCACTTTTGTACATTGAAGGAAACCAAGACTCACAGACAATCCTGACATCTCTCTCAACACCTCCTTTGGTACATTGAGGAAACAAGACTCACAGACAATCTGCTCTCTCTCAACACCTCACTTTGGTACATTGAAGAAACCAGACCACAGACAATCCTGACATCTCTCTCCAACACCTCACTTTGGTACATTGAAAGGAAACCAAGACGCACAGACAATCCTGACATCTCTCTCCAACACCTCACTTTGATACATTGAAGGAAACCAAGACGCACAGACAATCCTGACATCTCTCTCCAACACCTCACTTTGGTACATTGAAGGGAAACCAAGACTCACAGACAATCCTGACATCTCTCTCCAACACCTCACTGTACATTAAAACAGACCACAGACAATCTGACATCTCCCACCTCGACAGAAGGAAACCAAGACGCACAGACAATCCTGACATAACCTCATTGCTGAACCAAGCACGACATCCACTTTAAACATTGGAAGAGGAAACCAAGACGCACAGACAATCCTGACATCTCTCTCCAACACCTCACTTTGGTACATTGAAGGAAACCAAGACGACTAGACAATCCTGACATCTCTCCAACACCACTTTGGTACATTGAAACCAAGACGAGAAATCCGACATCTCTCTCAACACCTCACTTTGATACATTGGAAACCAAGACGCACAGACAATCCTGACATCTCTCTCCAACACCTCACTTTGGTACATTGAAAGGAAACCAAGACGCACAGACAATCCTGACATCTCTCTCCAACACCTCACTTTGGTACATTGAAAGGAAACCAAGACGCACAGACAATCCTGACATCTCTCTCCAACACCTCACTTTGATACATTGAAGGAAACCAAGACGCACAGACAATCCTGACATCTCTCTCCAACACCTCACTTTGGTACATTGAAAGGAAACCAAGACGCACAGACAATCCTGACATCTCTCTCCAACACCTCACTTTGGTACATTGAAGGAAACCAAGACCACAGACAATCCTGACATCTCTCTCAACACCTCACTTTGTACATTGAAGGAAACCAAGACTGCACAGACAATCCTGACATCTCTCTCCAACACCTCACTTTGATACATTGAAGGAAACCAAGACGCACAGACAATCCTGACATCTCTCTCCAACACCTCACTTTGATACATTGAAGGAAACCAAGACGCACAGACAATCCTGACATCTCTCTCCAACACCTCACTTTGATACATTGAAGGAAACCAAGACTCACAGACAATCTGACATCTCTCCAACACCTCACTTTGGTACATTGAAGGGAAACCAAGACGCACAGACAATCCTGACATCTCTCTCAACACCTCACTTTGATACATTGAAGGAAACCAAGACCACAGACAATCTGACATCTCTCTCCAACACCTCACTTTGATACATTGAAGGGAACCAAGACTGCACAGACAATCCTGACATCTCTCTCAACACCTCACTTGGTACATGAAGGAAACCAAAAGACAGCACGAAATCTGAATCTCCTAAACCTCATTTGGTACATTGAAGGAAAAGACGCAAGCAATTGACTTTCTCAACATCACAGGTCATTGTGTCTGAAGATAGCACAGCAATCTACATTTAACTACTCATGACAGGGATAACAAAAAGACGTGGACATGACTAATCCAGCTATAGTTGTAAATGAGAACAGTATAGACACAATCAATTGTAGACACTTCAATTGTCAGATAAGGGTGACAGATTACTAGAACACCTAGTCACATACGTATGAAGGAAACAAGACTACAGACAATCTGACATTTCTCAACACCTCACTTTGTCATTGAAGGAAACTAAGACGCACAGACAATCCTGACATCTCTCTCCAACACCTCACTTTGGTACATTGAAAGGAAACCAAGACGCACAGACAATCCTGACATCTCTCTCCAACACCTCACTTTGGTACATTGAAGGGAAACCAAGACGCACAGACAATCCTGACATCTCTCTCCAACACCTCACTTTGGTACATTGAAGGAAACCAAGACTCACAGACAATCCTGACATCTCTCTCAACACCTCACTTTGTACATTGAAGGGAAACCAAGACGCACAGACAATCCTGACATCTCTCTCCAACACCTCACTTTGATACATTGAAGGAAACCAAGACGCACAGACAATCCTGACATCTCTCTCCAACACCTCACTTTGGTACATTGAAAGGAAACCAAGACGCACAGACAATCCTGACATCTCTCTCCAACACCTCACTTTGGTACATTGAAAGGAAACCAAGACGCACAGACAATCCTGACATCTCTCTCCAACACCTCACTTTGGTACATTGAAAGGAAACCAAGACGCACAGACAATCCTGACATCTCTCTCCAACACCTCACTTTGGTACATTGAAAGGAAACCAAGACGCACAGACAATCCTGACATCTCTCTCCAACACCTCACTTTGGTACATTGAAAGGAAACCAAGACGCACAGACAATCCTGACATCTCTCTCCAACACCTCACTTTGGTACATTGAAGGGAAACCAAGAGCACAGACAATCCTGACATCTCTCTCAACACCTCACTTTGGTACATTGAAGGAAACCAAGACGCACAGACAACCTGACATCTCTCTCAACACCTCACTTGGGTACATTGAAGGGAAACCAAGAGCACAGACAATCCTGACATCTCTCTCAACACCTCACTTGAGTACAGTGCAAGGTTAAAAGACGTGAAGCAATCGTGTAATTTTGCAAATCATGAGGTCATTGAAGAAACAAGCGACAGTAGAATGTACATCTCTCAGACACCTAGTTTAAATAGGTAAATAAACACAACTCAATGTTCCAGGCACTCTTGAATTGAACAAAAGGCTGCAATTATCTTGAACACTTTGTACATTGAAGGGAAACCAAGACTCACAGACAATCCTGACATCTCTCTCCAACACCTCACTTTGGTACATTGAAAGGAAACCAAGACGCACAGACAATCCTGACATCTCTCTCCAACACCTCACTTTGGTACATTGAAGGGAAACCAAGACGCACAGACAATCCTGACATCTATCTCCAACACCTCACTTTGATACATTGAAGGGAAACCAAGACTCACAGACAATCCTGACATCTCTCTCCAACACCTCACTTTGATACATTGAAGGGAAACCAAGAGCACAGACAATCCTGACATCTCTCTCAACACCTCACTTTGATACATTGAAGAAACCAAGACCACAGACAATCCTGACATCTCTCCAACACCTCACTTTGGTACATTGAAGGAAACCAAGACTACATGACAATCCTGACATCTCTCTCCAACACCTCACTTTGGTACATTGAAAGGAAACCAAGACGCACAGACAATCCTGACATCTCTCTCCAACACCTCACTTTGGTACATTGAAAGGAAACCAAGACGCACAGACAATCCTGACATCTCTCTCCAACACCTCACTTTGGTACATTGAAAGGAAACCAAGACGCACAGACAATCCTGACATCTCTCTCCAACACCTCACTTTGGTACATTGAAGGAAACCAAGACGACAGACAACCCTGACATCTCTCCAACACCTCACTTTGGTACATTGAAGGAAACCAAGACACAGACAATCCTGACATCTCTCTCAACACCTCACTTTGTACATTGAAGGAAACCAAGACGCACAGACAATCCTGACATCTCTCTCCAACACCTCACTTTGGTACATTGAAAGGAAACCAAGACGCACAGACAATCCTGACATCTCTCTCAACACCTCACTTTGATACATTGAAGGAAACCAAGACTCACAGACAATCTGACATCTCTCTCAACACCTCACTTTGTACATTGAAGGAAACCAAGACGCACAGACAATCCTGACATCTCTCTCCAACACCTCACTTTGGTACATTGAAGGGAAACCAAGACTCACATACAATCCTGACATCTCTCTCCAACACCTCACTTTGATACATTGAAGGAAACCAAGACGCACAGACAATCCTGACATCTCTCTCCAACACCTCACTTTGATACATTGAAGGAAACCAAGACGCACAGACAATCCTGACATCTCTCTCCAACACCTCACTTTGATACATTGAAGCGAAACCAAGACGCACAGACAATCCTGACATCTCTCTCCAACACCTCACTTTGGTACATTGAAGGGAAACGAGAAGAACAACTAAGTTAAGTAAGCTGAAGTCACATGTTTTCTATCTCTATCTCTAACCTATGATGCCATTGACGCATAGGGCAGGAACACATGCTTGCCATTCTTCTTTGTTCTTGACGGTCCTCTGTAATTTGCTTAAACTCTACTACATTTCTTTCAATCACTGTTTTACTGTTCTCCTCCAGGTCGATTTCAATCCTTTCCGATTCCGTATAACCGCTGGTGTCCATCTCAATGCACTTTCAATGACAGAGTTCAACGCCTCTTATTGAATGATGGTGTTGATAATTTATTGCTGATACTGTGTAGGTTTTGGTTAGAGAGATATTTAGATCAGACAGCGCTCAAAACTTTGATGAGCAGACAAGTTGTGTGGAAGATGGGAAGTTTTGACATATCTTGTTCTGCCATTTAAAGGTGGCTTGCCTGATATGTATACTACCGGTCTCTTTTTTTCTGGTGAGCACCCTCATTTCTTTGTGTGCTATTCAGTCCAGTCCACACGTCACACGATTGATTGCTGCCTTCTGATAATGTTCTGAGTCTTTGATACGTAGATATACTTGTATCTATTTATCTTAATATATATATAAGATATATAAGATATAAAGCAGTAGGGTTGACTTCATGTCATTGGATTTTACCCCATAAAGCTCGGTCCTTCTTTACAGAAGTGGCACGTTCAATGACGAGAATATTGCTCTGGAAAACAATCCTGGTGTCTCTAGGAAAAACTGCAACTAATGAACAGAATGGCGATCATGCGATGCAATGGAGCTTATGACCTTCGGAACGTAATGCAAGGCTTAACCATTTAGCCACAGAGACCCCATATATATATATTCTCGTCATATCCTGTTTGACACATAGTGCTTCTACAATAGATATGAATTGTTGCCGTTTGCTTCTGTGTGACACATAGTGCTTCTACAATAGATATGAATTGTTGCCGTTTGCTTCTGTGTGACACATAGTGCTTCTACAATAGATATGAATTGTTGCCGTTTGCTTCTGTGTGACACATAGTGCTTCTACAATAGATATAAATTGTTGCCGTTTACTGCAGTTCTACTACTCAATCCTTCAGCTTTCTTTCCAACGTTCTTCTCCATGTTATCTTTGGATGTCCATGTTTTATTTTCCCATCCACTCTCCACCGTAAAAGTTTCTTAAACAATGTCTCTGCTCGCATACGACATATATATATACAATTCAACTCCATTAAAAAAAAATGATGTCCCTCAATAATGCACATTTGTTTTCTTAAAAGCTCAAGATTTGGTATCGTATTTGGGCAGAACATTTGCAGGATTCCTTTTACGGTATTTAGTCCTCAAGTTATGTATGATATTGTGCGTTTATTTTCCAGCAATCACTACTGCATAATAGCACTCACAGGACACTGCTTCTATCTATTCTAAGTTTGGTTTGAAGATTTTATCTTGTTTTTAACTTACTCGACTACAATTTCAGAAATACTTGGTTTACTTCCCACATGCAGCGACATGGTTATTTCCAGTTGGTTTACTTCCCACATGCAGCGACATGGTTATTTTCCAGTTGGTTTACTTCCCACATGCAGCGACATGGTTATTTTCCAGTTGGTTTACTTCCCACATGCAGCGACATGGGTTATTTTCCAGTTGGTTTACTTCCCACATGCAGCGACATGGCTATTTTCCAGTTGGTTTACTTCCCACATGCAGCGACATGGTTATTTCCAGTTGGTTTACTTCCCACATGCAGCGACATGGTTATTTTCCAGTTGGTTTACTTCCCACATGCAGCGACATGGTTATTTTCCAGTTGGTTTACTTCCCACATGCAGCGACATGGGTTATTTTCCAGTTGGTTTACTTCCCACATGCAGCGACATGGTTATTTCCAGTTGGTTTACTTCCCACATGCAGCGACATGGCTATTTTCCAGTTGGTTTACTTCCCACATGCAGCGACATGGCTATTTTCCAGTTGGTTTACTTCCCACATGCAGCGACATGGTTATTTTCCAGTTGGTTTACTTCCCACATGCAGCGACAAGGTTATTTTCCAGTTGGTTTACTTCCCACATGCAGCGACATGGTTATTTTCCAGTTGGTTTACTTCCACATGCAGCGACAGGTTATTTTCCAGTTTATTTGACTTCAATAGCGAATGATTATTTCTACGAAGGATGTTAAAACCCATGCATGCATGCACATGGTAGTTTCAGTTGAAATTAACTTCCAGAGCACTGTTCTGGCTAAGTTTCCATTCGTTTAATTCCCACTGCCAGCGGTCACGGTTGATTATTCTGTTGGTTAATTCCGTGGGTGGCGAAACAGGTTCCAGTTACGGTTTACTCCCGAAGCACGACAGGTTACGTTGTCCATTGGACTCCCGATGCCGAGCTGGCTTATTTCTGTGGCCTTCTCCCCAAAAAGCAAAAACAACGTTATTTTACCATTTGTTACCCCACATTATACAAGCGACATTAGGTTTACCAGTTGGTTTACTTACATGCAGCGACATGGTTATTTCGAATTGGTTACTTCCTCAACAATATCAGCACAAACATTATTTTCCAGTTGGTTTATTACCACATCAGCATCATGGATTTACCAGATCGGTTTTACTTCTAACAAAAACAACATCGTGTTATTTCCACAAGTTGTGTTTACTTACATGCAGCGTAATGTTTATTTCTCTCAAGTTAAGTTTATT
Source organism: Arion vulgaris (assembly GCA_020796225.1). Classification (NCBI taxonomy): domain Eukaryota; kingdom Metazoa; phylum Mollusca; class Gastropoda; order Stylommatophora; family Arionidae; genus Arion; species Arion vulgaris. The sequence continues at coordinate 52,751,369 of CM036753.1, read as the reverse complement.
GCCCACTGACAGGACATGAGTTAGCATGTCAGTTGGTAATGCAGAACATGATTTTTGGCAGCTTGGTTTGACTTCCACATCATCACATGTCGTTTTACCTATTTTTTAATTACTGTGACTTGGATATGACTTCTCCTTGTTTTTACTTCAAATACCTGCACTATGTTCACCTTGTTTATATTACATAGACATGGTTATTTATTTTTACTTACATGAGTAACTATTTAATAATTTTTGCTAGTTATTTAACTTTCATGGCGATATTTATTTCAGTTGGTTTACTTTTACTAATTCTTTATGGCTGTATATTTATTTCTTTATGGTTATATTTAACCAATCTTAGCTGTATATGTTATTTCTTAGCTGTATTTACTTTCTTACATGCAGGACATGTATTTTCCAATCTGTTTTAATACTCCAATCATGACACGTTGATTTTCCAGTTGGTACTGTCCAATCAGCACATGGCTATTCTCCAGTTGGTTTACTTCCCACATGCAGCGACATGGCTATTTTCCAGTTGGTTTACTTCCCACATGCAGCGACACGGTTATTTTCCAGTTGGTTTACTTCCCACATGCAGCGACACGGTTATTTTCCAGTTGGTTTACTTCCCACATGCAGCGACACGGTTATTTTCCAGTTGGTTTACTTCCCACATTCAGCGACATGGTTATTTTCCAGTTGGTTTACTTCCCACATGCAGCGACACGGTTATTTTCCAGTTGATTTACTTCCCACATGCAGCGACAAGGGTTATTTTCCAGTTGGTTTACTTCCCACATGCAGCGACAAGGGTTATTTTCCAGTTGGTTTACTTCCCACATGCAGCGACACGGTTATTTTCCAGTGATCTATGAACTCAATATAGGTAAGATTACAATACTAGTCATATCAGAAAAGGATGTTAAAACGCAGACCATGTGTTCAAATTAAGCATGCACAGAGTAGTTTCAGGTATGAAATAAAATCAGCAGACACTGTTCCTGGACAAAGTTCCATAACCGTTAAAATTCCCGCCTGCCCAGCGTGTTCGTAGCGCGTTGGACTGACTAGTCCTCTGTGTGTGCGGGTTCAATTCCGTGGGCTGGCAGAAAACCACAGGTTCCCAGATTAACGGTGTTCGTGGCACCGAACCGAAGGGTTACGATGTCCATGGCACCGAGCCGAAGAGCTGAAAGCTCTACTGCTTCTGGATCGGAAACCCTTCTCCCCCTCCCAAAAAAAAAAACCAAAAAAACAACGTTATAATAAAATTACCATACATTTGTCACCACCATCAAGATTATATCAAGAACCCTCGCCGACATTAAGAAGTTGCTACAATTTGGAGACCTTCCTATATATATGAATGTGATCGACATAGCTATTCATCGATATACTATGGTGATACACAGTAAGCCAATCAATCAATTAATCAATCATCTAATCATTATTTGTTCTGTCAAGTTGTAAACTTATTAACAAGTATTTACATATGGATTCAACCAATACCCGTTTTTTAAGCTATACTAAACAAAAAACAACATCGTGTCACACCTGTAGAAATAAGCACACCAAAATGTGTGAATGTACGTACGCAGGTAATGTTTATTTTCTCAGTCAACGATATAAATGTTGTTGCTACTGAAACAGGAAGTGAGAATGTAGCCATGTCAGTTGGGAATGCGAGAAACATATTTTGAGCAGCTGTGTAGTTTTGCGAGCAATCACATACATCACATGTCGTTGTACCTATTTATATTAAATTATCTGTTGTAACTTGGTGACTATGACTATCTCTTGTAACTTGGTTAATAGAAATATCTCTTGCATCTCGAAATGTTCAGCCACCTTTTTGATCTGTACATAAAATTATTATTTATTTTATGTCTTTACATAAGTTAACTATTTAACTAATTCTTTATGGCTGTATATTTAACTAATTCTTTATGGCTGTATATTTAACTAATTCTTTATGGCTGTATATTTAACTAATTCTTTATGGCTGTATATTTAACTAATTCTTTATGGCTGTATATTTAACTAATTCTTTATGGCTGTATATTTAACTAATTCTTTATGGCTGTATATTTAACTAATTCTTGTTACATCGTGGTCTTCATCTCGTCAAATTTCCAAATATTCTGTTTGTAGAATACTCGATATAATATGAAGTTTGGATGCTTTCTAATTAACTGTCCGAACCATCTCATTCTTTACTTCTCAATGTAATTCAAGTACGGTTCTGTCCCAAATCTTTATTTTCTGCATTCATGTTAATTCCTTCTCCTACTTGTCTTCTATTCATTTATAGTTATCATCTTCTTTCTTCCCTACTTAACTTCTATTCATTTGTAGCTGTATCATCTTCTTTCCTTCCCTACTTCACTTCTATTCATTTGTAGCTGTATCATCTTCTTTCCTTCCCTACTTGACTTCTATTCATTTGTAGCTGTATCATCTTCTTTCCTTCCCTACTTTCTTCTATTCATTTGTAGCTGTATCACCTCTTTCTTCTACTTGACTTCTATTCATTTGTAGTTGTATCACCATCTTGTCTTCCCTACTTGACTTCTATTCATTTGTAGTTGTATCACCATCTTGTCTTCCCTACTTGTCTTCTATACATTCATGGAAATGACATCTTCTATTCTTCCTACTTCCTCATCTTATGATCTTCATTTATCTGAAGACAGAGAGCTACATCTCTTTCCATGGATAATACACTTCTTTCACTGGTTGCTAAATAATAACTTTCATGCCAATTCACCCTAACATAACCAAGTTCTCTGAGTTGTGAAGACATTTCTTCCTTCAATGTAGGTCTAGGAATAAATCAAGTCTTCTAGCTAATAAACTCTATTTCTGAGGAATTATATCGTTTTCAAACAGACTAGAAACCCCCTGTATTACCAACAGATCCAGCTACAATGTTCTGGCGTTGCAATAATCTAATTTCTTGTCTCCCGGGATGGCAAAGTGGCTTTTTAAAGACATTTTTATGTGGAGTTTAGGAAGATATCTGGTAAGCTTTTATTTGTTATGTTTCTATGAGTTTTCCTTGCCAGCTACGCGAATTTTATGTTTATTGTTTTCCTTCTAGTATGCTTTATGTTTAGTGTTTGTACATTTTTTCAGCAAAATGGACAGAAATGCAACAACAAAAATGAGTTTTTTTTGTTTGTTTGTTGCAAACAGTGGTACACGAAAACCTTGCAGCTCAAATAATGGAATCACTACACAAACGATAAATATATAGTTAGAAGAATGTTTCTCATTTTGCTAAATTTGGTTTTCATATATATATATTACTACATTAACACAGGAATAGAAGATGCACATGTCAATTATATCTTCATCATCATCATCAAGTGTTGTACCGGCTGGCGTAGGCAATCATGGATCTCCATAATGTTGTTTCTAATTGAAGCAATTGTAAGCATATTTAAGAGCTAACTAAATTTAAATTAAATATTAATAAATATACTTTAAGATGAACACTTATTTAAAATGTGAAAGAAATGCAACTATTAAAATCTACATTATTTCGAATCACAGAATGTTAAGACAATTTACCTTAATAAAAATTAAAGTCAAATACAAGAATTTAAATTTATAATTTGTTTTTAAATTCAGAAACTAATTGCAAAACTTAAAAGAATAAATTTAATGACAACCAGCGATTGCAAACTTTACAATTGATCATTTATTGAAAATGTAAAATTTTAAAATATAATAAATACACATAAAACACGTTCTGTAGAAACCCGAAGTATAGAAATCTAAAGTAGACTCGTCTTAGAAGAAGAATACCTGGTTTGGTTATCTGTTTAACTGAATATAAAGATTTGTGAGGAAGTGTTTCGATCGCCTTATCTCGACAAGACAAGGTATTGTGTGCAGGTGAGATCTCTAACACCTCAAACCACTAAGTTATTATATGATATGGTGATACCCAATTTACAGTAAAAAAACAGTGTTTAGATTTCGAAAAATAAATATTTCTTCTTTGATTAAATTAAGTACATTAAAAAAAAAGACTTCACTGATCGGGTAAGATTACATAATGAACCAAATAGCAACATTCAATGTTATCTACATTAAATATAGATATATCAAAATCGACTTTACATATATAATAGAAAAGTGATAACAACTGAATATATGTAATTCATTTATAATGTTCTAATATAATATTCTATTTGTGGTTATCGTAAAGAACAAATGAGTTTTAAAATACAAATAAAGTGATTTAGTATCGTCATCAGATTGTATTCAAAAAAGTTAGCAATACACATAGAATACGAAATAATGTATAATTTGTTTCTACTTCTCTTCTACTTCACATTTCAACTCCCAACGGAGCACAGGTCTTCAACAAACTTCTTCCAGCTACACATATGACAACAAAATAATGTATAGTTTGTTTCTGCTTCTTCTTCTACTTCACATTTCAACTCCCAACGGAGCACAGGTCTTCAACATACTTCTTCCAGCTATTTCTTCTCCTGCCATCCCTTCCAATTCTTTTCATGTTTTACCTATCCTCTTAATATCAACCTCCAGCTCTCTTTCCAGATCTGTCTAGGCTTCCCTACTCCTCTTTCCATGCGCATCCCAAACAGTGCCTGTCTTGCAATGCTTCCGGTCGGTCTTCTGAATGTTTGTCTGTAATATGTTTCGTTGGATTCTAAATCTTCTGCAAATAATGTTTGTCAGAAAGTTCAGATTTCTGTTCGATGGAGTCTTATTGCAATTTAAAGTGTTAGAATAACATGCACGATATATTTGCATGTCTAGTTCCAGTAAGTGTGTTAGTGTGAGACAGAAATATTTGATGATACATTTGATGGCAGCATCTGAGAAGATGGTTTGACGGATTGATTTGATAAAACCATCATCCCTGTACTTCGACGTGTAGTCATGTATGCTTCGATCTCTCTCTTACACAGGAAGATCTCAGCGGAAGTGCACGAACTCTGTATCATCGTCGAGGGTCACCGATATAACTTAAAAGATAGTGGAAGTATTTTGAAAAGATGGCATTTTGTTCTATAAAGTGATTATATTGCACTAGAATAATGAAACCCCGCTTTGATTGTAAGAGAACTATTGCAAAATCCTCTCTTGAATGAAATCTTCAGACTCGTTGTATTGTACGCATCGCCACATTAAGATGGAACAATCCATTGATATTTGTTTGACATAATTCGATTGCAACCAACATTGTTTACAACATAAACCTCTATAAAAACTCAAGAGCGCATCTTATTCATCAAATTCTGGTGTATAGTGTGAGCCAGCTCTGACGGTTTTCTTATGACCAACCAGATCTGATACCATGTTACATTATAACTTCAGATGAGATACTTTAAAGTAAAGCTTTTTTTTTTTGTAAAACCGTACAGTTAATCACCTGTACAAATGTGTGCCCTGTTGGAAAAATGCACATCATTCGGGGGAAGTTACGATGTGTCTGTGCTATATGCTATAGAGAACTACGAACGCACATTCTCAACCACACAGATTACAAGAATTGAGTAACCTAGTTGATAAGAACGAACAGAAACAATACAGACATCCACACATATTCTGATCACAAGAAGAAAAAAGCGTATAAAGCCTATAGATAAATACTAATTTCTAAGAATCTAAGATCAAGCACCGAGGTCAATGCATATGGTAAATAAATAGATAGTAAACAAAGTACTTAGGATCTGCAGGGAAGAAAAAATAACTCCCAGTCTAGCCAAACACGGAATTCAGAACTCACAAACCATTATTCTCATGACAACCATAGTCTAGTCCTACAGACGAGAGTTTCAGACTTTTCACTTAGCTCTAGAGATCTAGTTGAGAAATAGCATACTCCTGCCCAGAGTGTTACACAAAGAACAAACTTTGTAGCCCTAGTAACGATCTTATGGATCTTTAGAAACAATTGTAAGTGCTAATGGCTTCTGATTCAAACCTATAATTTCAGTAAGAGAAGCAAACGTCTCAACCACTTCACCATAGAGACCGTAACGGTCAGCTCTGCAGATAAATAACCAGTAAAGAGAGTAATAACCAGTAAAGAGAGTAATAACCAGTAAAGAGAGTAATAACAAGTGAAGAGAGTAATAACCAGTAAAGAGAGTAATAACCAGTAAAGAGAGTAATAACCGATTAAAGATCAGCATCATCACCTCAATCCGTACAGGTTTATAGGTACACCAGGTAAGGGCCCCCCCACTACACCAATATCTTTACCATAGTAAAACGAATAATCGCAAATGTTATGTGTTAGTTAATCAAATTTCTCATGCCTCTAACTGTTCTTATCTAGCAGTTCCCATTTTTACTCTAATCTCCTCCAATCTGGAGAAGGATGCAGATTTATATATGTTTTGAAAGTCACATATACGCCCTGCCTCTATAATGTGATTGATGATATCAGTACTTTCCATTGACTGCCCATCCTCGACTACTGTTGTAACAGACAGGTCGAATTAGAATCATGAACGGTTGCCAGAAAGAACTCCAAGGTATTGATACTTAAAATCACAAGTTTCTCTTTGGTTGATCGGATGGGAAAATGTCTCACTTCGTCATTTTAAGTCATTTACTAGAAAAATGTAATCATTATATTCTTGTGCAGCATTGTATTTGATTGATTGATTAAACAATCATTGCATTTACGTAAAAAAAAACATGTGAGTTCCCGATGATCTTTATTCTCAAAAGTTTCTCTGCAACAGTGCACAAGCGGTTTCAGATAGCAAAGTTATAGATGGCTGCTCTAATGACCATGTGCCATAGACATTTTGGGGTTCGAATCTAACTTGGACCAAAACTTGTCGATGTGTATACGGTACACGACTGAACTACATGAAACACTGATCTTTTACTTTGGGATTAAAATTACAAGTATCGCTGACACTGTAGATAAGGAAAACAGCCCTTCACGCAAAATCGGTCAGAGGTGTCGTATACACATATAGCTTCCCACGAATCTTGAGAGTAATGTTTTTAAATAAACAAACTTTGGCATCTGAGCTGGCTCTTCAGGTAATGGGTATTGATGGAATGGTTTGTCTCGTGGGTTGTGGGAGAATAGATACTATTCGAACAGTTTCTTAAATAGCTTGCCGTATTGTGAAAGTTAACTTGTAGGACAAGTATCTTGAAGAATAGTAGATCCCTTATGTAAACTGATACAGAAATATATATTATGTGAAATGTCAACTGGGAACATAAACTTCATATTTATAGACAAATGAGATATAACGTGAGAGACAAATGAGATATAACATGAGAGACAAATGAGATATAACATGAGAGACAAATGAGGTATAACATGAGAAATAAATGAAGGATATAATGATAGATAAATGAAGGATAGAATGAGAGACAAATGAAGGATAGAATGAGAGATAAATGATGTATAACATGAGAGACAAATGAAGGATAGAATGAGAGACAAATGAGGTATAACATGAGAGACAAATGAAGGATAGAATGAGAGACAAATGAAGGATAGAATGAGAGACAAATGAAGGATAGAATGAGAGACAAATGAAGGATAGAATGATAGACAAATGAAGGATAGAATGATAGACAAATGAAGGATAGAATGAGAGACAAATAAAGGATAGAATGAGAGACAAATAAGGTATAAAGAGAGACAAATGAAGATAGAATGAGAGACAAATGAGATAGAATGAAGACAAATAAAGGATAAATGAGAGACAAATAAGGTATAAATGAAGGATAGAATGATAGACAAATGAAGGATAGAATGATAGACAAATGAAGGATAGAATGAGAGAAAATGAGGATAGAATGATGAGACAAATGAGGATAAATGAGGATACAAATGAAGGATAGAATGATAGACAAATGAGATAGAATGAAGACAAATGAAGATAGAATGATAGACAAATGAAGGATAGAATGATAGACAAATGAAGGATAGAATGAGAGACAAATGAGGATAAACATGAGCAAATGAAGGATAGAATGATAGACAAATGAAGGATAGAATGATAGACAAATGAAGGATAGAATGATAGACAAATGAGATATAACATGAGAGAGAAATGAAGGATAGAATGAGAGACAAATGTAGATATAACATGAGAGACAAATGAAGGATAGAATGATAGACAAATGAAGGATAGAATGAGAGATAAATGATATAACATGAGAGACAAATGAAGGATATAATGATAGATAAATGAAGGATAGAATGAGAGACAAATGAAGGATAGAATGAGAGACAAATAAGGATAGAATGAGAGACAAATGAAGGATAACATGAAGAAAATGATGGATAGAATGATAGACAAATGAAGGATAGAATGATAGACAAATGAGATATAACATGAGAGACAAATGAAGGATAGAAGAATAAATGAAGGATAGAATGATAGACAAATGAAGGATAGAAGAAGATGAAGGATATAATGAAGAAAATGAAGGATAGAATGAAGACAAATGAAGGATAGAATGATAGACAAATGAAGATAGAATGATAGAAAATGATAGAAAATGAGATATAACATGAGGAGACAATGAAGGATAGAATGATAGACAAATGAAGGATAGAATGATAGACAAATGAAGGATAGAATGATAGACAAATGAGATATAACATGAAGAAAAATGAAGGATAGAATGAGAGATAAATGAGATATAACATGAGAGACAAATGAAGGATAGAATGAGAGATAAATGAGGTATAACATGAGAGCAAATGAAGGATAGAATGAGAGACAATGAGATATAACATGAGAGACAAATGAAGGATGAATGAGAGACAAATGAAGGATAAATGAAGATAAATGAAGGATAGAATGAGAGATAAATGAAGGATAGAATGAAGATAAATGAAGGATAGAATGAGAGAAAATGAGATAAATGAGAGACAAATGAAGGATAGAATGATAGAAAATGAAGGATAGAATGATAGACAAATGAAGGATAGAATGATAGACAAATGAAGGATAGAATGATAGAAAAATGAGATATAACATGAGGACAATGAAGGATAGAATGATAGACAAATGAAGGATAGAATGATAGACAAATGAAGGATAGAATGATAGACAAATGAGATAAATGAGAGACAAATGAGGATAACATGAGAGAAAATGAGATATAACATGAGGACAAATGAAGGTATAGAATGAGAGATAAATGAAGGATAGAATGAGAGATAAATGAAGGATAGAATGAGAGACAAATGAAGGATAGAATGAGAGACAAATGAGGTATAACATGAGAGACAAATGAAGGATATAATGAGAGACAAATAAGGTAAAACAGAGAGACAAATGAAGGATAGAATGAGAGATAAATGAGGAATAGAATGAGAGACAAATGAAGGATAGAATGAGAGACAAATGAGATATAAATGGAGACAAATGAAGGATGATAATGAAGATAGAATGATAGAAAATGAAGAGATATAAATGAGATAGAATGAAGAAAATGAAGGATAGAATGATAGACAAATGAAGGATAGAATGATAGACAAATGAATGATAGAATGATGCAATGAGAAAATGAGATATAAATGAGAGAAAATGAAGGATAGAATGATAGACAAATGAATGATAGAATGATAGACAAATGAAGGATAGAATGATAGAAATGAATATACATGAGAGAAATAAGATGAATGAGAGATAAATGAGGATAACATGAGCAAAAATGAAGGATATAATGATAGACAAATGAAGGATGGAATGAGAGAAAATGAGATATAACATGACAGAAAATGAAGGATGGAAGAGAGATAAATGAGATATAACATGAGGACAAATGAAGGATAGAATGAGAGAGAATAAATGAAGATAGAATGAGAGATAAATGAGGTATAACATGAGAGACAAATGAAGGATAGAATGAGAGAAAATGAATATAACATGAAGAGAAATGAAGGATGGAATGATAGAAAATGATATAAACATGAGAGAGAAATGAAGGATGGAACGAGAGATAAATGAGATATAATGATAGAATAAATAAATGAAGGATAGAATGATAGATAAATGAAGGATAGAATAAGAGACAAATAAGGTATAACATGAGAAACAAATGAAGGATAGAATGAAGATGAAATCTAACAAGTGAGCTGTAGAAAAAGACATCAAATATAACACTAGCATCAACATCATACAATAATAATAACATCATACAAACCTACATCAACATCATACAACTTAAACATCATCTACACACTGTACATCAACATCATACACACCTACATCATCTGCTAGAGGAGACTAAGAACTTATTGGTATGTCCGAAGTGCAACGAAATCATCTAACTGGTCAAATAATAAATTCATGCCTATATTGTCTTCAATTGTATGCTTCTACTAACGATTCTGTTTGTCTGTTTTATTAAAAAGTATTGTTTTCGATTTATATTAAGTGTTCTGCTTTCTATTTCATTAACATCATTGTCTTCATTTTTCTTATAGCCATTCATTTCACCACATTGTTAGAAGTATTGCCTTCATTTTTCTTATAGCCATTCATTTCACCACATTGTTAGAAGTATTGTCTTCATTTTTCTTGTAGCCATTCATTTCACCACATTGTTAGAAGTATTGCCTTCATTTTTCTTGTAGCCATTCATTTCACCACATTGTTAGAAGTATTGCCTTCATTTTTCTTGTAGCTATTCATTTCACCACATTGTTAGAAGTATTGCCTTCATTTTTCTTATAGCCATTCATTTCACCACATTGTTAGAAGTATTGCCTTCATTTTTCTTATAGCCATTCATTTCACCACATTGTTAGAAGTATTGCCTTCATTTTTCTTGATAGCCATTCATTTCACCACATTGTTAGAAGATGCTTCATTTTCTTGAGCATATCTATTTACCACATTGTTAGAAGTATTGTCTTCATTTGAGATCATCTACAAGTGAGTGTATCACATCATTCACCACATTGTTAGAAGATAGCCTTCATTTTTCCTGAGCATCATTCATCCAACTGTTAAATATTGTCTCTATTTGTCTTAATGATTCTTTCACACATTGTTTAGTCATTAGCTTCATTTTCTTATAATTCATTTCCTCATTTTAGAATATTGTCTTCATTTTTCTTATAGCCATTCATTTCACCACATTGTTAGAAGTATTGTCTTCATTTTTCTTATAGCCATTCATTTCACCACATTGTTAGAAGTATTGTCTTCATTTGTCTTATAGCCATTCATTTCACCACATTGTTAGAAGTATTGCCTTCATTTTTCTTATAGCCATTCATTTCACCACATTGTTAGAAGTATTGTCTTCATTTTTCTTATAGCCATTCATTTCACCACATTGTTAGAAGTATTGCCTTCATTTTCTTATAGCCATTCATTTCACCACATTGTTAGAAGTATTGCCTTCATTTTTCTTATAGCCATTCATTTCACCACATTGTTAGAAGTATTGTCTTCATTTTTCTTATAGCCATTCATTTCACCACATTGTTAGAAGTATTGTCTTCATTTTTCTTGTAGCCATTCATTTCACCACATTGTTAGAAGTATTGCCTTCATTTTTCTTATAGCCATTCATTTCACAACATTGTTAGAAGTATTGCCTTCATTTTTCTTATAGCCATTCATTTCACCACATTGTTAGAAGTATTGTCTTCATTTTTCTTGTAGCTATTCATTTCACCACATTGTTAGAAGTATTGCCATCATTTTTCTTGTAGCTATTCATTTCACCACATTGTTAGAAGTATTGTCTTCATTTTTCTTATAGCCATTCATTTCACCACATTGTTAGAAGTATTGTCTTTTATTTCAACTAGTTACTCTGCTCTAAATTTTATTATTGGTTACTAAACTGACGTCACAGCACGATGGGAAGATCCATATGAGCTCATTTTCCCCTAACAAATGTTGAAGTTAAACATACCGATGATGGTTTATATGGCTCACTAATTAGACACACTCCGCTCTCTGTCTCTCAAGCATTTAGTTCTACATGTACACCGTGTAGCTCCAAACTTTGTAAAGCACTGGATTGATTCAACGTCAATTTCAATGTCCTTATCCAACAGTAGGTTGCCAACTGACCAAAGAATATCCCATTATTCATTCTAAACTCTCCAACAATCAATGCTATCGATACAAACTCTCTCATTGCTGGGAGCACCTGCATACCAAAGACAGTAGATATACTATAGTCTGTGGAGGTTTGAAATCTCTGTAGACGACATCCACTTATGTTTCGTTTAGCCACTGGTTACTCTATTTCTATTATATATTATTTGCTTCACACGTTTTTTATATTGATATCATTTGTTCTGTTCTTCGTTTTCCTAGAATGATTGTTTTCATTTCATATTATCTTTTCTCTTTTTTGTATTATTCGTCGCATTGTCTTCTATTTCAATTAGATATTGTTGTCTTTATTTTGCAATCAGTAATGTTATCCTGGTGTATCCCTGACAGTTTGGTTGCAAATTGTTTCGCATGGATTCTTACAAAAGGACGATGCACCACCCTTTCAGAAAGCAATGGCAAACTACTGAACGTAATAATGCCTAGAAAATCACAAACAGCGTTAAAGAGCTGGGGTTGCTTCGCAAAGTCATCTCAAGGAAATGCAATTAACTTTTAATGCTATCCAACGTATACTATCTATTCTGATCTCTATTTTGTTACAAATATTATCTTTAATTTCTATGAGCTGCTCTATTGTATCTGTATTTATGAACTTTTATGCTTCTATTTATATCAAATTTGTTATCTACATTAGTAAACATGTTTATTTTAGATGTTATTAACATAGGATAAACATCTACTATTAACAAATAAATATAAACACTGATGCTAAAAATGGGCTGCTCTGTGTTTATAAAGGTATAAATACATATATTTTTTCAAATGGATGTGAAAGCAAAGTAATTAGACATATTTTTATTCTTATGATATTATGAAAAGTTTGAAAGTTAAAATTTCTAAAAGCCTGCGTTTTAAACAGGATAGAACTACTAAAGAAATTACGAAAATAGCAACAACATTAACACTGTAGTAATCAACAAGAGTGTTTAAGCTGAAGACGAACATAGACAAGCCATTATTTTATTTTTGAATCCTTTGTTTGTATGAAACATTGTCTATATCTTCAATATTGTCTCTTTTTTCCAACTCACTTTACTTAGGTTTTTTACAGAGAGGTCCATGTAGTTTTTTCTGTTCAGTCTAGTTTTACTGAGCTTGTGAGATTACCTCATTACAGCATACTCAAAGCTTTCTTAAGTATGTGCTATATAGTCTGTGGTATGTGTATAACGAAATTGAGACACATAACTGAATCGATAAATAAGCTTATTATTGCATTCCGTTTCTCCAGCAGATATGTTGGATTATTATTTTATTGATTGATCATTGATTGCTGTATGGGACAATGTGAGTAATCATGTTTGCTTCGATCTTTTTCTTAAACAGGAAAATCTCAGTGACAGTGCATGAACTCAGTTGGATAAGAGTAAGTGTGGGTCCCTAATGTAATATTTAAGATAGTTGAAATTTGTATATCAATTTTGTTTTAATCTTTTACTGACTTTTTATCCTGGCAGTCTACTCTTAACGACTTTCAAATGTATGTGGCTCTTGTACGTGCTCAAGTTTAACCCCGGAGCTATCTTTTATCGTTCGTCTCGGATAGGACTAGGAACAAGACTTCAACAACATTGAGATCAGGGATCTCTTAAAAAATATTCTCATCGATGCTCTATGCCACTGCTAGTGTCTACTGCCGATCTATGCTCTATGCCACTGCTAGTGTCTACTACCGATCTATGCTCTATACCACTGCTAGTGTCTACTGCCGATCTATGCTCTATACCACTGTTAGTGTCTACTGCCGATCTATGCTCTATACCACTGCTAGTGTCTACTGCCGATCTATGTCAATGCTAGTGTCTACTACCGATCTATGCTCTATACCACTGTTAGCGTCTACTGCCGATCTATGCTCTATGCCACTGTTAGCGTCTACTGCCGATCTATGTCAATGCTAGTGTCTACTGCCGATCTATGCTCTATACCACTGCTAGTGTCTACTGCCGATCTATGCTCTATACCACTGCTAGTGTCTACAGCCGATCTAAGCCACTGCTAGTGTCTACTGCCGATCTATGCTCTATGCCACTGTTAGTGTCTACTGCCGATCTATGTCAATGCTAGTGTCTACTACCGATCTATGCTCTATACCACTGTTAGCGTCTACTGCCGATCTATACTCTATACCACTGTTAGTGTCTACTGCCGATCTATGCTCTATACCACTGTTAGTGTCTACTACCGATCTATGCTCTATACCACTGCTAGTGTATACTGCTGATCTATGCTCTATACCACTGCTAGTGTCTACTACCGATCTATGCTCTATACCACTGCTAGTGTCTACTCCGATCATGCTCTATACCACTGCTAGTGTCTACTACCGATCTATGCCACTGTTAGTGTCTACTGCCGATCTATGCCACTGTTAGTGTCTACTGCTGATCTATGCTCTATACCACTGCTAGTGTCTACTGCCGATCTATGCTCTATACCACTACTAGTGTCTACTGCCGATCTATGCCACTGCTAGTGTCTACTGCCGATCTATGCTCTATACCACTGCTAGTGTCTACTGCCGAACTATGCTCTATGCCACTGCTAGTGTCTACTGCCTGATCTATGCTCTATACCACTGCTAGTGTCTACTGCCGATCTATGCTCTATACCACTGCTAGTGTCTACTGCCGATCTTTGCTCTATACCACTGCTAGCGTCTACTGCCGATCTTTGCTCTATACCACTGCTAGTGTCTACTGCCGATCTTTGCTCTATACCACTGCTAGTGTCTACTACCGATCTATGCCACTGTTAGTGTCTACTGCCGATCTATGCTCTATGCCACTGCTAGTGTCTACTGCCGATCTATGCCACTGTTAGTGTCTACTGCCGATCTATGCTCTATACCACTGCTAGTGTCTACTGCCGATCTATGCTCTATACCACTGCTAGTGTCTACTGCCGATCTATGCTCTATGCCACTGCTAGTGTCTACTGCCGATCTATGCCACTGTTAGTGTCTACTGCCGATCTATGCTCTATACCACTGCTAGTGTCTACTGCCGATCTATGCTCTATGCCACTGCTAGTGTCTACTGCCGATCTATGCTCTATACCACTGCTAGTGTCTGCTACCGATCTATGCCACTGTTAGTGTCTACTGCCGATCTATGCCACTGTTAGTGTCTACTGCCGATCTATGCTCTATACCACTGTTAGTGTCTACTGCCGATCTATGCTCTGTGCCACTGCTAGTGTCTACTGCCGATCTATGCTCTATACCACTGTTAGTGTCTACTACCGATCTATGCTTTATACCACTGCTAGTGTCTACTGCCGATCTATACTCTATACCACTGCTAGTGTCTATTGCCAGCAGCGTAAATACAATATTTTTGTTTAGTAACTATCTAAGGTAAAAAAAACCCAACTGTGGTCACAACTCGATAACGTACATGGTATTGGAAGATAATTATAATAATACACAATTCTAAAAATATTATAGAATCATCGTGATGCTCAAAATCACATTGTGTATGCAAGACAGCGATTTTGGCTTGAAGAAAACATGAAATGATTCTTTCATGTTTCTGTACAGATCTACGACGGTTAGTTCTGGTGTTATTTATTGCTTCAGCAAAAGTAAACTACATTATACAGCGCACAAGTTATAACTGTACAAGTTGGAGAGAACAGTAAGGATTTGTCTTGGATGGTTTCATTCAAGTAAACACATTTCAGGATACGTCTTGAACTGTAGAAATATATGCTAGAACTTCAACGAAAGGTAAACTATGTGTCTGTGATGAGAATGGAAGATATAAACATACATTTCAACATGAACTGCTTTGCTCTTACCTTCCGTTAAACAACTTACACAAATTTGGAAACCAAAAACAATTAGTTCACATATCAAACTTGATTTGTTCAGTTTATTGCTAGTATGTATGCTACATCATCGACATAATCTAGCTTGTCCATGTTCTAAGTTGTCTCCCGCGACAGCTATTCTAAATACCTTCCTGTCATGTGTGAGATGTCCTGGGTCGGCAGCAGGCATGCACCGCCGGTCTATGACATACTGCACCAATCTTCTCATTGATCTTCCACTTCTTTCCGTGCCCTGTATCATGTCCTCTAAAATAATATTTTCTAGAGAACAATCTAGTTGTGTCTGTCAACAATATTTCATTTTACATATTCCTCTCTTCTTTATCAGCTACTTCTTATCAGTTTTAAACTGTTGCAAAATTCACATGTGTGTTATTTTCATACCCAGTGTATTCTTTATATTCTTCTAAAGCTATTGATGTCAAAAACATTAATCAATTTTCTGTGCTAGTGTATGAATGAGCACTGTGAAAAATAACAATAACACTTGAGAAAACGTTAAATAATATTGACATTCTATGTCTTGGAAAACTTTGAAAGTTTGCTGGAAAGAGCTTTAAAAAAAACTAAAACTTCATAAGTAAAGACACCAAACAACAATATGACTGGAACACGTTCAAGAAATGAGCATAAAAATAGAAATAATTCAGGAAAGGTGATGAAATCAGAAAATTATCTGGTCAACCCCAAGCAACAGCTGTTATAATAAAGAGAAAAGATATGTTGGGCATGCTCGGAGAAGAAATGACCGCAAGATAAAAAAAACAGGCATTGGATTGGGCGTCAATGGGTTCAAGAAAAATAAACGTCACGAGAAAAACTACAAAACGAACTTTACAGAGAGAGAGAGAGGCGAGAAAAATCGAATTCAATTTCATAGATGAGTTTGAAAGAGTTGTCCTAGACAGAGATTAGGAGTAGAATATCTCAAGCGAAAGCAGCTTTTATGAAAATGAAAAAAAACACACAATATGCGTGAAATCAATACCAATGATGCTGCGAAAACGAGTTCTCCAGTGCTATATTGAACCAATACTTATGTATGACAGCAAATCATGGACAATTAACAAACAATCAATAAGATCACTGGAAGCCACTGAGATGGGGTTTAACAGAAGAATGCTGAAAATTCCAAGACGTCGAAGAAAACAAATGTTGATGTTTTAAATCAGGTCTGCACACAATGAAATCTTATCAATAAGAATCAGACAATCAAGGTTCTTCGGGCATATAATGCGAAGAGGAGATTTAGAACATTTGGTGACAACTGGTAAAATTCAGGGAAGGAGAGATCGTGGAAGATAGAGGGAGAAAATGTTGGATGGCCTGACTTCATGGTTCGACAACAGATCGACGTCAGAACCGATTACTTGCACGAAGGAAAGTTGTGGAGAGACATGAACGCCTACGCCAGCAGGCATTACACTTGATTGATTGAACGACGATATATACTTCTGATAAGTGAGACTATAATAATAATAATACTGATTCCTCTTGTACCGTTATACGTTATATAAAACCAACAACCAATTTCTCCGTATCGCTCTATCCTGGACAACTTGCCCAATCTCATCCATGGAACTGAGACTGATATTTCTTGCCTCTCAGCAAAGAAGTGAGACTATGGCTCGTGAACATCTTTTACAAATCTGCCAAAGAGTGTGATAAACAGAGAAGACTGCTATGTCAGTCATCTGTGTAACTTTCTGACAAGGTCTTTTGGAATCTTGATAATCTGCGGAGGACCACCATTTCCTTGAAACATATTTAAATTGGCCTCTGAGATTAACAAATCAGAAAACTGATCTAATATAAGCAATGTCTCGACGACTTCAATGATTAACGCATGCCAATATCCCGTGTCTACCTCTGTAGTTGAAGATGGCACAGTTGTATGGTGGGGGACACTGATAATAAGCAAAGCATGTCTTCACGCAAAGATCAGTCAGAAGTACCAAGCAACCCTGACTACACCTAAATGAATAGCAGGCGAACGCAAGAAGAAAAGGATATCCCGTCTTCTGCGTAATTGTTCTGTTTTATTCTTTTTTCTGTAATATTCCTACATATTTCATATTGCACAGAAAATATTACATATAATCTAACAAACAAGAATAACGTAACAACTGTATTGTCAATCACTAACATGGACCAGGTGTGCGACAGATGTCTCATCAAACCGTCCATTTAATGTGATTCTGAAAACTCAGGAATGTTAACTAGAATCGTGACTGTGCAAATTCTGAACTCAATTTATACTGCGTTCCGCCGTTATTTGTTCATAGTCACATAACAGGCATATCATATTGCAAACACTTGGCATCCATGTTCGCAGCATATATATTTTCGTAATTGTTTTATTGTAGTCCGCAGCTGATTAAAGTATATATATATATATATATATATATATATATATATACATATATATATATATCTTCTTCTTTTGTCGTCACACTGCTACCGGGCTGTTGCCCAGTGCGTGGTTTTCTGTTTTTGTCTAGCGCTGTTTTGGTGACTTGCGTGATTGTTATTTTTGCTCTTTGATAAGATTCTGCTATGCCATCTAATCATCATTTCCGTGGTCTTTCTCTCGCCTTCTTTCCTGATGTTCTGTTCTAGAAGACCCTGTAAACTGTGGAGTGTGGATGTGTTCTTATTAAGTGGCCAAACCACTTCATTCTTTGTTTCTCAATGTAATTCAAGCAAGGTTCTGTGCCAACTGTCCTTATGCTGATGTTGGTGACTCTGTAGTTTCTGGTGTTGTTGATAACTTTTCACAGGCAGCGCATTTCACATGTAGTTATTTTTTTGTGGATGCGTTTTGCTCATTGTCCATGTTTGGCTCTGGTAACACAAAGTAGGTCTGAAAATGCTGTTGATCATCTGTTGTTAGCTGTCAGCGAAATTTGTGGGCCTTTAATAATGGGGCTAGCTGGTAGGTTATAGTATTTGCTTTTTGCATTACTAGCCTCTAACTCTCTTTCTAGTCTTCCGTCTTCTATGAATATGCTTCCTAAGTATTTGAATTCTTTCACTTGGTTTATTGTGGTACCATTGACATGGATGTCTAGTTTATTATGTTTTCTTCCCATATTCATTGTTTCTGTGTTTTATTGTTTCATTGTTTTAGTGTTGTTGATTTTCATGTCATGGTTTATAGAATTTTGGTTCAGGGTGTTGATACGTTGTTGTAGATCTTGTTCAGTTTGTTGTATTAGGCACTGATCATCTGCAAAATGTAGTTCATTTATTTCATCATTTTCTGAATTTGATTCTTGAGTTATTTTATCCATTTATGCAATAAATAGTAGTGGCAAGAGGACACAACCTTTTCTGACACCTGATGTAATGACACCTGATGTATATATATATATATATATATATATATATATATATAAACATATTGTGTGTTGTGTATCCTATTTTTATGTTTGTATATGTATATATCACTTCATAAACAATTATTTAGTGGGCGTCTGTAGCTTAAGCGCTAGTGAGCTCGATTAACACCCAAGAGTACCTGGTTTAAACTTCGCGGCAGGCAGTTTGGAAGCACTTTCGTTTATGTGGGATAATTGAAAATGTAGACAGTGGCACATATTTTACAGGACGTAGCCATCAACGACAATAAAATGAGTCATTACTTTTTAGGCACCACTTATACGTTCAGTAGTTTGCCATTGCTTTCTGAACGGTGAGGTCTATTTTACCTTTCGTAAACATCTAACTGAAACACATTTTTAAAACTTCCATACAGAGTTAGATATTTATGAAAGGTAAGAACAGACCTCACCGTTCAGAAAGCAATGGCACACTATTGAACGTATAACTGGTGGCTATAAAATCAACGACTCATTCCCTGTGGTCGATGACTACGTCCTGTAGATATGCTACGATTTTCGACTTTTTCCTATGTATATATGAAGTGTTGAGAAATGGAGAAACAACACATATCGAAAGCAGTGAACACACACACATGCAAAAGAACTAGCGGTGGGAGCACACATATAACAAGCGGTTGAGTAAAGTCATCACATTAAAAGATAATAATGGGAAACGAACAACAAATAAAGAAATGTACACATACATCAGTGAAACATCTATCTATCTCTCTATCTATTCTCTAATCCTGTTTTGCCTTTCAGCGTGAGGTTGAAAAAAAGACGCTTGGAGCGAACCTGCCCAATGCTCTGTGTACACGGTGTAATTTTGTGCCTCAGATATTCAGTGAACTATACAATGACGAAGAAAACACAGAACCAATTATCAGTGAGAAATATCAAGGACCACCGATATTACGAGTAGAAGCTGATGTGTTTCATGCAATACAATAAACCAATTAAGGAAAAGCACCTACCAAAATAATATTACTGTTGAGAACATCGAATGTATAGGAAATTAACGGATACAAGTAATAAGACAAACTTAGAATTGCGTTTTTCATTCTGAATATCTACCAAATTATGTGATACATTCAATATTTGTTACATTGTGTAAGAACGCAGGGGCTATTAAAATGAGAAGACCACCTGACAATTAGTCTAACGGGTCACATAAACAAACTATTGCTAGCTTAGAGTATCCGCAAGAACGATAACCAAACTATTGCTAGCTTAGAGTATCCGCAAGAACGATAACCAAACTATTGCTAGCTTAAGTATCCCAAGAATGACAATCACAAGATGACAAGATGTTAGAGAAAAGCAGTGCTACTTTGTTGAAGAAAAGGAAAGAAGCAACGTAATATACATCATGAGAACAATAATAGAGAAAGCAATACAAAACAAACAACGTAATATACATCATGAGAACAATAATAGAGAAAGCAATACAAAACAAGCAACGTAATATACATCATGAGAACAATAATAGAGAAAGCAATACAAACAAACAACGTATATACATCATGAGAACAATAGAGAAGCATAAAATAAAACCCAGACATTAACATATGTTTTAAAGATAACATCAAGTCATTTGACAATGCAGAGCACAATAAAATTATCAACATGTTGAAATAATAAGGCACCCGAGTGGTTACAGGGGCCCAAATTTGGGATGTAAAGAATAGAGCCACTGTTATCTGCCACTCATGTCGTAAGAGACGACTAAGGAGATTAGGCTGAAATCAGATGCATGTGTCCTAAACGTGTAGAAGTCTATGCGTTTAGGGGCCTACCGAACCAATGTGGAACATATACACCTTCTTGGCAACTATGAAACCTATCACAAAGGGTGATTAAAATTGATCGTAAAGAACGAACGCAAAGAAGAAGAAATAATAAGGTGTAGATGGTCAAGATATAAGAATAATAGCAAAAATGTATTGTCAACAAACAACAGTTATAAGGATATATGCAACAAAGCAGGAGAATATCAACAGATTGTTAGTGAGTGTGAAACATGAACATTTAACAAGGCAGTGGAAAATTCGATATGCATTTTTAGATTTTTCGGTAAGTGTTTTAGAAGAGTCCTTTCTATACCATAGACAGAGAATAGAACACATAGGCCTATCAAGAAAGGATTCAAAATAAAAGAAAACTGTCTGTTGCTACAAATATTAATGAAAACATTGAAGTATTTCGCAGATAAAAAAAGACACAAGGTTGAAGAAGATCATTATGGAATGCGACATCACTGCAAAGAGGAGAAGAGAAAGACACATGAGAAGATGGATTCAGGATTAACTAGTGGTTTGAATAGGACGACATATGAGAAAGACAAATTCCTAAAGACTGGTAGGATGGCAAATTTCTGCACAGAACAAGCTATTTGACGATGAGTATTCTATAGGGCTGTTGTCTGTAGAATGCCGTATACGGAACGTTTTCATTTATAACCTACTTATTTCATTGTATTGACACTGATGTTAGTGTTTATAGAGCGTTTATACAAATATTGTTTGAAATTTTGTTCAAACTATCATTGTTACTGTATTTTGATGATGGTATATTGGATTTCTTAGATGAACCACAGAAATAATATCATCATCAGTTGCCTTGCCGGCTGGCATAGACTATCATAGATATCCAAAAATCTCTGTCGTTGGTGTTTACTCAGATGTTGACGCTCTACCGTGCCATGAAGTTAGACTATCCAAAATTTTATTTCTCTGTCTTCCCCTGTCTCGCTCTCCTCGATTTTACCGTTTGTCACAATGTGTTCTAATCCTCATCACATGCCCGAAAAATGATGACTGCCTCTTTCGTATATTGATGATAAGCCTTCTCTGTGTCTTGATCTCATTCAGTACCTCAACATTAATCATTTTAGCAGTCCATTTGATTCTCATCATTCTTCTGTAAAACCACATTTCTGTGACCCTAGAATTTTTCGATCTGTGTGTTCATTGTCCATGACTAGCATCCGTATGTCAGTATTGGTTCTATGTAGCACTGAATAACTCGCATTCTGATTGGGATTGACAAGGACATGTTGCAGATAATGCTTCTCATTTACAGGAACGATGTTTTTGCTTGTCCTATTCTGCTCTTTATTTCTGATGGGCATCTGCCATCTGATGTTACCAGGACTCCGAGGTATTTTAATTGCTGCACTTGTCTTAGATGAGTCCCATTTACTGTGATGGTGCATTTTGGCAAAATCTGTTTTTTTAATATGATCATAACGTCTGTCTTCTTAAAGACAGAAATAATATAAGCAGCGGATAACACTGTTTTTGATGAAGCGCACAAAAACCCTGTTTCACAAATCTATGTTTTCTAGAAATAAAGAAAACACTTCAATATTTATTTCTATATTGATGTTGTTATTAAAGTTAATTGTACATTATTTATACTTATGATTGAGTCTTCATATTATGTTTCTCAGTAAGGGATGTTTTTGTTTACACAATATTAGTTATTGTGTTACTGTTGTACTTGTTTTAGCTTTGTTATAAAGAATCTTTGTTTGTAGTCTCAGAGTATGTCATTGGTTACTAAACTGACATCATTGCTACTCGGGAAGACAAATGCAGTGTGCTCAAAGTCTCCCTCAACAATAGAATATCAAAGAATATGCATACTAATGGCCTTCTTTTATCTAAGACGAAGAGGTAGAAGGTCAAAAAGATAAACTAGAGATACAATTGGGAAGGAAACATCCGGAAATGAAGAGACAATAGTCTGGCAGAGTGTATCAACAGGGAACAAGACAGAAAACATGTTGGAGACTCATTTCATTAAACTTCAATGTGGAGACGACACACAATTAATTTATGATTGAGTAAATATGTCCATAGGATCATATAAGAAGGAAGAAAAAAAACAGACGTAAGTTAGGAAAAGATAACAATAAATGGTTTCTGTTGATTGCTACAAACATAAATATTGTAGTAAAGAAATGGTGTTCGATGATTGCTTACAAACATAAATATTGCAGTAAAGAAATGGTGTTCAATGATTGCTTACAAACATAAATATTGAGTAAAGAAAGGTGTTCGATGATTGCTTACAAACATAAATATTGCAGTAAAGAAATGGTGTTCAATGATTGCTTACAAACATAAATATTGTAGTAAAGAAATGGTGTTCAATGAATGCTTACAAACATAAATATTGTAGTAAAGAAATGGTGTTCAATGAATGCTTACAAACATAAATGTTTCTGTAAAGAAATGGTGTTCGATGATTGCTACAACATAAATTTGCAGTAAAGAAATGGTGTTCATGATGCCTATAAACATAAATGTTGCATAAAGAAATGGTGTTCAATGAATGCCTACAAACATAAATGTTAGTAAAGAAATGGTGTTCGATGATTGCTTACAAACATAAATATTGATGTAAAGAAATGGTGTTCATGAATTTCTTATAAACATAAATGTTTATGTAAAGAAATGGTGTTCGATATTGCCTTTCAACATAAATATTAGTGTAAAGAAAGTGTTCGATGATGACTAAGACATAAATATTGATTGGTTAAAGAAAGGTTATGATTCAGCACATTCTAAAGTGAATTTGAAAGAAATGTATTATATTGCAGACATAATTTCTAGAATATTTTCGATTTCTTCTAAAATATATTATTGTTGCCTATAGCAAGTTTGATGATTGGTCCTATGAGCATATTTGTTAAGAAAGGTGTTCATGATATCTCAGAATATTTTAAAAGAAGAATGGTGTTCTATTGCTACAAAAAATATTACTAGTTTTGTTTTTTCAACATAAATATTACAAGAATGATGTCGATGATTGCTACAGACTATCAAACTTGTAGAACATGACAATTTTATTTCCTCGCATTCAATATTATAAAAGACGAAATTTTCGATGAATGATAACAGACTAAACATTGATTCAAAATGTAGGTTTCGTGATCTGTTGTACAAATATTGTAGTAAGATTTTCTGTGTGTGCCTAGATAAATTTAGTATAGAAATGTGTTGATGATTGCTAAACATAAATGTAGTAAAAATGTGCTTCATGATTGCCTAAACATAATATTGAGTAAGAAATGTGTTCGATGATTGCCTACAGACATAAATATTTAGTAAATGGTGTTCGATGATTGCCTACAAACATAAATATTGTAGTAAAGAAATGGTGTTCGATGATTGCCTACAGACATAAATATTGTAGTAAAGAAATGGTGTTCGATGATTGCCTACAAACATAAATATTGTAGTAAAGAAATAGTGTTCAATGATTGCATACAAACATAAATATTGTAGTAAAGAAATGGTGTTCGATGATTGCTTACAAACATAAATATTGCAGTAAAGAAATGGTGTTCAATGATTGCTTACAAACATAAATATTGTAGTAAAGAAATGGTGTTCAATGATTTCTTACAAACATAAATATTGTAGTAAAGAAATGGTGTTCAATGATTGCTTAGAAACATTAATATTGCAGTAAAGAAATGGTGTGCAATGATTGTTTGCAAACATAAATATTGTAGTAAAGAAATGGTGTTCGATGATTGCTTACAAACATAAATATTGTAGTAAAGAAATGGTGTTCGATGATTGCTTACAAACATAAATATTGTAGTAAAGAAATGGTGTTCAATGAATGCTTACAAACATAAATATTGTAGTAAAGAAATGGTGTTCAATGAATGCTTACAAACATAAATGTTTCTGTAAAGAAATGGTGTTCAATGATTGCTTACAAACATAAATGTTTCTGTACAGAAATGGTGTTCAATGATTGCTTACAAACATAAATGTTTTTCTGTAAAGAAATGGTGTTCAATGATTGCTTACAAACATAAATGTTTTTCTGTAAAGAAATGGTGTTCAATGATTGCTTACAAACATAAATGTTTCTGTAAAGAAATGGTGTTCAATGAATGATTACAAACATAAATGTTTCTGTAAAGAAATGGTGTCTGATATTTGCTTACAAAAATAAATATTACTGCAAAGAAATGCATAATAAAATAGTAAACATAACTCGATGATCTGATTGGTTAAAGCAAAGGTTATGGATTCAGACACATTCTAAAGTGGAATTTGAAATGGGAAATTCTATTTATTGCAGCACATTTTCTACATCATATTTTCCCCCCACTTTCTTTTCTAAATTATATTATTGTCTGCCTCTATTACGCAAGCTTTGCTGGAGTGGTCCTATTTTGAAGCATGTTTTGTTGAACCGAAAGACCGTACAATAATATCTGCAAATATTTCTAAAAAGAAGTAATTACACTTCTTTTGTTCAAGAAAATTACCTGGTTTTGTCTTCAAGCAAGAATATTACAAGATTTAGTCATTACTGTCACACTCTCAAACGTTGTAGAACATTTTTGATGCAATTTTATTTTCTCTTTCGCATTCGGATATTATAATTAATCGACCGTGCAAATTTATCGGTAATGGATAAAGACTAGAACCGACTGATTCAAAATGTTAGAGTTTTCTGTGTTGTGGTTGTACAAATTTGTATTAGAGTTTTCTGTGTCGTGGTTGTACACATTTGTATTAGAGTTTTTGCTAACCAGTTATGCTGTCCTTCATATTATGTTTATTGGTTATTTTCTGTATCCACTAATGGATGCTTTAGATACTGTTTCTCGTTCTCAAGGGGTTAAGTGCTTGTTCTATTTTAGTGATATCATAAATTATATCACCTCTGATCTCAGTGTAGGTGAGATCGTGTTCCTAGTCCTATCGGAGATGGACGATAAAAAAGTAGGTCCCGTGTTTAAGTTGAGCACTTAAGAGAACCCTTTTCAATTCAAAATCTAGAAGAGTAGGCTGGAAAGCCACTGTCTGGGCAACATTCATTACAAAAATTAATAGATAAAATTCCTACAGAATAGTTTCACCATCTTCTAAATTACATTGGGAACCTTGTCGATACTACTGAGTGCGTGCACTGCCGTGGAGATCTTCCTGGTTAAGAAAAAGATCGGAGAACACATGGTTACACAATGAAGTGCAATGATGATGGTCCTATCAATCAATCAATCAATCTATATTATATAATATTAAAACAGTTGACATGCCGTAGGAAACAGAACAAAAATAACACTTCTGGGACATACATTATTTATGTGATATTATATGGACGCCAGTCATATACCATTAGTTAGTTAGTTTGTTCCTTTCTGCCAAAGGCAGGCACATAGGGCAGAGGTTTTAGATCTCCATGTGATACGGTTCTTTGCTAGCAGTTGCAGATCGTGTATGGTTTTACATCCCAATAGTTTACTTTCTTGTTGGATGGTTCTTCGAAGAGTGGTCTTTGGTCTTCCACGTTTTCTTTTCCCAACTGGTGACCACATAAGGACTTGTCGATTTAGTCTCTTTTCGTCTGATCTAAGCACATGACCTAAATATTTCCACCTTTGTTTCCTTATAATATTTGATACGGGTTGTTGGTGTGTTCTATCTCTCACTGTGTTGTTAGAAACGAAATCACTCCATTTTACTTTTAATAATTTTCGTAGACATTTATTCTCAAAGCTGTCCAGTTTCTTATCAATTTTCTTTGTTGATTTCCAACTTTCACAACGTAGGTCAGTACAGGAATCACACATGACCTAAATAATTTAACTTTTGTGCATATACTAAAGTCTTGAGATTGCCAGATATTCGTTAATTTAGTGAAGGCACTATCTGCTATAGCAATACGAGAGTTTATTTCTTTCATACGAGTTTATTTAATTCATATACCATTACATAAGAATTAAAGAGGCAAAGCTACTCTTATAAAACAGTGTTACATATTTTTTTTTTTAGAAAGTCATAAACAAATATAAAAAATATAAACATTACATAAGATCTGAACATCGAACAGCATTGAAACATTTTTCCTTCCTCCATCCTTTCGTTCGCTTAAAATATTTTCTATATATTCAATGTTATGTCTCGTAGAAATTTCACTTTTTTAATTTAAGCTCACAGAGAGGTCATTGTATTTTCCTTGTAAGTGTGTTGTTTCACTACGTCAGTGAGTTTGTCTCTGCATGTCGTGTTTGAGACAGTCTTGAAGTATGTGCTATGCAGTTTGGTGTGCCTATTCGCATGTACGTATAGCTGGATTAATAATAATAATAATAAAAATAATAATAATTAATCTCGTATCGTTATACGCTACATAGGACTTGCAAGCAATTTCCCCGTACCGTTCTATCCTGGGCAACTCGTTTAATCTCCTCCATGAAACTGAGACCGACATTTCTTGTCTCTCTCAGCAAAGTTCGTTTCCGGATCTTCTTAGGTCGTCCTCTCTTTCTTGAACCCAGTGCATCCAACTTCGATGCCTGCTTTGATATTTTTTATATAGCTGGATTGCAAATCTTGAATATTTTGTATACATGCGGCTATGCAGTAAATTATGTGTCCTTTTCTGAGACTCGTGAATAAAGAGTTTTTTTTTAGAAATCCAGGAGAAACACCGGAGCAAATAAATTTGGTAGGTCAAAATTACTTGTTCTAATCTGCTCATAGTGTGGTAGTCGTCTCGTGTTAGTATGCGTGGCTTTCTGATTGATTTAATCATTCTTTTGTTTTGGTAATAAATAACTGATATACCCGGCTGATCCCCTTTAGTATATTTCTTGGCTAGTCGACCTACTGTTTCATTACATTGAAATGTATGAAATCTCATTCTAGTCGACCTACTGTTTCGTTACTTTGAAATGTATGAAATCTCATTCTAGTCGACCTACTGTTTCGTTACATTGAAATGTATGAAATCTCATTCTAGTCGACCTACTGTTTCGTTACATTGAAATGTATGAAATCTCATTCTAGTCGACCTACTGTTTCGTTACATTGAAATGTATGAAATCTCATTCTAGTCGACCTACTGTTTCGTTACATTGAAATGTATGAAATCTCATTCTTGTCGACCTACTGTTTCGTTACATTGAAATGTCTGAAATCTCATTCTTGAACACCTGAAATATTTTGGTCCCATAACTGGGTTTAGATGTAGAAATAATTGAGGGCATATGTTCTGGAAGACAAGGAAGGGATTAACAAGACGACGGTAACAATATGGCACCAAGAAAGTCTTGAACATGATAATAGAGGATGCGATAGACTGGCTAGAACGTTATATATCCAAAGCTAGATATCCAACGTTTTGTTAAGTTTACTATAGGGAAAGCGACGTTCTCCAAATAACATGCTATATGAAGATCATCTAGAGTTGCTTATATTTTCGGTTCAATATATTTGTTTTGTGCAGGTTTTCAATTTTCAAACATTACACTTGTACTTTTGGCTTTATGTAGACATTTTCTGACTTTTTCAAATGTCTTGCTGTGTGATTTCGACTTTAGGCTCCATGTAGACATATGCTCACTGTTTGCACAATTTTCCATACATGTAGGTGGATCGTGTAGCGTGGATACAAGATGTTTGCCTCTCGCTCCAAAAGAACAAGGTTCATTCCCTTCGTGAGGGGATCGGAATATGTTTCCAGAACTCTTTAATCTTAGTGTATGTGATATCGAGTTCCTACTGCTATCGGAGAAGGGCGATAAAACATATGTCCCGTGTTCAAGTTGATCACGTAAATGAAGAATTTGATGTTGAAAATCGATTACAGTAAGCTGGAAAGTTGTTGCCTGACAAAAATGCATTGACAAGATTGCATTGACAAGATTGCATTGATAAGATTGCATTGACAAGATTGCATTGACAAACATGCATTGACAAACATGCATTGACAAGATTGCATTGACAAGATTGCATTGACAAGATTGCATTGACAAGATTGCATTGACAAGATTACATTGACAAGATTACATTAACAAGATTGCATTGACTCTGATTACATTGACAATATTGCATTGACAAGATTGCATTGACAAGATTGCATTGATAAGATTGCATTGACAAGATTGCATTGACAAACATGCATTGACAAGATTGCATTGACAAAATTGCATTGACAAGATTGCATTGACAAGATTGCATTGACAAGATTGCATTGATAAGATTGCATTGATAAGATTGCATTGACAAGATTGCATTGACAAGATTGCATTGACAAGATTACATCGACAAGATTGCATTGACTTTGATTGCATTGACAAGATTGCATTGACAAGATTGCATTGACAAGATTGCATTGATAAGATTGCATTGACAAGATTGCATTGACAAGATTGCATTGACAAGATTGCATTGACAAGATTACATCGACAAGATTGCATTGACTTTGATTGCATTGACAAGATTGCATTGACAAGATTGCATTGACAAGATTGCATTGACAAGATTGCATTGACAAGATTGCATTGACAAGATTGCATTGACAAGATTGCATTGACTTTGATTGCATTGACAAGATTAAAATAACATTTCTGTAAACATGTTCACTATCTTCAAAATGAAATAAGAGACCAATTGATGGTGCTGCGAAGTTCGTGCACAGCCTATGAGAGCTTTACGTTTAAGAACGAGTTTAGTTGACACATGGTTATTCACCGAAGTACAATGATGATGGTCCAATCAATAAATTAATGACAGGTTATGTCGAATTGAAATCCAAAATTATTTTTTAAATAAAACAGTTGACATATTTGAGTAGAAACTTTGATAGCAAAAATTAAGTTATGCTACGACTCATCAGAGTAATATCAAGTCCACCTTAAATATGGAACTTCAAGTTATATAGTTTTTAAACTAAATTTCAAACTTTCAGTTTCAATGTTGTCTTTTTTTGTTTAGCACTTGAACTTTCAGCGCTTCAATCTGTGCCATGGACATTGTAACCCTTCGGTTCGGTGAAACGAACACCGTAAATCTGGTGAACCTGTGGCTTTTCTGCCAGCCTGGAGAATTGAACTGCACTCACAGAGGGCTTGTCACCCGTCGTCCAACGCGCTACGAACACGCTGGACAGGTGGGATTCAATGTTGTCTCAATCCTGCCCTTCGGTGAGTAACCATGTGTGCTCCGATCTCTTTCTTACACCGGGAGATTTCAGCTGCAGTGCACACATTACTTAGGACCGGCGATGGTCTCCGATGTAATTTGAAGATGGTGAAGATATTGAAGATTCTACACAAATGTTTTATTTTTAATTGTTTCTAATGAATTTTTTCTCGATTTTGAACTGCCAAGGGTTCTTTTACGAGCTGAAATTGAACACAGGATCTACGTTTTGTCGTCCGTCTCCGATAGGACTATGAACTCGATCACACCTACACTGGGATCAGGGATCTCTGGAAAAAAATATACAAATGACTCTACGAGGGAGCGAGCCTGGTACCTATGACACGAGAGAAGTGCACTTAAGGGGGCAATGCTAGCAGAAAATACCGAAAAAAATGTGATTCTTAAATTTCACAACGTACTTGGTATCTAATTAAAGGTTAACAAATTGTGGACACATTCTTTTTTTAAATATTTATAGAATTGGTTAAATAGTTTTCAAGTTATGATGACTCATAAATCATCAAATCTTCTTCGCATGGATTGTTTTCGATTTTGTTCGAAAATTAACAATTCATGATAATGTTTACATCATAACTTTGTCAAATATTAACCAATTAGCATGTAATGTTGCATGTCTGTTTATAGCAGAATTGTCTTCTATAGCGTATACTATGGACATTCCA
Source organism: Arion vulgaris (assembly GCA_020796225.1). Lineage (NCBI taxonomy): Eukaryota > Metazoa > Mollusca > Gastropoda > Stylommatophora > Arionidae > Arion > Arion vulgaris. Next base: position 52,720,392 of record CM036753.1, on the reverse strand, counting down.
ATATCTTAATTACATTAATTGTTATGTTTTTTTTACATTAGACAATTTTAAAACCATAAAAAGATAATTTTCAGGTGGCCAAAAAATAAAATCTGCTAAAGATATACTATTTTCCATAGTACTTGCCAAAATCACACAATCTGTGTGTATGCTGTTTAATTTTGAATGAATTTGACTGTATCATTTCACAAAATATTTGTAAAAAGAGAGACCTGTATTTTGCACATGTCAAAAATAATATTTTATGTCAACATTCTTATTTACCTTCTTGTATATACCGAACCCCAGTGCCAATTACATTTGTACATAGCTTAATGATTGTTTAAGTATATTGGAAAATCTGGGATGAAAATCTTTAAAATTGAAATTTTAATGAATTATTTACTAACAGCACTCAATCTCTGCTAGTACTGCCCACTTAACGTCTGAGCCCTAGAGACCCCAAATTTGCTTTGTTTTGATTATCATTTATTGCCTTACTTACTAGAGAATATGTTGCTTAATCTAAAAATGGAAATTGTACGTTAAAAAACATCAAGCAATTACGATTTCTCACAGACGTGTTGTCATTCTCATCTCTCAATCTCCAATAGAAAATGAAATATGTCGAATCATTAACAAGGTATAGAAAAGTACATGTCGCAAACACTTTTACCTCGTGATGCACATATGTACAAGTTGACACTAAGAGACCCAAGTTATCAGAATCGTGGTAATTATTTTCAAGCAATCTGAAGATGGTAACAGATTTATTTTTGCCGTTATCTTTGAGTTTTGAAAATGTTTTTTATCCTCGGAGTATTTTATTCTGGTGAAGTAATTCTATTGCTTGATAAGAAACAGCAATTTCCTGCTAGTAATGAAGGCACGCGTTACTATGGAGACCAATTGTACTGGATAATACTGCGCAGTATAGTTCAGACTCGTTTTATATTGTCTAGCAAAATCGTGAGATTTGTCTGTTGTGGACTTCAAAGAGCGACTTGGACATACCAGTTATGTTTTATGACGTTCTTGTTAGTTTCATTTTTCCTTTGAAAGCAAAGGTAATTAATTTTTATTCATGTTTAACTATGGTGCCGTAGCTTCCAGCTTAGCACTCATCCGTACGTCTCTATTTAAAAATATTCTGTACCTTTACATAATGTTGTTTTCCACATAACTCGGTCATCAGCTAGTTTTCACTTTTTTGTTGAGACCGATAGAAATGTTCTTCATTAAGGCCTTGCATAAATCTTTATATCTGAGCATGGGTCTGCCTTGGATCGGCTTTATTTCTGAATGTTCACAGAACAGCACCCGTTGAGGTACGCGGTTATTTTCTAATCTTCTCACATGTCCTAGACATGTTAGTTTTCTACTGCTGAGCATTCCCATGATGGAAGGCACCTTTGCAAGTTGCAGTACTTCAGACTTGGTTATCTTGTCGTACCACATGGCTTTGTTGTTTCTAGATACTGAGGTTTTGCATTCGCTTTTTGACGTTTGGTCTATCCCTGTGTATCATACAAGAGATTTCTGTGACGATGACGTTTGGTTTATCCCTGTGTATCATACAAGAGATCTCTGTGACGATGAGATTTGGTCTATCCCTGTGTATCATACAAGGAGTCTCTGTGACGTTGAAGTTATGTGCTTGCCTCTCGTTCAATATGTACTTGGTTCGTTTCAACATGTAGCCATAGGGATATTTTTTCATAGATCCATGATCTCAGTGTAGATAAGATCAAGTTCCTAGTCCTATCGATGACGGAGATAAAACGTAGATCCTGTGTTCAAGTTGAGCACTTGAAAGAACCATTGGTATTTTAAAATGGGAAAGAGTAGGCTGGAAAACTGCTACTCGGTAACAATCATTTGAAATGGGAAAGAGTAGGCAGGAAACTGCTACTGTAACAATTCATTTGAAAATGGGAAAGAGTAGGCTGGAAAACTGCTACTCGGTAACAATTCATTTTAAAATGGGAAAGAGTAGGCTGGAAAACTGCTGCTCGGTAACAATTCATTTGAAAATGGGAAAGAGTAGGCTGGAAAACTGCTGCTCGGTAACAATTCATTTAAATGGGAAAGAGTAGCTGGAAAACTGCTACTGGTAACAATTCATTTGAAAATGGAAGAGTAGGCTGGAAAACTGCTACCAACAATTCATTTGAAATGGGAAAGAGTAGCGGAAACCGCTACTCTGTAACAATTCATTTGAAGATTACAAGTAAAATTCTACAACATATTTTACCGTCTTCAAAATTACATTGGTGACCTCGCCGGTGCTACGGAGTTCGTGCACTGCCGCTGAGATCTTCCTGTAAAAGAAAGTGATATGAGCACACATAGTTACTCATCGAAGTGCAATGATGATGACCTTATCAATTAATCAATCAATTAAACCATACAAGACAGTCAGGTGTAGCGGGTCAGCACATTACTGACTATGGGCTGCTTAGATCACTAAATACAACATTGAAAAGCAGTCACCAACACCTATGTTAGATTTAAAAAAAACACAGTCGATGAAAAAATGTAATAGATGAATGTACCATAATCTTATAAGATGACTGAATGTATTGAATGTCTCTCAATATTTCATGGAAGACATTTTTCTGTTCACTTTTCTGATGTTCGTGTTTTTCATCCTGCTTCTTCTTGTAAAGATAGTGGCATTTCTTGAATGCATCATCTCAAATACTTTGTCCTTCCATTCTTAAGGCTTAGATGTGTTCCATCGCCAGCGTCTTGCCGGGGCCCTCATTGTGAGCAAAGAATAGTAACACTGCGATCTACAAGGCATGTCGTAAGAGACGACTGAGGTAGGGCTTAGTGAAGTTACCCTAGTAAATAACAAATGACGCTGAAATCAGATGTGCTGGCGTACTTGTAGGCGCATAACTGGCACAACGTACAATCGCTCTTAGGTTCGTATCACATAGAAATCACAAAGAGTAGTTAACAAGTGGTCGATGTGGAGCGCTCGAAGAAGAAGAAGATACATTGAAATAAAGGTGGCCGAATAGTTAAACGCTTTTCTGTTTCATAAACCTCGATTCCTCTAAAAGGTTAACAAATCTTTTCTGTTGAAAGAAAATCGCAACATCGTGCACCAGAGGGATGTTTGTGATGATATACATGTTTTTCACTTTGAGAGGCAAAGATGTGCTTCATGAGACAATGGTGAGAGTTATAATTTCGAATATTACAAAAACCAGACATATAGTTATTGTTTTATTCGTTTCGTAATATGTCACTTACGAATCATTGCTCATTTTTGACATATCTATTTAAATTAATTCTTGTCAACATATACAATGTACATCGCTTCTGATGCATACCTATTACAATTCTGTAATCACAACTTGTACTCATCTTCTCCTTGGCTTTTCATCACATTTTATCGTTCTTATTCTGGGTATATAATATTTCATGAATGTGTCTACTTCAAGTCTTTATTACGTTTTATATTATCTGAATTTTTCGCTTTTCGTCGTCTTATCGTGTTTTTTCATTAGCGATCCACATTCATGAAGAAACAATTATTAAGAGAAATAAAATTCAGACAAATAAAGTATTTTGGACACATAAAAAGACATAACACCCTGATAAAATCTTTACTAGAGGGGAAAGTTGAGGGTCGCAGAGCAAGAGGAAGATAGAGAGATAAGTGGGAAGGAAACTTTAAGAAATTGACAGGTTACAGTCTGGCAGAGTGCAACACCAGGACGAAAGACAAAGGACGCTGGAGATTCATTGCAACCAACCTTCGATGTGGAGACGGCACCTGATGATGATGATGATCCACATTCAATACCTTCTCTTGTATTTTGGATTTATTTGTTATTTTCTGTGCACATGCTATATTTTAAAGATTCTACCATAACGTGTACATTCAAAGAGATTTGATCTGATTCTCAGTTGATTTGCTAGATGTTCTGATTGTGTAATAAGTTTTATAGGTTTCTTTAACCCTTTGAACCCTGGCCAACTATACCTTAAAAACCCTCGCCCCTGGGCTCTTGAGCAAAAACAGCACATATCAGAATTGTTTGAAAAACAAGATAGATTGGCAGAATTAAGTGTCCTATAATTTTTATCGACTTACCCCATCATCTAGAGTATTCCTGCTTACTATGCCAGTCTTCCCAATATGTAGATCCTTCCTTTAGACACAGGTAATTTTGACAAAATGTGCACCAAAATTGTGTCTTCACTTTCTTGACTGGTCTGTCTTTGTAATCCATGTTTGGAAAGTCACTGACATGTTTGAACATCAGTCGGTTCAAATAATTCTTCTTCTAAATGATCATCCTACTCACTTTCGATTTCGTTATCAGAATAATCATATTCTAAGTTTAATTCATCTTCAGAATCATTTAAAAGAAGTTCAACAGCTTGCTCTGTTGTCATCCTTTTCGAGTGACCATTTCCGAAATGTTCAGCCTGTCGTCTCATCTTTTAAAAATTAATAAAACAATTTTAAAATCACTATGTTTAAAAACACGATTCAAACCGCCATTTAGATAAACCTTTAAGGGAAGCATTTTCTGTGTTTGACGTCACACTAGTACACAAGTTATCGCTGAACACCGACAAATAACGAGTAGGGTTCTCATCCCGATATGTAGGCACCCCGGGTATACGTGTACTAATGATAATACCGTAATATCGGGAGGGCGGGTTCAAAGGGTTAAAGACAGATGGGTCACTTTAAAAGTATAATTTCTGTTGGTTTATTTGCCATTTCTCACATTCTGGTAGTCGCCTTATTGTTTCCTTCTTGCATTGTAATGCTAGCTTTATATATATATATATATATATATATATATTCTATCTCCTCTTAGTGTCCGATTGGTACATAAGACTTCCAGAAAAAGAGATCGTTACCATGTTAGTGTATATTAGTTATTTAATGAGACCTATGTTTCCTCATGTAGGCACACACCATCTAACTACGCTTTTGTTAGTTAACATGATTTAGAAACATTGCTAGGAAGTTAGTTAGTAAATAGGAGAGATGACACGAACCTTAAGATGGATGGACATGTTGCATGATCTGTCCACTCACACACTTATATCAACCAATAAATATGCCTATGTAAACTCTACATGGTTATTGAGTATATCTTAGTTACGAATGAATGCCCTAAGATAGAAAGGAGTCAATATTAGCTGAGAATGACATCTGTTGCAACTACAAACCAAATAGGAACGCATTAGTACTTTATATATATATTTACACTTCGTGGATGCTAGGGATCTAATGAAGATGGATCAAGAGTAAGAATCACAATGAGGAGCACACGAACAAGCCACCACTGGCCTGACCATAAAGAAGATGACGAAAGGGGAAACCTGTGTCTACTACTAAAGGCCCCTCCTGTAACAAGAGACTTCCACTGTTGCTGTTCTGCTGCCTTTTACCAACCATCTCCCACGTCAGGCCACACTCCATCAACTCTCTCTCTCCACTGTTCTTCACCGTGTTTAATTTTAACGTCCAGGCCTTCTCTTCACATCCGCTATCGATTTCATCTTCTACATCTTCATTTTGAGCTCACACCATAACCGACATTTTATCCCGGTCTGATATAGAGTTCTTACATTCTAACATACAATAACGAAAGGGATGTGGGTGTAAGAAGGTTGGTTGTCTAGGGAAGACTTCCTTACGGGTTTGCCGCCCCGTCTTTCATATAATCAGGTGCCTATTTGAACTCGATCCCTTCACCCGTTGCAACAATGGTATCTGTTGCTTCTGCTTCCGTAACATGATGTTTTTGTTTAAGGAATGGGTTGTTAGCCCATTGCTCAACACCCAACCTGGAGGACCATCTATGGTGTTAAGTTAAGGTGCTCACTTCTCGCTTCTTAGATACTTTGTATGTTTCCAACATGAAGCGATTGAGATATTTGTCCAGTTATCTTTGATCTGACTATAAGAGAGATGATGTTTAATACTATAGGTGACAAATGATACAGTAGATCTCTTGTTCAATCTGAAGACGTAAAAGAACCGTCGGCAGTTGAAAATTGATAAATGGTGACTGCAAAGCTGCTACCCGTTCAACATTTAGTAAAAATGTTACAATAACATTATTACAATATTTTCATAATCTTTAAAATTACATCGGAACCCTAGCCTGTGCCACGGAGTTTGTGCACTGTCGCTGAGATTTACCTGTGTAAGAAATAGATCCGAGAACACCTCATTATACACCGAAGTGGAAAGGTGATGGTGCAATCAATTAATCAGCCCATATTTTTGCATATATTTATCTCATGAAGATACAAATGCACGCTGATTTATAAAATATTTTCATTTGAGCGTAAGTGAGATGAGCCCAAGTGATGCATTTAAGCAGATGCAATTCTCTGTCCTTTCCATGCCAGACGTTCAATTTCTGCTGTTGATATTCTTTCCTATCTACAAGCCCATGTAGTAAAATTTGAAGGAACTAAATCAGCTGTATGATGCCCTTCCCTTCTATAAGCCCAAGTAGTAACATTTGAAGAAACCAAATCAGCTGTCTGATGCCCTTCCCTCTCTACAAGCCCAAGTAGTAACATTTGAAAAACAAATCAGCTGTCTGATGTCCCTTCCCTCTCTAACGCTCAAGTAGTAAAATTTGAAGAAACCAAATCAGCTGTCTGATGTCCCTTCCCCTCTATACAAGCCCAAGTAGTAAAATTATAATGAGGTAAACCCTACCAGTTGTGTACTAATTTCACGCCCGTTAATATGCATCATTCCGTATTAAAACATAACAGCGGTATGCTAATAGAAGGAACGCACCCCATACAACAACACTCAACAGATTCCACTGGATGTGACGTGAGCTTAAGCAAGCAGAACTCCATCATGTTCAAGAATGATTAATCGTCAGGTAGCTCTCTTTGACTCAAATTCTTTCCAGACACCACTTACAGGTAAATTCGTTCTCATGAAAAACTTAAGACGGGTGTTTCTGATACGAAAAGGGTATTAATATTTTATGGAAGTGCATAAATGAATGAAAATCGATAATTTTAATATTAAAGTGTAATAAAAGATATTGTTTTGTTTAAGATGACTGCTTTTCAAAATACTCACCGAACCCCACCAAAAATAATGTGTAACCTGTATTTATTATTTCATAAATTAAAATATCCCCTAACCAAAAAACATGATTTTTCTGAAAAATGTGTGTTTGGCCCCACCAACAAAATGGATCACGCGCCGCCAGTGGTTGTGTGTTTTGCTACTCTGAAATAACACATTGAATAACCAGTGTACTGTTACCCAAATAACACATTTTCTAATGGAATAACGATAAGCGACTTATTTATATAACGTCTTATTTATATATGGTTTGGAATCCTATTGACGATGTGGTTAAGTTGTTTGCTTCTCGTTATTTATATATGGTCTGGAATACTATTGACGATGTGGTTAAGTTGTTTGCTTCTCGTTATTTATATATGGTCTGGAATCCTATTGACGATGTGGTTAAGTTGTTTGCTTCTCGTTATTTATATATGGTCTGGAATCCTATTGACGATGTGGTTAAGTTGTTTGCTTGTCGTTATTTATATATGGTCTGGAATCCTATTGACGATGTGGTTAAGTTGTTTGCTTCTCGTTATTTATATATGGTCTGGAATCCTATTGACGATGTGGTTAAGTTGTTTGCTTCTCGTTATTTATATATGGTCTGGAATCCTATTGACGATGTGGTTAAGTTGTTTGCTTGTCGTTATTTATATATGGTCTGGAATACTATTGACGATGTGGTTAAGTTGTTTGCTTCTCGTTATTTATATATGGTCTGGAATCCTATTGACGATGTGGTTAAGTTGTTTGCTTCTCGTTATTTATATATGGTCTGGAATCCTATTGACGATGTGGTTAAGTTGTTTGCTTCTCGTTATTTATATATGGTCTGGAATCCTATTGACGATGTGGTTAAGTTGTTTGCTTCTCGTTATTTATATATGGTCTGGAATCCTATTGACGATGTGGTTAAGTTGTTTGCTTGTCGTTATTTATATATGGTCTGGAATCCTATTGACGATGTGGTTAAGTTGTTTGCTTCTCGTTATTTATATATGGTCTGGAATCCTATTGACGATGTGGTTAAGTTGCTTGCTTCTCGTTATTTAATATAGGTCTGGAATCTATTGACGATGTGGTTAAGTTGTTTGCTTCTCGTTATTTATATATGGTCTGGAATCCTATTGACGATGTGGTTAAGTTGTTTGCTTGTCGTTATTTATATATGGTCTGGAATCCTATTGACGATGTGGTTAAGTTGTTTGCTTCTCGTTATTTATATATGGTCTGGAATCCTATTAACGATGTGGTTAAGTTGTTTGCTTCTCGTTATTTATATATGGTCTGGAATACTATTGACGATGTGGTTAAGTTGTTTGCTTCTCGTTATTTATATATGGTCTGGAATCCTATTGACGATGTGGTTAAGTTGTTTGCTTCTCGTTATTTATATATGGTCTGGAATCCTATTGACGATGTGGTTAAGTTGTTTGCTTCTCGTTATTTATATATGGTCTGGAATCCTATTGACGATGTGGTTAAGTTGTTTGCTTCTCGTTATTTATATATGGTCTGGAATCCTATTGACGATGTGGTTAAGTTGTTTGCTTCTCGTAAGGTTGTGTGTTCGAATCCGGACCGAAATACAAGTGAATTTGTCATGAGATCTCTTGGATTGTTGTCGGAGCTACGGAGTTCGTGCTTTGTACAACGCTTTCGGCATATGACATGCTATCTCTACCGACAAAGAACAGAGCCATATGGAGAAACCCGGTGTAATGAAGTCAGTATTTCGCTTTTATACTCTTTAGAACATGAACTTCCAAAGGTTTAAGTCCCACCGCCCACTTGGCACAACATAAACTTTGTAAAACGTCCACTCCACATTATAACAATTTGCCAACGCCCTCTCCCACATATATACATGCTCTATTTTCTCTTTGACATAGAAAATTGATATATATATTTATGTAATACATGGTCAATTTTCAAATGATTATATGCATGAAATAGAAAACTGAGGATAAAATGGATCGTGTAAGACGGGCATAAGTTGAATTAAAATGTAGAATTCAAATTTTAAATGATTATTCAATCACAAAATCAAGAAAATAAATGATTTTAAAATATTCATTATTATTTTTTCTTTAAGGAGCCACCGACCCCTAATCACCTGAACACCCCCAAATTCTTCTGAACCCACTATAGCCCCCTAGAACGCTTCAGCGTCCACTGAAAGGGAGGGGTACTGCCCACTTTGGGAAACTCTGCTTTAAACCCATTATAGAGCATCTTAATTAATACAATTACATATAAATAATTATATTCAGAGAAAGTCAACTTCAAACACAGGATGTTTGACGGAAAGTGTTAGAAAGTGCAAAAACATGAACAAGAAGTCTTCATTGCTTACTCAACGAAGACAGAGCATGTCAGCTCTAAACGACAAGAACACCCATCGATGGAAATTAAAAATATACGAATCCTATGGTTAATATCTTATTTCAGATATATTATACATAATGTGTTCAAATAAAAAGTATTATATAAACAAAAACAGACATACTATCACATATAGCATCAACAGTTGAACTGCAAGTAAGCTACAAGACAGAATACCCGTATGACTAGTTATGCAGACATCAAATTGAAGTTCATAAAAGTAATTGAAAAAAGAACAGTTCATATATTTGGGTAGAAATTGTGATACCACTTAAGAGGCAACTGATGTAGACGCCTATGGAAGCTACCCTAGTAAATAGAAAGTGTCACAAAAATCGGATGTGTTGGCCTACTTGTGGGCACATAACTGCCACAACGTTCAATTGCTATTAGACCTCAGCCATAATCGTTTTGGTATGAGCTCAGCAAAAGTGATTAGACAAGTAAATCGGATTATGTAGTGCACTGTGGTCAACGCAAAAAATGATTTTGCATGAAGAATACTTCAAATAGATCGAGTTACACTGTCGGCCATAACGAACAGCAGTTAAATACGATTTTGCATTAGGGTTCACATACATGCACAAAATGAGATGTATCCTAATCGATACATTAAACTGCCATCAAAAATCGATTTTCACTTGAGCAATACCTGTACAAAATGAATGATGTTAATCAATTAGTACAATAATGATCAATAAATGAAGTGCTCTACTGTTAGATCACATATATTTCGACAAAATCGGATGTTGGCCATGTGAAATCAAAATCGATGTGGCCTACTGGAGCACATAATGCCACAAATCGATGTTTGGCCTATGGACATAACTGTAAAAATCGGATGTTCTACGGAACCCACAAATCGGATGGTTGGCTCTGAGCAATAACCAAAATCGATGTGCTAGGAGCATAACTGCCACAAATCGGATGTCACGGCCGCCACAAATCGATGTTGGCCTTGGAGCAAACCCAAATCGTGTGCTACTTGTGAACTCAAAATCGGTGTTTGCCACTTGAGCATAACTGCCACAACGTTCAATTGCTATTAGCGATAACATAGTAAAAGTGATTAACAAGTAATCGATATGGACTTTAAAAAGAAGGATAGGTTTAGTTCGAGTTAAGGATAAGAACATTGCGTTTAAATAGACTATTAGCCATGTCCGTCAAATCGTCAAGAGTAATGTTTCTGCAATATCTATTCAAATGACAAGATATCGCCGACGATACAGTTCATACCGTGATATTTTCTTAGTGGAAGAGGTTCAAACATCATGTTTATTCACTAAATGAGATGATTAATCAATTAAACATAAAAATCAATCAAATAAGTAAATAATGCTGATTTGTATCGAAATTGGCAATGCCCTGTTAGATCCATATTTTTCGTTGATCAATGACGCAGGATGAGTGATTTGATCGATATCACGTAGGTTACTTTCACTTTCCAGTGTTTCTCTTTCGAATTGAGACTCGGATTACCTGAAAGTTGTAGGGGTGAGGACAAATCTCGCTACATCTGTGGATATTGAACATTGATCCATCATCAGTGAACTAAAAGCTTTAGTTACTGTTCACTATCTCGATTCTCAACCATAACAGGAAGTGGGCAGCAAGCAACAGCAGAAACTCTTGCTGCAACATAGACGAAATGTATTGCTGAGAGTATTTAAAAACCAATTAAGGAGTGAAGACATAATGAAAAAAGTGGGTACAACATAAATACTGAAATTTATCAAGAATCTAACAATTAAATATTTTTGTCAAATTATGCAGATTGTGGTAGAATGATATTCCTATAAAATGGATATTAGAAACAAATTGCTCGTCCACGCAAAAGGTGGGCCACATAAATAACAGAGGCAGCACAAGCCACCATATACGAAGTGCACATAAATAACAGAGGCAGCACAAGCCACCATATACGAAGTGCACATAAATAACAGAGGCAGCACAAGCCACCTTATACGAAGTGCACATAAATAACAGAGGCAGCACAAGCCACCATATACGAAGTGCACATAAATAACAGAGGCAGCACAAGCCACCTTATACGAAGTGCACATAAATAACAGAGGCAGCACAAGCCACTATATACGAAGTGCACATAAATAACAGAGGCAGCACAAGCCACCTTATACGAAGTGCACATAAATAACAGAGGCAGCACAAGCCACCTTATACGAAGTGCACATAAATGATTTTCTATAAATCTCTTCGTATCTTGACAATGTGAGGCAAACCAGGACTAAGGAAAAGATAAGAACAAAATAGGAGAAATCTTCAAAGTCCATTATCAAGTTGATCCTGTTGAACTTCTTCTCTCCGATGTTTTCAACATTGGAATTCCAGCGGTGGTGCCAGTGTCTCGTCGAAGGATATGGCCAATTCAATTTCAGCGCATACTTTGTCGCTCCACTGAAATTAAATTATGTCGCCGGTATCCACTTAAACGAATTTAAGTCCTGCTACTTTACTAAACCAATTTTCTGCTCAAAGTCTTCTGGAGCGGATATTTAGCTCAAAGTGGTGCACACTATATATAAATTTAAATGTTTGCGATTTTTGTCTCACTTCTCTAGCTATTATCATACAGAAAATGTGTACACTAATACGTTGGCAAAACACGTAATTACAAAGTACTGTAGTTTTACAAATTACAAAACAATGACAAATACAGCAACGTTTCGACCAACAAGGCCTTTATCAAGCAAACGAACAAACAGGAGTGACAAATTAAAATGAAACACAAATGGACGACCAAATACAAACGTATCTAAGGAAAATTTGGTCGTCCATTTGTGTTTCATTTTAATTTGTCACTCCTGTTTGTTCGTTTGCTTGATAAAGGCGTTGTTGGTCGAAACGTTGCTGTATTTTGTCATTGTTTTGAATTTGTAAAACTACAGTACTTTGTAATTACGTGTTTTGCCAATCAAATAGTTTTACTGCAGTTCCATATATATACACTAATACGTTGCAGGAAATGGTAACAGATATTTAAATGTTTGCGATTTTTGTCTCACTTCTCTAGCTATTATCATACAGAAAATGTGTACACTAATACGTTGCAGGAAATGGTAACAAATAATGGATCTCCATTATTTACTGACACTAGTAAAGTTTAACAACTCTTGCAATACGATAAGCCACCAGACAAACCTTTGAATAGTATACATTCTCCGACACGCTATCTCTTGTAACATGATGCATTCAAACAATATTCACACAAAACATGTCATGCTGATCGTGTATGAAAATCCTGGCATATCCTTTACAGGACGTAGCCATCAACCACAGTAAACGAGTCACGGATTTTCTAGACACCACTTATACGTTCAGTAGTATGCCATTGCTTTCTGATGTCTATTTTTACCTTTCGGTAAAATTCACGGAACAAATTTGCTTCCAAACTGCTTGCCGCGGAATTTAAACAAGGTACACTTGGATTGTGATCGAGCTCCCAACCGCGTAAACTACAGACGCACACAATACACAGTGCTTTTAAAATTCAGTCAGTGAATCTAGCAAAGCCAACATTCAACTATCTGATACATGAACAACACCAACATTCAACTCTCTGATACATGAACAAAGCCAACATTCAACTCTCTGATACATGAACAAAGCCAACATTCAACTCTCTGATACATGAACACAGCCAACATTCAACTCTCTGATACATGAACAAAGCCAACATTCAACTCTCTGATACATGAACAAAGCCAACATTCAACTCTCTGATACATGAACAAAGCCAACATTCAACTCTCTGATACATGAACAAAGCCAACATTCAACTATCTGATACATGAACAACACCAACATTCAACTCTCTGATACATGAACAAAGCCAACATTCAACTATCTGATACATGAACAACACCAACATTCAACTCTCTGATACATGAACAAAGCCAACATTCAACTCTCTGATACATGAACAAAGCCAACATTCAACTCTCTGATACATGAACAACACCAACATTCAACTCTCTGATACATGAACAAAGCCAACATTCAACTCTCTGATACATGAACAACACCAACATTCAACTCTCTGATACATGAACAACACCAACATTCAACTCTCTGATACATGAGCAAAGCCAACATTCAACTCTCTGATACATGAACAAAGCCAACATTCAACTCTCTGATACATGAACAACACCAACATTCAACTCTCTGATACATGAACAACACCAACATTCAACTCTCTGATACATGAACAAAGTCAACATTCAACTCTCTGATACATGAACAACACCAACATTCAACTCTCTGATACATGAACAACACCAACATTCAACTCTCTGATACATGAACAAAGTCAACATTCAACTCTCTGATACATGAACAACGCCAACATTCAACTCTCTGATACATGAACAACACCAACATTCAACTCTCTGATACATGAACAAAGCCAACATTCAACTCTCTGATACATGAACAACGCCAACATTCAACTCTCTGATACATGAACAAAGCCAACATTCAACTCTCTGATACATGAACAACACCAACATTCAACTCTCTGATACATGAACAAAGCCAACATTCAACTCTCTGATACATGAGCAAAGCCAACATTCAACTCTCTGATACATGAACAAAGCCAACATTCAACTCTCTGATACATGAACAACACCAACATTCAACTCTCTGATACATGAACAAAGCCAACATTCAACTCTCTGATACATGAACAACGCCAACATTCAACTCTCTGATACATGAACAACGCCAACATTCAACTCTCTGATACATGAACAACACCAACATTCAACTCTCTGATACATGAACAAAGCCAACATTCAACTCTCTGATACATGAACAAAGCCAACATTCAACTCTCTGATACATGAACAAAGCCAACATTCAACTCTCTGATACATGAACAAAGTCAACATTCAACTCTCTGATACATGAACAAAGCCAACATTCAACTCTCTGATACATGAACAACGCCAACATTCAACTCTCTGATACATGAACAAAGCCAACATTCAACTCTCTGATACATGAACAAAGTCAACATTCAACTCTCTGATACATGAACAAAGCCAACATTCAACTCTCTGATACATGAACAAAGTCAACATTCAACTCTCTGATACATGAACAAAGTCAACATTCAACTTTCTGATACATGAACAACGCCAACATTCAACTCTCTGATACATGAACAAAGCCAACATTCAACTCTCTGATACATGAACAAAGCCAACATTCAACTCTCTGATACATGAACAAAGCCAACATTCAACTCTCTGATACATGAACAAAGCCAACATTCAACTCTCTGATACATGAACAACACCATCAGATGCTTAACGCAATAAAGTTATAATATATTTGATTAAAGCATCGTTAGATAACAGTTTTGTTCTTAAGCAAAAACGCATTAACTCGGAGTTTTAAGTGCTTCTATACTAATAGTTATATTTTTATCAACGGCGAAAAACTACACAAATGTGATCATCTTTATATATCTCGATTCACTGCTAACAATAGATGGAAATGGGATACAGGAAATTATAAAAAGAACGAACATATCATTTATCAACGATAACTAAAAACAGTACTAAATGGAGGTGATAGTAAAACAAAGATCAGAATACTAACAGCAGTCATATTCCCAGTGGCAACGTATGGATGTAAAGCATGGACATATAATTTAAAAAGTGGACAAATATAGGAGTGATTTCGAATAAAAGTTTTACAAAAGAGTAATCCGTATATCATGGACAGCGAAGAGAGCAAATAGGTTTACCCAATGAGAACTCAAAATAAACAAAATATGTGTTGCTACAAATTGAAATAAGAAAAGTGTTTTGGCCATATAAAAATACACGAAAGGTTGAAGGTGATTATGGAAGGACACAGAAAATGAAGATCAAGGAAAAGATGGATTCACGATCTTACTGGTGATTTGAGCATGGCAGCTGCAGAAGTGAGAGATGAGAATTATCTAGAAATGGCATATAAGATCAATAACTATGATGATGAGTCTAAGACTTTATTGTAGTTAAGAGCTATATAAAAGACCTCATAATACTATTGGCAGAAACACGAACCAATATGTCCCATTTACAACATCGTAATATTAAATAGAAGTGGTTGATAATAAAGAAAAAAAAATGATTTTCAGAAATGAAATATTTCAGAAATATCAAATAATATGATATTCTGAAGATTTCCATGGAGGTCATGATACCGATCCGGTCAGATGGTGAAGAGGAAGACCAAGGGAAAGGTGGAATAGAAATGCCTTTATCATACGCCTGACATCTCAAATAAGAATGCATTTCAAACTGCTGTTGGGGAAGCCAAGTTTTAAAATGGATAAGCTAGGTAATGATGCTACTGAGATTTTTAGTTATGATCTTTAATTTGCCCATGCCATGGTGTCCGATATATTCTCACATCATCGAACCCTGTCTCTCTATCACCATTAATTAATTAAGTTTATAGTTGACTTCTAGCTCAACTCTATTCTACGTCTAGCTGATATGTACTCCTTGTATCCTATGTTCAGCTTACATATATTATGTGTGTCTTATGTTTAGCTTACATGTATTTCTGGTGTATTATGCTAAGCTTACATGTATTTCTCGTGTTCTATGTACATCTTACATGTATTTCTCGAGTTCTATGTACATCTTACATGTATTTCTCGAGTTCTATGTTCAGCTTACATGTATGTCTTGTGTATATATATAATATTTGTTTTTCGTGTTTGTCTTGCAAGGTCTTTAATAATTTCTCCACATATTTTGTTCATGTTGAAAGTAACACTGTAATATCAGCATATCTTAGTTCATGTATTTATCTTGCACTGTTGCCACTGTGATGATATGAGACTGCAGTAAAACGTTGCCGTGTACTGTTATTGTATTTGTATTTTGTAAAACTATAGTACTTTGTTTTTACATGTTTCATCATGCTACAATGAAGATATACTATAAAGATATACAAGAATTATTTTCACATGCTACAATGAAGATATACTAAAAAGATATACAAGAATTATTTTCACATGCTACGAGGCGTGTTCAAATGAAAACGGGACTTGTGGATTTATTTTAAAAGTATCATACGCAAATTAACAGTTTCAACGGAATTAAACAAAGCAACCACTTGTGAATAAGAATGCGCCTGGGTTCATCAGAAAAAATCTCCGTATGCATTTAGGCAAACATCCCACTGTTTAGGTAGACGTCGAATGCCGTCCGAGAAAAAGGTGCGTGGCTGCTCACTGAACCATGTGGTCACCGCTGTCTTCACGTCTGCATCGCTGTTGAATCGCTGTCCCTTTAGTGCTTTCTTCAACGGTCCGAACAAATGGAAATCACACGGGGACAAATCGGACTATAGGCTGGGTGATGAAGAACTTCCCAATTCTTCTTTGCCAATGTTTCCTGCACAATTTTTGCGACGTGCGGACGAGCGTTGTCGTGGAGAAGAATCACACTTTGAGAAAGCTTGCCTGGTCGCTTAGCCTTGATGGCCTTATGCAGCTTGTCTAAAGTGTCTTTATTATGGGCGGCATTGATGTTGACACCAGATTCCTTAAAATCGGCCAACAAAAGCCCTTCATGGTCAAAAATGCGGTCACCATAACCTTCCCAGCAGAAACCTGTGTCTTGAATTTTTGGGTTTTGGTGAACATAGATGTTTCCATTGCATGCTGTCAATTTTGCTGCTCGGTTCATAGTGGTGGCACCACGATTCATCACCTGCCACAATGCTCAACAGAAATGCATCACCCTCTGTCCTGTAACGCATCAAGTGGTTCAAACTCCACCCCATCCGTTCTTCTTTATGGTGGTCAGTCAACATCCGTGGGACCCACTGTGAACACACCTTCCGATAGTTCAATTTCTTCCGAACAACCATGTGGGCTGTCCCAATTGACATATGGAATTCTTCTGCAAGGGAACGAATGCTCCGACGACGGTCAGTCAGTACTGCTTTATCAAGCAAGGCTATGGCTTCTTCTGTTGCAACAATATGCGCCTGACTTGGCCGTGCAAGATCTGCTGACAACGCTCGTCCGCACGTCGCAAAATTGTGCAGGAAACATTGGCAAAGAAGAATTGGGAAGTTCTTCATCACCCAGCCTATAGTCCGATTTGTCCCCGTGTGATTTCCATTTGTTCGGACCGTTGAAGAAAGCACTAAAGGACAGCGATTCAACAGCGACGCAGACGTGAAGACAGCGGTGACCACATGGTTCAGTGAGCAGCCACGCACCTTTTTCTCGGACGGCATTCGACGTCTACCTAAACAGTGGGATGCTTGCCTAAATGCATACGGATATTTTTCTGATGAACCCAGGCGCATTATTATTCACAAGTGGTTGCTTTGTTTAATTCTGTTGAAACTTAATTTGCGTATGATACTTTTTAAATAAATCCACAAGTCCCGTTTTCATTTGAACACGCCTCGTACAATGAAGATATACTATAAAGATATACAAGAATTATATCAAATAAAGATAGAAAATAAAAAAATAAAATTACCAAAACACTCTCTTCTTTCTCTCTCTCTCTCTCTCTCTCTCTCTCTCTCTCGATCCCCTTACACTTCGTCTCAAAGAAAAATGCTACTCAGATATAGTAGATACAAGGCCAAGGTCGAATATAAAATGTGAACCACAACAAGAACAGAACCAGTTAATACACCATGTGCGAAAAGTGCACCCAAAAACCCTTTATATAAATCTTTTGCCACCCAGACGCTGTAAGAAAAATAAGGATTAGAGAAAGAGGGAGAAAGAGAGAGAAGGAGAGAGAGAGATTATAATCAAATCAGTTACATACTTGTTGCAGTGTCTCACCCTCCATTTCTATGTTCAAAGTTGATGATTATCTCTGCTTACATATTTCTACCTGTACAATAAATAAACGTTGCTGTCTGTACAACAAAGAACAAGATTACACTCAAAGTCAACTAAAGTCAGATACAGTCAGCTAGAGTCAGCTACGCGAGTTACATAAACAACTTGAAGCTGGAATGCAACTTCATGGCCATGTCATCATCATCTTGAATCCAATCATATCTATTTCATTCTCTAGTATTGTATTGTTTGTTTTGTTTTATTACTATGTTGTTTTTTATGAAAGACAACGGTGACAGCTAACACACTTCTTTCGTTATAAAAAAAAACTTGTTTAAATGCCAACTCAACTCATTTTGTGGAAAACTTAAGTAAAAAGGCATATGTAACAAGTAAATGAGGGTTGCTTTGCATACATAAACCTGGACTGCGTACCAACGTGATTCCAAGAAGTTGGATCATTCCCATTTCATCAAAGAGTGTGTCCTTAGCTGAACTTTGCTTCCTAACTGTCCCTACTCTAAATGTCTCTCTCTCTCTCTTTCTTCACTCCCATATATTGCCACCATAAATAATGCATGCATTTAGTATTGTGATCTTTATTATTCTTTCATTACCATCCCATACTGTTTTAATAATTTCCATCCCTGATGTGATTTCTGAACATCATATGATAAAGACAAAATCCTCGATACTGTTGCAGTGTTGCCAATTTGGCTTTTTTTCAAAGCCCAGATGAGAAATTTGACCTTTTTTAAAAGTGGTTGACTTCACAAAAAGTGTTTGGCCTTTTAGCCGATTTAGGCATTTTTTATTTGCAAACTTTTGTTTTTGAAAAATGTGTATAATTCTTAAGAGCAAATTGAATAAATATACTTAATATAGGGTTTTTATTTGTTTTGGTTGGTATTATTAAATATATGCTTAGTACTAAAGATTGTGAAAGATTATGGAATGTTACATCACTTTATTTAATCTTTTTTCCGCCTCTGAGCTATGCATTGCGGTCTTATCTGCTTTTTCATGCGGAATTTCTGTAATTTCGCTAGGAATCTTTAACTATGGCGACAAGAAATGGAAAAAATCATATGACAGTAGGAATAAATACAATAGCAATTGGGAAAAGGCTTTTGTATAAGTCACAAAGAACTTCTGATGGACCACAAAACGATTATTGTAAGTTATGACACTATACCGTCTTGCCTAAAGCTAGTGACCTGGCTGCTCGTGAAAAATGTGTAAAAAAACACAGACAGAGGAGTCCATAAACAAGACATAATAAATTTGAAGTGGAGAAAGCTCCTAGTGCTTGTAAAAACTTATTCCTATGATAAGTTTAAACCTGTATTTGCAATCCTACCATCAAGGCCTTTATTTGCAGAACTATAATTACAGCATATTGCAGGGGAAAATATCAGTGCAAATAAAGAACAATGCAGTAAAAAAATGTTGATTGGAAAGAAGAAGTCCCATGGATTTTTAACCGACAGGGAAACGTTTTGGATTGGTGTTCTTCAACACGAGTCATTTAAAGAGATTGCCACATTTTCTCTGACTTGTTTAATAGCTCTAGTTAGTAATGCTATTATTGAGAGGGTGTTCTCTCTTGTATTATCAGTCAAAACAAAACTAGAAATAGAACGCAGCTGCAGCTTCTTGATGCAATAGTGAGAATAAGAACATAACTGTTCTTATCTAAGAAATATTACTTCATCCCCTAATATGGTAAATAACCTATCTACTGATAAAGTGTATAGTGCTGGTTTCATTGGTGAGGTTAGTGATGACCTTACTGTGGAGCTTATCTACTGATAAAGTGTATAGTGCTGGTTTCAGTGTTGAGGATAGTGATGATATTGATTTGGAGCTCTTCTTATGATGCGAGTATGAAATAGCACTCTGTTTCCTCCTTGCTTTTTTTTGGGCATTTTCCGGCCAGTGTGTGGCCGATTTTCTCAATCTTGAGTTGGCAACCCTGTGTAGTTCGTTTGCCATACAACCGTTCACACAAAAGATTCCAGTAGGATGAGCTTACTAAAATGATACGCTCACAAGACACGAGAAAGAAAATTTTCAGAAACAATTTCCAAAACTCACTAAAATTGGTTACCGTAAATCCTGATATTTTGATTGCCGCTGATCCGAAGTTTAGTACGGCGCTCGACTTCTTATGTTGAAGCAGTGACACAACAGTGAGATTGATCTGCCGCAGTATAGAAACCAAGACAAAGACATTGCACTAACAAAAAAAAATGGTTGTGGCTGACTGTAGTACCGCTTTTTAGGGTGGTGTGCGACAGGTTGGACGTGAGCCTGAGGAATTTAATGGCCGCATGGCTAGTGCAGTCGCCGCAAAGTTGTTCAGGTTAGGATGTTTGATTTATGCCCACAACAGAAATAAATCTTTGGCCGTACCACAAATTGTACACTGTTCTCCCGCATGGAAGCCGCGTTCTAATCAGTTCTACCAGATGCTTGTATTAAACTATTGAAATATTACGTCTAGCTGCGCTATAATCAGTTCTACCAGATGCTTGTATTAAACTATTGAAATATTACGTCTAGCTGCGCTCTAATCAGTTCTACCAGATGCTTGTATTAAACTATTGAAATATTACGTCTAGCTGCGCTCTAATCAGTTCTACCAGATGCTTGCATTAAACTATTGAAACATTACGTCTAGCTGTGCTCTAATCAGTTCTATCAGATGCTTGCATTAAACTATTGAAATATTACGTCTAGCTGCGCTCTAATCAGTTCTACCAGATGCTTGCATTAAACTATTGAAACATTACGTCTAGCTGTGCTCTAATCAGTTCTATCAGATGCTTGCATTAAACTATTGAAATATTACGTCTAGCTGAGCTATAATCAGTTCTACCAGATGCTTACATTAAACTATTGAAATATTACGTCTAGCTGCGCTATAATCAGTTCTACCAGATGCTTGTATTAAACTATTGAAATATTTCGTCTAGATGCGCTCTAATCAATTCTACCAGATGCTTGCATTAAACTATTGAAATATTACGTCTAGCTGTGCTCTAATCAATTCTACCAGATGCTTGCATTAAACTATTGAAATATTACGTCTAGCTGCGCTATAATCAGTTCTACCAGATGCTTGTATTAAACTATTGAAATATTACGTCTAGCTGCGCTATAATCAGTTCTACCAGATGCTTGTATTAAACTATTGAAATATTACGTCTAGAAGTCCAAGCTCACAATACCTAAGAACATTTTCTCACTATTAGTAATAACAATAATATATGTACACATCCGAAATTGATTGATTGATTAAAATTACCATCCTTACTGCACTTTGGTAAATAACCATGTGTGCCCAGATATCTTTCTTATACAGGAAGATCTCAGTTGCAGTGCACGAATTATGTAGCACCGGTTCGGTCAGCAATGTAATTTTTGGAGAGGGTCGACATTTTTGTAGGAATTGTGTTGTAAACTTTCTAATGAATTTTGTCCGAACAGCGACTTCACCGTCTACTCCAATTTTCAGCAGCCAGGGATCCTTTTAAGTGCTCAATTTGAACAAGGGATTTACTTTTTATCATTTGTCACCGATAAGATTACAACCTCGATCTCGCCTACACTAAGATCAAAAATATAAATATATTTAAATATCATGTATCTTAAAAATAAGAAATTGTGAAATATTTGTTTAAGAACGGTTTATTATTGACATTTTTGTGGAGATTTCAACATAATGTTGTCTTTCATTTCGGGATTTCTATTTTCTTATTCTCTAAGTATCGTTGCGTCATGCTTAAGACATCGCTTGTATAATACTAATTGGCAATCATTTTAGCAATGATTATTCAAAATCTTCTAATTACCGTTCAAAGGCAACACATTTCCAGCAATATCCAGAAATGAGAACCCACATTAAGAAACTCATTATCATAAGTTCCTTGCGGCAAAAGACATCAAATTAGATCAACAAAGACCGGAGATTGCCTGGATGTTGTCAAGAAATGACAAGTTGTCTTTAGATGTCTTAAAGATAATTTAACAGTAAATATGTGTTGCAAAATTGTCCTTTTAACTAGTTGCACTATTGTTGCAGTTTTTCAGAAACTCTACCAGGTATTGTATGTTAGAGTGATGTTCAGTCTGCGAGAGTACATGTGTTCGTGTTTGTACATGTGTTCGTGAGTATATATGTTGGCATCTCATGACTTCTCTCGTGTTTTTATACTCAGTGACTCCATGAGAATGATTCGTAAAGTTGAAACAGGAATGGTGAGACGAAACTGGGTGGAGGTATTGGTACAGATATGAGTCAGAGAAATCACCTTTAGGGTTGTGAGTCCCACTCGCTGACCAGATTGAGAGAGATGGGTATCAATATTAGTAGAGCCAGAAAAGAACGACATACAAATATGCAGAGAGACTGATTAATCAACATCACACTGGCGTGTTGAGCCGTTTGACGATGCTGGATTTGTTCAGGTGGAGATCCAAGCACCTATGGACATGTCCGGAGTGCTATGATGACAGTCCTCTGATAACTGATAAGGGATGCGTTTGTATGAGTTTGTACGTGTGTGCGTGTGTATGGTAGTGCATGTGCATGTAATGTTATTTGAAGTCGGTTTCCGAAACAACCTGATTATCATAATTAAAATCATCATTAGTCCTCATCGAGTGCAAATGCACATAATTCAAAGAAAGAATATTGTCAATTCTATTTTTTGTCTTTCTATATACTTCTGATCTAGTTCTACCCATGGCTTTGAGTTCTGCTATAAAAGTTCGTCAACATGTGCTTCTAAGCCTCCATTTTATTTAGCTCTCTAGGCTGTGTCCACTGAATTGCATGCCTTAATCGCATTTCTGTTCTCATCCTGGGATAGAACCATCATTGACCATCCTATGTATCAGCTACAGTCTCCAGTTTTACCTGCACCAACTCTGGGGGTAGGGCTGGGAGTAGGGTGGGATTCACACCTAAAGGAAGGGGGTTTCTCAATTTCTCAAATTGAATAAGACGTGAACAATAATGTTAAAGTTCACTCTGAGGTGAGTCATTGTGATTACATTTCTGTTCTAGCAAGTTTAACTTTGTGTATTTATTATTTTGCAAAAATACATTAAAAATAAATGTTAATGAACTTTTTTACAAATGTATACACTATTATCAAAATTATTTCAGGAACTTTCGTTCATGCTACGTAGTTCGGCCCCTGTCGGTGAGATTTCCTGTGTAAGAAACAGATCCTAGCACACATGGTTTTTCACTGAACTGAAATGATAATGGTCCTATCGATAAATCAATCATTCAAATATTGTACTAAAAAACTATGACAAGAAGACTTGAAGTAAGATTATAATTTCGAATGCGTGAAATAAAAAGTAAAATGAAGACTAACATAATTACAACTTTAACTAACAAAAGCAAAACTTGTTGTGATTTATTATTTGTAATACAAGACGTGATAAAGTGACACATCAAAGAACGTTATCAAATCCTAAAGGAAAGTATACGTGGTAGTAATTATTGCGAACCAGATGGCTATAATATCATTAGCTTTGAGATCAGAGACGTATGTCTGTGGGTACCTGACATCAAGAGCTGTAAGGCCAGATACAATTTTCTGTAGTGCTAATATCCCATCTGGACCCAGGGTCGTCCCGTGTTATGATACAGAGAGTCAGCGGCATCAGGCGGTTTTGTAAGGGGGCGGCATAAGGGAGCGAAATCAAAATACATTTTGAAGCATTCAATAATTTAAAATCTTTACGAAACGCTTTTCTATATTGGTCTATGTTATTCGTATACACACTCAACCTCCGCATCAAGCCTAGAAAAAGTCACCAGGGTCGCAAACCAACAAAAAAGCTGGCAGTCTCCAAATTGGAAAGCTCCGCTGTCACCGAAAGTTTACTAAGAGACCTGGACGACAAATTGAAGGACCTCCAGTTTGGCAAAACCAGCGTGGACGATGACTGGACTACCCTCAGAGACACCGTGTACCTATCTACCTCTGAGCTCATAGGACACTCTGTACGCAAGAGCCACGACTGGTTTGACGAAAAGACGAAGAAATCAAGTCTATTCTTCTCACGAAACATGAGACATACAGAGCCTATCAAAATGACCCATCATCATCATCCAAAAAAAACAGCTTTCCTGGATGCTCGTAGAAGGGCTCAAGAGAGAATCAGGAAATTACAAGACGCCTGGCTAAGCAAAAAATATGATGAAATCCATATATATGCAGACAGACATGATTTCAAACGCTTCTACGATGCCCTAAAAACTGTTTACGGACCTCAACAATCTCACTCCACTCCCATACTCGATGCAGATGGAGCAAGGCTACTAATTGACACGCCTCAGATACTAAATCGCTGGGCAGAACACTTCCGTTCTGTCATCAACCATCCATCCACTATATGTTATGAAGCCATAGAGCGCATGCCCCAGGTCCCAATCAATGCCAAGCTTGATATTCCACCTACCTTAGCAGAGGTCAAGAAGGCAACAAGCCAGATGTCCAGCGGAAGGCACCGGGTGCGGACTCAATACCAAACGAAGTCTACAAAGAAGGAGGGCCCACGTTGATGCTAAAATTGACAGAGTTATTTACATCCATTTGGTGCAACGAACGTGTGCCACAGGAATTAAAGGATGCCACTATTGTCCACCTGTACAAGCGGAAAGGAAACCGCCAGGCCTGCGATAACCACAGGGGATCTCTCCTCTGTCAATCGCTGGCAAATACTGGCCAGAGTCCTCCTCAATCGATTAATCGATCACCTGGAACAGGACTTACTCCCTGAGACCCAATGTGGCTTCAGAGCAGGTCGTGGAACAGCAGACATGATATTTGCTGCTCGCCAACTACAGGAGAAATGCCAAGAGCAGCACCGTAACCTCTATATGGTCTTTGTCGATCTGACAAAGGCTTTCGACACGGTTAACAGGGAGGGTCTATGGAAGATCATGGACAAATTTGGATGCCCAGGAAATTCATCAAGATCGTCCAACAGTTTCACGAGGGCATGATGGCACGTGTACTTGACGAAGGGAGCTGTCGGAAGCCTTCCATGTCACCAACGGCGTCAAACAGGGCTGTGTACTGGCCCCAACACTCTTCAGCATGATGTTTGCTGCCATGCTCACTGATGTCTTTTGGGAAGGCGACGAACATGGGGTAAAGATTAGATACAGGACAGACGGTAACCTATTCAATCTTCGGAGGTTAAAATCCTCCACCAAGGTAAAAGAATCAACTATCTCAAACCTGTTGTTTGCTGATGACTGTGCCCTCGCTACCAACTCTGCGGAAGAAATGCAGATTTACATGGACAAGTTCTTAATGGCCTGTGATAGGTTTGGCCTCACCATTAACACCAAAAACAGAGGTCATGTTCTAGCCCGCCCCTAGAGAACAGTATTGCGATCCAGTCATCAACATTAAACACCAGCGTCTCCAGTCAACGGACAACTTTGCTTATCTTGGCAGCCTCCTATCCAGATCGGCAAACATAGATTCTGAGGTCCACAATAGGATATCCAAAGCCAGTGCTGCGTTCGGAAGGTTACGTGTCACTGTGTGGGAACGGAAGGGGATAAGCATAGTCACAAAGCTGAAAGTTTACCAGGCCATAGTGCTAACCACGCTGCTGTACGCAAGCGAGACATGGACAGTATATAGCAGACACGCAAGAAAATTAAACCATTTCCACACAAGCTGTCTACGCAGAATACTAAAAATAAACTGGCAGGACAAAATTCCAGACAGCGAAGTCCTCACAAGAGCAACGATCCCAAGCGTCAACACCCTGTTGCAGAAGGCCCAACTGAGATGGGTCGGTCACGTTGCTCGAATGCCTGATAAACGCATCCCAAAACAGTTGATGTATGGCGAGCTTGAAGGGGGCAGACGTTTAGCTGGTGGACAGAAAAACGCTTTAAAGACACTCTTAAAGTGTCTCTGAAATGCTTCGATATAGACAATACGTGATGGGAATCCCTTGCGCAAGATCGCCAAATGTGGCGCTGTAACAACAAAAGAGGAACCCGAATAGCTGAGAATCATCGTATTGTTGAGTCACAGAGAAAACGAGCAGCGCGAAAAAACAGAGCACACAACACGAACATGTCTAACCTTGATCATGTATGCCCCCCTGTGGTCGGGGATTCTGTTCTAGGATTGGACTCTAGTCACCTCCGCACACACCAGAGAGGTGCAACAGTACACGTCTGAGATTGTTGTCATCATCGCTTGCGATGGACGGCTATTATTATTACTACACTTAACATATGTATTACTACACTTAACATATGTCTTACTATACTTAACACATGTCTTGCTATACTTAATATTTGTCTTACTATACTTAACATATGTCTTACTACACTTAACATATGTCTTACTACACTTAACATATGTCTTACTACACTTAACATATGTCTTACTACACTTAACATATGTCTTACTACACTTAACATTTGTCTTACTATACTTAACATATGTCTTACTACACTTAACATATGTCTTACTACACTTAACATATGTCTTACTACACTTAACATATGTCTTACTACACTTAACATATGTCTTACTACACTTAACATTTGTCTTACTACACTTAACATATGTCTTACTACACTTAACATATGTCTTACTACACTTAACATATGTCTTACTACACTTAACATATGTCTTACTACACTTAACATTTGTCTTACTATACTTAACATATGTCTTACTACACTTAACATATGTCTTACTACACTTAACATTTGTCTTACTATACTTAACATTTGTCTTACTATACTTAACATATGTCTTACTACACTTAACATATGTCTTACTACACTTAACATATGTCTTACTACACTTAACATATGTCTTACTACACTTAACATATGTCTTACTACACTTAACATATGTCTTACTACACTTAACATATGTCTTACTACACTTAACATATGTCTTACTACACTTAACATATGTCTTACTACACTTAACATTTGTCTTACTATACTTAACACATGTCTTACTATACTTAACATATGTCTTACTATACTTAACATATGTCTTACTATACTTAACATATGTCTTACTACACTTAACATATGTCTTACTATACTTAACATATGTCTTACTACACTTAACATATGTCTTACTATACTTAATATTTGTCTTACTATACTTAACATATGTCTTACTATACTTAACATATGTCTTACTACACTTAACACATGTCTTACTACACTTAACATACTTCACAAGAAAACGAAATTCATCAGGTTATTGCTAAATGTAGATACACATACACACAATTTAATCTAATTAGTGAATCCAGCAAAATACCGGCAAAGAGGAGAAGAGGAAGACCATGGAGAAGATGGATTTAGGATGTAACCGATGGTTTGAACACGACAGCTGCAGAGATCTGGCCTCTGAGAGAGAAATTCCAGAGAACTGTTGGGTGGCACAGTTCTGCTCAGGATAAGCTATTTGATGATGAACAAAATGGGCTCTATCAATTAATCTATCAAGAAGTAGAGGTATATAATCTATCAAAGTAGAGGTATATAATCTATCAAAAGTAGAGTATATAATCTATCAAGAAGTAGAGGTATATAATCTATCAAAAGTAGAGTATATAATCTATCAAGAAGTAGAGGTATATAATTAGGCAACTATTAAGAGACAAAGTAAATCAATTAATCTATCAAGAAGTAGAGGTATATAATTAGGCAACTATTAAGAGACAAAGTAAATCAATTAATCTATCAAGAAGTAGAGGTATATAATTAGGCAACTATTAAGAGACAAAGTAAATCAATTAATCTATCAAGAAGTAGAGGTATATAATTAGGCAACTATTAAGAGACAAAGTAAATCAATTAATCTATCAAGAAGTAGAGGTATATAATTAGGCAACTATTAAGAGACAAAGTAAATCAATCAATCAATCATTATAAACTCAATCAGTGAATCAGTCTACACAAATTTTAAACTGTAAACAAATCAATTGGTTTTTTATTTTTGAACTGACGTCACATCACTCCGTGCAGACCTATGGGTGCTCACGATCTACTGTTGGATGAGGACACTAACACTATCGTTGTATTAATTCTGTGATTTAGTGAGTATGAAACGTTGTACAAGTAGATTTAGAAGAGTCAGGGGCAGATATAGGAGTGTGTTTAACCACTGAACCACTTAAAACATCAGTATACTCTCTCTTCTAAATCTGCTTTGTGAGACAGCATCTATGAATCTATGAATGTCACAATGGAGACTCTTATCATCGTACCTCCATGTCACAATGGAGACTCTTATCATCGTACCTCCATGATACAATGGAGACTCTTATCATTGTACCTCCATGTCACAATGGAGACTCTTATCATTGTACCTCCATGACACAACGGAGACTCTTATCATCGTACCTCCATGTCACAATGGAGACTCGTATCATCGTACCTCCATGTCACAATGGAGACTCTTATCATCGTACCTCCATACCACAACGGAGACTCTTATCATCGTACCTCCATGCCACAATGGAGACTCTTATCATCGTACCTACATGACACAATGGAGACTCTTATCATCGTACCTCCATGACACAATGGAGACTCTTATCATCGTACCTACATGTCACAATGGAGACTCTTATCATCGTACCTACATGTCACAATGGAGACTCTTATCATCGTACCTACATGCCACAATGGAGACTCTTATCATCGTACCTCCATGTCACAATGGAGACTCTTATCATCGTACCTCCATGTCACAATGGAGACTCTTATCATCGTACCTCCATGTCACAATGGAGACTCTTATCATCGTACCTCCATGTCACAATGGAGACTCTTATCATCGTACCTCCATGTCACAATGGAGACTCTTATCATCGTACCTCCATGTCAAATGGAGACTCTTATCATCATCCCATGACAATGGAGACTCTTATCATCGTACCTCCATGATACAATGGAGACTCTTATCATCGTACCTCCATGTCAAAATGGAGACTCTATATCGTACCTCCATGTCACAATGGAGACTCTTATCATCGTACCTCCATGTCACAATGGAGACTCTTATCATCGTACCTCATGCACAATGGAGACTCTTATCATCGTACCTCCATGATACAATGGAGACTCTTATCATCGTACCTCATGACACAATGGAGACTCTTATCATCGTACCTCATGACACAATGGAGACTCTTATCATCGTACCCTCCATGATACACACCCACGGAGACTCTTATCATCGTACCTACATGCCACAATGGAGACTCTTATCATCGTACCTACATGACACAATGGAGACTCTTATCATCGTACCTCCATGATACAATGGAGACTCTTATCATCGTACCTACATGACACAATGGAGACTCTTATCATCGTACCTACATGCCACAATGGAGACTCTTATCATCGTACCTCCATGATACAATGGAGACTCTTATCATCGTACCTACATGACACAATGGAGACTCATATCATCGTACCTACATGCCACAATGGAGACTCTTATCATCGTACCTCCATGATACAATGGAGACTCTTATCATCGTACCTCCATGTCACAATGGAGACTCTTATCATCAATGCCTACTCCATGATACAATGGAGACTCTTATCATCGTACCTCCATGACACAATGGAGACTCTTATCCATCGTACCTCCATGACACAATGGAGACTCTTATCATTGTACCTCCATGTCACAATGGAGACTCTTATCATTGTACCTCCATGACACAATGGAGACTCTTATCATCGTATCTCCTTGTCACAATGGAGACTCTTATCATCGTGCCTCCATGACACAAACTGAACATGTTTTCTTGAACAAGTTTTAATTGTAAGTTGACTTAAATATTTTGTTTACCTGTGCTTTTGTCAGATACTTAAATGCGTACTATGTGTTATCATCATTGTCGCCATCATCATCATCATCTCTACTCTCATTATTATTATAATTCTCATTCCTCCTTATCCTCCTAACGATCATCACATAACCATTTTGTTTGTATTGTATTTATCAACTCCCATTTTTGACCATATGTATGTTACTACTATTATCGCCTGTGTAGTGCCGGGGCCCGCAAGGAAGCAAAGAATAGTACCACTGCGACCTACAATGCGTGTCATAAGAGGCGGCTGATATCGGTCCTAGGGATGCTACCCTAGTAAATAAATAGCAGCGCAGAAATCGGATTGCTGGCCTACTTGTAGGCGCATAATTGGTACAATATACAATCGCTCTTAAGCTCAGATCACATACAAATCACACAGAGTGGTTGACAAGTGGACGATATAGAGCGTTCGAAGAAGAAGAAGAAGAAGAAGAAGAAGAAGAAGACTATGATGTTTTAGCTGCAAATCAAGAAAATATAAGTTAATGTTACAAAATACTTTTCCAAATATCAGTGGTCTCCATATTAGAATGTTAAAGCAATTTTTGCAAACAGCTGAAGGTAAAATCCGATAACTTAGTAGAACCCCAGTGCTTGTAAAAGTGATGGATCATGACTCCAAGAAAATGCAAATTCTATTATCATCGACTGATAAGGAAAATTTCTCTGTTGCCGGCTAATTGGATGCTAAGTGACAGCAGAGTGCAAGCTGTGTTACTAGGCTCGAAGTCGTCTGTCTGTATTATTATGTTATTACTGTCTTGTTTTCAGACTTCTATTTGAGTTTGTAGTCCTTGCAGATGTCTGTCTCTCTTTCACTTTCGTCTACGTCTGTAATGCTTTGTAGTTGGGTTTGTTATTTGTCTTTGTCTTATGACTATACTTTAGAACAGTTATATCCAAAGCTTTTATATAATGGAGAGCTTCTAACTCATGAATGTAGAGGAGAAGGCGTTGTGGCAGTTGGAATAATAACGACTTGACCTATTTCTCTCCATTCATCGTGTAGCATAAGGCCTCAACAGTTGTTCTCCATCTTTCTCGTTCTCTGGCTGTTTTTCTTATGGTCTCCCAGGATAATGAGTACTCTTCAGTTCCTCAAGAGTCTGTTTAGGGCGTAATAGTTTAGTAGGGTATGCCCGACCCATCACCATTTTATCCTCTTAACCTGGGTCATCATGGGTTCGGTTCTTATCTACAGGTCTGTGTTTGCAACTCTGTCATACCATCTTAGTCTGAAAATCCGCCGAGGACATCGGTTGACAAAGAACAATAATAATACTACAATAATAATAAACTAATATTAATAGTAATTTTAATTAAAAAAAATAATAACAGATAAAAACGTAATTCTGTCTAAACTTTTATATTTTTGAAAGAAATGTTGTGCTTACGACAAGAACTTAAACATACTGTCATTCAAATATGCATTTTCTATATATTATGATAGAGGTAAGGTTGAGGGAATAAATACTTCCAATAACTTGTTAGAATCAAAGCTGCCATATAATCTATCTCTCCACGAGGTCACTACCAAGTAATGGTGGGTAGATTACGTACCTTTATGATCTGGAAAGATATGCCGACACGAGCTTAGCTCATGGTAGGTACACCCATATCAGACATGTTGAAGGATGGAGGGAAGACAAATTGTTACCTTCTGGTTCAAGGATGACAAACGCTAACAACACATTCCAATAAACTAGAATATTCTGATGGACTAGAAAACTTTAAACTAGAATATTCTGATGGACTCGAAAACTTAATATAATCTGTATCTAAGCTTTAAAGCAACCAATCAGTTTTGATACTATGACAAATATTGGGGGATACCGTGCTAGGGTCGCAATTTTCTTTGACCGACGGCCAAACTGGGGTGTTGTCACTTTTATTTTCGCTAACATCTCTGGTACCCAATTGAATTTGAGTGGACCTGAAAGTGTTGATAGAAAGTGTTTGTATGCAATATGTAAAGTATACTGGTGGTATGGAAATACAAATATATATTAGAACTGTATGCACATGATTAACTTTGCTGAGAGAAGCAAGAAATATTGGTCTCAGTTCCATGGAGGAGATTGGGCGAGTTGCCCAGGATTTCCTAGTGTGGAGAAGTGATTACGCCGTTTGTCGTGCGTACCGAAGGTTGTTAGTTAAAATCCGAACCGCGTGGTAAGTGTATTTATTTCGGAGATCCCGAATGGTTTTTCTTTTATTCGAAGCTACTTCGTTTGCTTGTTTGTTCAGCACTTTCAGTAGGTGATGTACCATTTTGCTTGTTTGTTCAGCACTTTCAGTAGGTGATGTACCATTTTGCTTGTTTGTTCAACACTTTCAGTAGGTGATGTACCATTTTGCTTGTTTGTTCAGCACTTTCAGTAGGTGATGTACCATTTTTGTGGAGAGGGGGGAGAGTATTATGTTTAAACCCTGCGCAATGAAGTGAATCATTGAGGATTACACGTCTTGTCTTATTGAGGATTATACGTCTTGTCTTATTGAGGATTATACGTCTTGTCTTATTGAGGATTATACGTCTTGTCTTATTGAGGATTATACGTCTTGTCTTATTGAGGATTATACGTCTTGTCTTATTGAGGATTACACGTCTTGTCTGATGGCTGATGTGGTGTCATTTGCTATAGTACTTGTTTTATTTGACATCTCTCTTGTTTCTAATTGTTGTTACTATTCTATAACTGAACATCTTACTTCACATATGACTTTCGAGTTTATAATTGGATTTTTGAGCTGTCACTATGTTTCTCACTTGTCGTCTGGAATCTGAGTTCCATGTCAATGATGATTAACATACAAAAACACTTAATCCTTATTTAGAAATACGAATTAAAATAATCAAGAAAGAGAAACAATAGATACATGGACTAACAAAACTAATTAAGATAGGCTGTCGTATTCGTCTCCTGTTGAGTAATCCTATGATGAATGGTTAGTTAGCAAGCTGCTGTACTTCAGAGTTAGTTATGTCGTATCTAGAACGAACAGGACCGTGCCATGCTATGATACAGAGATGAGGCTACATCAGGCGGCTCTATAATGGGGCAAAATAAAAATACATTTTGAACCATTCAATAATTAAAAATCTTTATGCAACGCTATTCTATAGGGGTCTATGTTCTTTCAATAGTGATGTATACGACATATGATTTATCGCATACCTCTGTCTACGCGTTTTTGATACCATTTGATTTCGGTTTCTTGTGTAGATGAATCGTTGGCTAGCGCTTACCGAAATACTTTTGACCTGACAGCGCCAGGCTATTATTTATAATACTTGCATCATACTGAGAAAATATACCGGAAGACATTGAGAACGAAGCCGCCATACAACCCATGAGAACGAAGCAGCCATTCAACCCATGAGAACGAAGCAGCCATACAACCCATGAGAACGAAGCAGCCATACAACCCATGAGAACGAAGTAGCCATACACCCCATGAGAACGAAGCAGCCCAAATTACAATGATGCCTATAGAAAGAACAGAACTGAAGTAAGTGCCTAATACTTGAAGCAGAGTCTTCATTTTATCATATTATATGTGGTAATTTAGAAGAAGAACAAACATGACACTACCAAACATTAAACTAAAAACAGTACGGAATGGAACTAATATAAAAACAAAAATCAGAATACTAAGAGCATGCATATTCACAGTGGCAACGTATGGGTGTGAAGCATGGACATTTAACAAGGTAGTGAAAAATAGATATATGCTTTTAAATATAAATATTACATAAGAGGTCACCTATATCATTGATAGCGAAGTGAACAAATAGTTCTATAGGGAACGAAATTGAAATAAAAAATAAAAAATAATTGGCTGATTCTAAAAATAAGAACGAGAAAAGATAAATATTTTGAACGTATTCAACGTCATTAAACGTATGTATAGAAGGAGGAGACATCCAGACAAAGAAGAATAATCGAGGACGTCATTAAACGTATGTATGGAAGGAGGAGACATCCAGACAAAGAGGAATAATCGAGGACGTCATTAAACGTATGTATGGAAGGAGACATCCAGACAAAGAAGAATAACCAAGGACGTCATTAAACGTATGACCTATATGGGAGGAGGCACCCAAAAGAGGAAAAACCGAGGAAAAGATTGATTCAGGGTGTAACTGTTGATTTGAACATGACGGCTGCAGAGGACATGTAACTGATGATATGACGGCTGCAGAGGAAAGACAAATTACCAATGAGAGAGAAAGAGAGACGCTTCAAAGGACTGTTAATTTGGGTGGCAAAGTTTTGCTCAGGACAAGTTATTTGTTGATGATATGCTCGCCTGAGTTGTTACCGGGGCCCAAATTAGGGGTGTAAAGAATAGAACCACTGTTACCTGCCACGCATGTCGTAAGAGACGACTAAGGAGGTTTGGCTGAAATCGGATGCACATGTCTTAAACGTGTAGAAGTCTATGCGTTTAGGGGCCTACCAAACCAATGTGCAACGTATACACGTTCTTGGCAAAGATCAAACATATCACAAAGGGTGATTAAAATTGGTCGTAAAGAACGAACGCAAAGAAGGAGAAGAAGAAGATGATATGCTGTAGACACATACAATATGAATACGATAGATCAACTTAAACTGTCGACAATAAAAAATGTGTGTTACCTACAGCGCAGAGAACAAACAGGTAACTCATGAAACACAAGTAAATATATACATAATGTAACATGGGCAAGTCTCAGACACTGGAACGAGTTCGAGAACTAGGCGTTAAGTTTGGACATGCCAGACAGTGTCATCTTCGGGGTAGAGAGAGAATATATAGTAATCAATTTTTCATGGGTACGGTGAGCAAATTAACTTTGGGATGGTTGCTGCAGCGGAGAACATAGCACGAATGGGAATGTCCAATGTGCTATGACGTCGATCGAATAACATAACATAACATGACATAACATAACATAACATAACATACATAAAGGAATATATTACCTTTGTTCGTCTTTACAGATGGTCAAATGGTTAGTGTTTTACTGTGACAATTTCTGAGTATGCGTTTGTACTGTCTCTCTTGCCTTACAAATCATACTAATGTCTCTATTCAGAAGATCCACATAATTCGGCCATGCCTAGTTTCTCCTAGTTGTTGGAACCGATAGAAACGTTCTTTAATGAAGTGTTGCACAAATCCTTATCTCTGAGCAGTTGTCTGCCTTGAATCCTCTTCCCTTCCCGAAAGTTCACATAACAAAAGCTGCTGTGGATGCCGCCTATTGTCCATACATTCTTCTCCCATGTTCTAGCCATATTAGTTTTCTACCGCTACGCATGCCAATGATGGAAGGCAATACAGAAACATGAAAACAACAATGCGATACACCATCTCTGTGTTTGCTCTGTCATATTACACATTGCGCTTTCCTACTTTATAGAGACTGCCACAAGAATGTGAAAATACAATGCTGTTTTCTTCTTGCAAAAACTAGCTCATTGTTTTGTCTATTTTTATTATATATCATGAAATATACTGGAGAATACTGTGCTAGAACTGTGTTTATATGTTAAGGGGACAGTATTTGCAAGGAATACCGAAAAAAGTGATTCTTAAATTTCACGACGTACTTGGTATCAAATTAAAGGTTAACGACTTGTGGACACATTTCTTTTTACATTTGTAGAATTGGTTAAATAGTTTTCAAGTTATGATGCCTCAAAGATCATCAAATCTTCTTCGCGTGGATGGTTTTTGATTTTGTTCGAAAATTAACAATTCATGATAATGTTTACATCATAACTTTGTCAAATATTAACCAATTAGCATGTAATGTTGCATGTTTGTTTACAGCAGAACTGTCTTCTATAGCGTATACTATGGGCATTCCAATATCTTAATTACATTAATTGTTATGTTTTTTCACATTAGACAATTTTAAAACCAATAAAAGATAATTTTCAGGTGGCCCAAAAATAAAATATATTAAAGATATACTATTTTCCATAGTATTTGTCAAAATCACACAATCTGTGTGTATGCTGTTTAATTTTGAATGAATTTGACTTGATCATTTCGCCAAAAATGTGTAAAAAGTGGCACCTGTATTTTGCACATGTCTAAAATAATTGTTTATGTCAAAATTTTCCTTTAATCTCTTGTATATACTGAACCATAGTGACAATTACCCTTTTTTTACACAGTTTAATGGTTTGTTAAGTACATCTGAAAATATGGGATCAAAATCTTTAAAATTGTAATTTTAATGATTCTTTTACTAACGGCACCCAGTCTCTACTAGTACTGCACCCTTAAGTTTCATTTTATCAACGACACTCAATGGGTGATTTGGTCCTAATCATACCCTCAGACTTTCTTTCTCGATGTCTTCTTGATAACCAATTAAGACCTTGTCCCCGAGAAAGCCATTGCTGTTTGGATAAAAATACCAACAATTGTGGGTTAATTCACCCGACAAAAACAAATGAACGGTATGGTTAGGGTAATGCATTGTCTAATAATAGGATTCTAACCAATACATGACACAAACGTTATTCTGGTGATTGAACCAAATAATTCCAAAATTTGACTCTAATTGAATCTTGCTAACTGAAGTCCACCCGACAAACTTGATTGTTTACCATAAGCTGAACATATAAAACAAAGTCATGTGATAACAATACGAAAACAACAAGAATTATTGTAATACAATTACAAGTTAAACAAGATAAAATGTAAGAAAAAAGAAGAAATGTCTAATGGTAGAAAACTGTCTGTTGGAAAACGTGTTATATTTCGCAGGACATATATTAATGACGAATTCAACTATAATGTTGTTACTAGTAATGTCAGTTTTCTTTTCATTAGATAGTAGGACTTCTCCCTTAGTCTTTTAAACCATCATTACCTATAATGCTCATAGACAAATTTAGAGTGGTGATAGGTTTTATCAATCTCAAGGGAGATCAGCAGATATCCAGGTGCAATTGCCGGTTCAATCAACATAGACAAAAACTGACACATTTGAAATAACTTTGCCAAATCCAGTATAGCAGAAACATTTCTCAGATACCATAGAGATACATCTCGAATACGATAGACACGTCGTTGATAAAGGTGTTAAATGTAGAAGTCTGTTGTACTCAATTACTTATTAGTAATCTTGCTGTTAGTTATCTACTACATAGGTCAATACAATCACACAAGAAACAAAAATAAATCCAGAAATGGGTTCAAGAATACATATTGTCATCATGTTAAATATGTAATCCAATGTATCTATCTATCTAAACAAATCTTGTTTTATATTTATGTTTTCTTTCGATTTCTGACAGCGTCTTTCCATATTAATTTTAGTAAGATGCTACTTGCTGGCACCATTACTACAACACCCACAGATCAAGATGGAAGTGAAAAGACAGTTGATAAAAAATATTTTTCTTTGAACACTTTGTTACCAGTGACAAACTTGGTCTCTGACAGCAACACTCCACAGAAAGCTCACCAGGTGTAAAATGAAATACTTGAGAAAAGGCAGTGGGGTCACCAGGAAAGATAGACTACGAAACGAGGACATCAGAAGCAAAGTGGACATAACTTCATGCACGGAATACATTGAAAGATAACAAATGCAGTGGTTTAGACATCTAATGAGAATGGAATACAACCAACCACCAATAACAGCATATAATAAGAAGATACCAGGTACTAGAACCAATGGAAGACCAAGACAAAGATGAATAGACCACATCAAGACCACACTAAATAAACACGGATATAACACAACAAGGGCCACTCATCTGGACATGAAAAGCAAATTAAAGCTCCCACCACTACACTTAAAGGCAAGCGTGGACAACTAATTTTATCATCCACCTGGGAATTAACAATAGACAATAGCTACTTGCGTGTGCTAAGCACTGTTAGCATACAATTTGGCGTCTAACTTTTAAGGTGTGGGATTTTATTGATTTGTTACCATTCTTGTGGCCATATTACTGTCTAACATATCTTTTTATAAACTGCATGATACATTTAAATGTCATGTTCTCCTCCAGCTTTAAGAAACTCTGCTGAAATATTATCACCTCCTGTAATTTTTCTTTCTACTTTTTTATTGCCTAATTCAGCTTCATGTAACCATGGGTCTGGGTCTGTCTCTGTTGTTATTTAAATGTTTGTTCTATTGTCATTTTTGTCTCTGTTCGTATGTACTTTGCTGCAGTATTCTTTCCATATATTGAGTATTTCTTCTTTATGTAGTAGGGCTCTTACATCATGTCTTATGTTGCATTTTGCTTTGATTTAAAAGTTATGATCATTGCTTTTATTTTAAAAAATATTTCCTGCTCTCTTCATTTCTTCTGGTCTTCTTCTAATCTTGTCCATCTGTCTAGTAGCATATTTTTAAAAGAAATATAGTTTTATGTTCTTTCTTTTCTTTTTTTTTTTAATTTTGGTATGCTAACCTTTTTTTTATTGCACAGACGCAATATTTACACTAAGACAGATCTGCGAATAAACAATTGAATACAATCAAAGTCAACAGCTTATATTTATAGACCAAGAAAAGGCATTTGATAGAGTAAACAGGTGCAAACTATGGAAGATCCTTGAAGAATATGGCGTCCATGGACAACTATTAGGTAATATCATGGCCTTATATCAAAATAGCCAGAGTACAGTAAGAACAACAGAAGGAATGACCGACTGGTTCTCCATTACATCAGGTGTTAGACAAGGTTGTGTCCTCTCACCACAACTCTTTATTGCATATATGGATAAAATAACTCAAGAGTCAAATTCAGATAATGATGAAATAAATGAACTGCTGTTTGCAGATGATCAGTGCCTGATACATCAAAATGAACAAGATCTACAACATCATATTGACAACTTGAACAAAAATTGTATAAAACATGACATGAAAATCAACAACACTAAAACAGAGATAATGAATATGGGAAGAAAACATAATAATCTAGACATCCATGTCAATGGACTAAAATAAACCAAGTGAAAGAATTCAAATACTTAGGAAGCATATTCACAGAAGACGGAAAACTGGATAGAGAGATAGAGGCTAGAGTACAAAAGCAAATGCTGTAACCTACCAGCTAGCCCCATTGTTAAGGCACCCACAAATTTCACAGGCAGCTAATCAACAGCATTTTTATACCTACTTTGTGTTACCAGAGCCAAACATGGACATTGAGCAAAGCGCAGTCACAAATAATAACTACATGTGAAATGCGTTGCCTGCGAAAAGTTACCAACAACACAAGAAAAGAAAGAATCACTAACATCAGCATAAGAAAGAAAATTGGCACAAAACCGTGCTTGAATAAATAGATAAACAAAGAATGAAGTGGTTTGGCCACTTAATAAGAATGCATCCAAACTCCACAGTATACAGAGTCTTCTACAACAGAACATCGGAAAAGAAGGCAAGAGGAAGACCACGGAAAAGATGGTTAGATGGCGTAGCAGAATCCTGTGAAAGAGCAAATATAACAATCACACAAGCCACCAGAATAGCACAAGACAAAAACAGAAAACCACGACACTGGGCAACACCCTGGTAGCAGTGTGACGACAAAAGACGAACCTTTTTATTTTCTTTGTTATTCTCTGCGCTTCTTGCTCCCATTTGTTTTTAAAGGATTAACTCTACTGTGCCATTTGCATTCCAATAATGTTTTATGTATTTTCTTCTTGGCACCATATCTTTGTCTAAAGACAGTCTGATACATAACTAACATGTGTGGCTAACGACTAACATGTGTGACTAACGACTAACATGTGTGACTAACGACTAACATGTGTGGCTAACGACTAACATGTGTGACTAACGACTAACATGTATGGCTAACGACAAACATGTGTGACTAACGACTAACATGTGTGGCTAACGACTAACATGTGTGACTAACGACTAACATGTGTGGCTAACGACTAACATGTGTGGCTAACGACTAACATGTGTGGCTAACGACTAACATGTGTGGCTAACGACAAACATGTGTGGCTAACGACAAACATGTGTGGCTAACGACTAACATGTGTGGCTAACGACTAACATGTGTGGCTAATAACTAACATGTGTGGCTAACGACTAACATGTGTGGCTAATAACTAACATGTGTGGCTAACGACTAACATGTGTGACTAACGACTAACATGTGTGGCTAACGACTAACATGTGTGGCTAACGACTAACATGTGTGGCTAACGACTAACATGTGTGGCTAACGACTAACATGTGTGACTAACGACTAACATGTGTGACTAACGACTAACATGTGTGACTAACGACTAACATGTGTGACTAACGACTAACATGTGTGGCTAATAACTAACATGTGTGGCTAACGACTAACATGTGTGACTAACGCATCTGGTGTCATCTTCTCCTGGACTGACATTAGTATTTCATATCTGTTTCTCACTTCTACTCCATAATCCTGTGGAATGTTTTTAGTGCCAAATCATACTGGTTTTGATTTGCGTTCTAATCTTCTAAATTTAAATATTAGCATAGCCATTATTAACTCCTTTAATAGTTATGGTTTTCTTTATCCATTTTGTTTTATTATAAAGTCTATTTGATGTTTGGTTTTCCCGTCCGTTGACTTCCTAGTATTATAGGATGTTGCTGGAACTGTGCATATGCTATCACCAGATCATTTTGATACAACAAGTTATTAGTTTGTTCACTGCCTCATTTCAACTTACTATTCTGTGTTTTCCTATTATCTGCTTTTCCTCTTTTGTTCTACATTTGCCAAGTTTAGCATTAACGTCTTCCCTTATTACTAAGAAGTCAATGTTTCTGAATTTTTCTACTTTATCAAAAGAACACTTACAAAAGCGCATCAACAAATTAACTAACACATGTAAGAATTAACACTGAAAAAAAGTAATATGATGATAATATCAATAAAACAAATATCTTATAGCAAACCAGAAACTGGGACAAATGAAAAACGTCCCGTATTTGGGAATCTTGATAACAGCAAATGAAAGAATCATCATCGAAATGCAGCAAAGATGCGAGAAAGCAAGACAAATACTCGTCCAAATGTCACCAATATGTAGTTACAAACATGTAATTTTACACACACAAGGGAGCCTTACAGAATACGATATTCAACCCAACTTTGTGCTATGTGTCAAAATGAGACACCTGAAAGCAAACGAAGAATAGGCAAATTACAACAGGAGCGATGAATTGCCTGCGACAAATGGCATGAGTAACAAGGAGAGATCAGATAAAACTCGAGAATATTAGAAACTTGGTAGGAACAGCACCAGCACTAGAGAATATTAGAAACTTGATAGGAACAGCACCAGCACTAGAGAATATTAGAAACTAGGAACAGCACCAGCACTAGAGAATATTAGAAACTTGGTAGGAACAGCACCAGCACTAGAGAATATTAGAAACTAGAAACAGCACCAGCACTAGAAAATATTAGAAACTTGGTAGGAACAGCACCAGCACTAGAGAATATTAGAAACTTGATAGGAACAGCACCAGCACTAGAGAATATTAGAAACTTGATAGGAACAGCACCAGCACTAGAGAATATTAGAAACTAGGAACAGCACCAGCACTAGAGAATATTAGAAACTTGGTAGGAACAGCACCAGCACTAGAGAATATTAGAAACTTGATAGGAACAGCACCAGCACTAGAGAATATTAGAAACTAGGAACAGCACCAGCACTAGAGAATATTAGAAACTTGGTAGGAACAGCACCAGCACTAGAGAAAATTAGAAACTAGGAACAGCACCAGCACTAGAGAATATTAGAAACTTGGTAGGAACAGCACCAGCACTAGAGAATATTAGAAACTTGGTAGGAACAGCACCAGCACTAGAGAATATTAGAAACTTGGTTGGAACAGCACCAGCACTAGAGAAAATTAGAAACTAGGAACATCACCAGCACTAGAGAATATTAGAAACTTGGTAGGAACAGCACCAGCACTAGAGAATATTAGAAACTTGGTAGGAACAGCACCAGCACTAGAGAATATTAGAAACTTGGTACGAACAGCACCAGCACTAGAGAATATTAGAAACTTGGTAGGAACAGCACCAGCACTAGAGAATATTAGAAACTTGATAGGAACAGCACCAGCACTAGAGGATATTAGAAACTAGGAACAGCACCAGCACTAGAGAATATTAGAAACTTGGTAGGAACAGCACCATCACTAGAGAATATTAGAAACTAGAAACAGCACCAGCACTAGAAAATATTAGAAACTTTGTAGGAACAGCACCAGCACTAGAGAATATTAGAAACTTGATAGGAACAGCACCAGCACTAGAGAATATTAGAAACTTGATAGGAACAGCACCAGCACTAGAGAATATTAGAAACTAGGAACAGCACCAGCACTAGAGAATATTAGAAACTTGGTAGGAACAGCACCAGCACTAGAGAATATTAGAAACTTGATAGGAACAGCACCAGCACTAGAGAATATTAGAAACTAGGAACAGCACCAGCACTAGAGAATATTAGAAACTTGGTAGGAACAGCACCAGCACTAGAGAAAATTAGAAACTAGGAACAGCACCAGCACTAGAGAATATTAGAAACTTGGTAGGAACAGCACCAGCACTAGAGAATATTATAAACTTGATAGGAACAGCACCAGCACTAGAGAATATTAGAAACTTGGTGGGAACAGCACCAGCACTAGAGAAAATTAGAAACTAGGAACATCACCAGCACTAGAGAATATTAGAAACTTGGTAGGAACAGCACCAGCACTAGAGAATATTAGAAACTTGGTAGGAACAGCACCAGCACTAGAGAATATTAGAAACTAGGAACAGCACCAGCACTAGAGAATATTAGAAACTTGGTAGGAACAGCACCAGCACTAGAGAATATTAGAAACTTGATAGGAACAGCACCAGCACTAGAGAATATTAGAAACTTGATAGGAACAGCACCAGCACTAGAGAATATTAGAAACTTGGTAGGAACAGCACCAGCACTAGAGAATATTAGAAACTTGGTACGAACAGCACCAGCACTAGAGAATATTAGAAACTTGGTAGGAACAGCACCAGCACTAGAGAATATTAGAAACTTGATAGGAACAGCACCAGCACTAGAGAATATTAGAAACTTGATAGGAACAGCACCAGCACTAGAGAATATTAGAAACTTGATAGGAACAGCACCAGCACTAGAGGATATTAGAAACTAGGAACAGCACCAGCACTAGAGAATATTAGAAACTTGGTAGGAACAGCACCATCACTAGAGAATATTAGAAACTAGGAACAGCACCAGCACTAGAGAATATTAGAAACTTGTAGGAACAGCACCAGCACTAGAGAATATTAGAAACTTGATAGGAACAGCACCAGCACTAGAGAATATTAGAAACTAGGAACAGCACCAGCACTAGAGAATATTAGAAACTTGGTAGGAACAGCACCAGCACTAGAGAAAATTAGAAACTAGGAACAGCACCAGCACTAGAGAATATTAGAAACTTGGTAGGAACAGCACCAGCACTAGAGAATATTATAAACTTGATAGGAACAGCACCAGCACTAGAGAATATTAGAAACTTGGTTGGAACAGCACCAGCACTAGAGAAAATTAGAAACTAGGAACATCACCAGCACTAGAGAATATTAGAAACTTGGTAGGAACAGCACCAGCACTAGAGAATATTAGAAACTTGGTAGGAACAGCACCAGCACTAGAGAATATTAGAAACTTGGAGAACAGCACCAGCACTAGAGAATATTAGAAACTTGGTAGGAACAGCACCAGCACTAGAGAATATTAGAAACTTGATAGGAACAGCACCAGCACTAGAGAATATTAGAAACTTGATAGGAACAGCACCAGCACTAGAGAATATTAGAAACTTGGTAGGAACAGCACCAGCACTAGAGAATATTAGAAACTTGGTAGGAACAGCACCAGCACTAGAGAATATTAGAAACTTGGTAGGAACAGCACCAGCACTAGAGAATATTAGAAACTTGATAGGAACAGCACCAGCACTAGAGAATATTAGAAACTTGATAGGAACAGCACCAGCACTAGAGAATATTAGAAACTTGATAGGAACAGCACCAGCACTAGAGGATATTAGAAACTAGGAACAGCACCAGCACTAGAGAATATTAGAAACTTGGTAGGAACAGCACCATCACTAGAGAATATTAGAAACTAGAAACAGCACCAGCACTAGAAAATATTAGAAACTTTGTAGGAACAGCACCAGCACTAGAGAATATTAGAAACTTGATAGGAACAGCACCAGCACTAGAGAATATTAGAAACTTGATAGGAACAGCACCAGCACTAGAGAATATTAGAAACTAGGAACAGCACCAGCACTAGAGAATATTAGAAACTTGGTAGGAACAGCACCAGCACTAGAGAATATTAGAAACTTGATAGGAACAGCACCAGCACTA
Organism: Arion vulgaris; assembly: GCA_020796225.1. Classification (NCBI taxonomy): domain Eukaryota; kingdom Metazoa; phylum Mollusca; class Gastropoda; order Stylommatophora; family Arionidae; genus Arion; species Arion vulgaris. The sequence continues at coordinate 52,675,712 of CM036753.1, read as the reverse complement.
GAGAATATTAGAAACTAGGAACAGCACCAGCACTAGAGAATATTAGAAACTTGGTAGGAACAGCACCAGCACTAGAGAAAATTAGAAACTAGGAACAGCACCAGCACTAGAGAATATTAGAAACTTGGTGGGAACAGCACCAGCACTAGAGAAAATTAGAAACTAGGAACATCACCAGCACTAGAGAATATTAGAAACTTGGTAGAAACAGCACCAGCACTAGAGAATATTAGAAACTTGGTAGGAACAGCACCAGCACTAGAGAAAATTAGAAACTAGGAACATCACCAGCACTAGAGAATATTAGAAACTTGGTAGGAACAGCACCAGCACTAGAGAATATTAGAAACTTGGTAGGAACAGCACCAGCACTAGAGAATATTAGAAACTTGGTAGGAACAGCACCAGCACTAGAGAATATTAGAAACTTGATAGGAACAGCACCAGCACTAGAGGATATTAGAAACTAGGAACAGCACCATCACTAGAGAATATTAGAAACTAGAAACAGCACCAGCACTAGAAAATATTAGAAACTTTGTAGGAACAGCACCAGCAATAGAGAATATTAGAAACTTGATAGGAACAGCACCGGCACTGGAGAATATTAGAAACTTGATAGGAACAGCACCAGCACTAGAGAATATTAGAAACTTGATAGGAACAGCACCAGCAATAGAGAATATTAGAAACTTGATAGGAACAGCACCAGCACTAGAGAAAATTACGAAACAATAAACCAAACAGTTCGACCGTATAACAGGATAGCCGTCCAAATCGCATTACAATTCAGAGACGGTTGTTTCAAGACTAAATGTCGCCCTTAGCAAACGATAGTCCTCATAAATAGCAAATAATGTAGGAACCACCGTATAAGAGGCTCACTTTAGGGCACTTGTCAGAACTCTTCCCATACCATGAACGTTGAAAGGTAGCGGATAAATAGACAATAGATATAGATAGATACTAAAAAAATGTTATAAACTCCTATATATCTTCTTCTTCTGCCTCTATTCTTGGTATATATATATATATAAATTTGAACAATTGAAATGTTTCTTGATTTTACTCTTAGTCATGCACCAATAATTCTTGAGTTTGTAGTGATGTATCATAGGACTGTACCAGATGTTTGTACCAATAATTCTTTAGTTTGTATTACTGTATCATAGGACTGTACCAGATGTTTGTACCAATAATTCTTTAGTTTGTATTACTGTATCATAGGACTGTACAAGATGTTTTTACCAACAGAAATTGCAGAAGCTTAAAAATTGACGAGGAAAACGTAAAGAAGTAAATACAATTAAAAAATATATGACACCACATTTGGAGAAAGTATTATCATCTAATGTGATATAGCACATAACGGTTAAACCATTATACAAGAAATTAGTCGTCATGATCACTGTACACGAAATTTGATGATGAGGGACACATAAACGTATATCAATGACGACATTCTGTGAACATGGTCTGCAACAATTTCCAGAAATTTACGTACTATTCTTGACTATTTTGAATCATTCTTCTCATAAAAGTAAAAAAAGTAAAAGAACCCTTTGTAAATCAAGTGGTGTATAGTGTAAGACGGTGTTAGGCCCGTATTTTTCATTGACGGTCGGCACACGATGGGTGATGTGGCCAGTATCACCACGGCCGCCTTCCCTTCGCTGTGCTTTTTCTGGTACCTAATTCAGGCTGACGACCTGAGAGCCGTTACTGGTACCTAATTGAGTCTGAGTCGATCTGAGAGACGTTACTGGTACCTAATTGAGGCTGACTCGACCTGAGAGCCGTTACTGGTACCTAATTCAGGCTGACTCGATCTGAGAGCCGTTACTGGTACCTAATTGAGGCTGAGTCGACCCAAGAGCCGTTACTGGTACCTAATTGAGTCTGAGTCGATCTGAGAGACGTTACTGGTACCTAATTGAGGCTGACTCGATCTGAGAGCCGTTACTGGTACCTAATTGAGGCTGACTCGACCTGAGAGCCGTTACTGGTACTAATTGAGGCTGAGTCGATCTGAGAGCCGTTACTGGTACCTAATTGAGGCTGAGTCGACCCAAGAGCCGTTACTGGTACCTAATTGAGGCTGAGTCGATCTGAGAGCCGTTACTGGTACCTAATTGAGGTTGAGTCGATCTGAGAGTCGTTACTGGTACCTAATTGAGGCTGAGTCGACCCAAGAGCCGTTACTGGCACCTAATTGAGGCTGAGTCGACCCAAGAGCCGTTACTGGTACCTAATTGAGTCTGAGTCGATCTGAGAGCCGTTACTGGTACCTAATTGAGGCTGAGTCGACCTGAGAGCCGTTACTGGTACCTAATTGAGGCTGAGTCGACCTGAGAGCCGTTACTGGTACCTAATTGAGGCTGAGTCGATCTGAGAGCCGTTACTGGTACCTAATTGAGGCTGACTCGACCTGAGAGCCGTTACTGGTACTAATTGAGGCTGAGTCGATCTGAGAGCCGTTACTGGTACCTAATTGAGGCTGAGTCGACCCAAGAGCCGTTACTGGTACCTAATTGAGGCTGAATCGATCTGAGAGCCGTTACTGGTACCTAATTGAGGCTGAGTCGATCTGAGAGCCGTTACTGGTACCTAATTGAGGTTGAGTCGATCTGAGAGTCGTTACTGGTACCTAATTGAGGCTGAGTCGACCCAAGAGCCGTTACTGGCACCTAATTGAGGCTGAGTCGACCCAAGAGCCGTTACTGGTACCTAATTGAGTCTGAGTCGATCTGAGAGCCGTTACTGGTACCTAATTGAGGCTGAGTCGACCTGAGAGCCGTTACTGGTACCTAATTGAGGCTGAGTCGACCTGAGAGCCGTTACTGGTACCTAATTGAGGCTGAGTCGATCTGAGAGCCGTTACTGGTACCTAATTGAGGCTGACTCGATCTGAGAGCCGTTACGGTCGGATAAAATTCCAATCTTCTCATGATGTGATATAATTCATCTCCTACATTTCTTCACAAAGCTTTCTCTGATTTGTTGATAATCTCCTCTATTGAAGATTCTAAAAATATTTTGTTTTAATATAAAAAAAAAAAAAAACTCAAAGTCTATCTACTAATCACGCTTGGATTCAGGTACGTATCAACATTCGAAGTACCCGAGAGTACATCAACAAACACAGGTGCATGCAATCTGGAACACTCCTATTCCCCATAAGTTTCTGAGTGGCAACTTGATCACAACGACTTTAACGTCTAACATATTGAGCAAATATTATGCATAGCGATGTTAGCTACACTTGTGTCAGTTTCTGAGATATTGTATAGTGCACATTCAAAGCTTATCAACTAATGCATTGTGATATTCTAAAGCTCTAGTTAGCAATAAATGAACACAACACTCAAACAATAGGTTGAATGGTTCCTTCATAAATGATATATTATTAGAACTTTCTTGGTGTGTACCGATGGTACAAATAAATGCTTTTCATTATCATTATATATGAGAATATGACAAACAGCTCAACTTAGCATTCAAAGACCAAGAAAAGGCCTTTGATAGAATAAACAGAAACAAACTATGGGCCATACAAGTGAATACGGAATTCAGGGCCAACTATTAGACAATATTAGAGCGCTATACCAAAAATGCTCAAGCAAAGTACGAACAAGCGATGGCCTGACAGACGAATTTGAATTATCATCAAGAGTAAGGCAGGGATGTGTGCTTTCGCCTATACTTTTCAATATATAAAATAGATAGGATAACGCAAGAAACCAAGACAGATATCAACCTCGATAACAACTACAATTTAATCAACGAACTACTCTTTTCAGATGATCAGAGTATAATTTACAACAACGAACACAAACTTCAACAACACATAAATGCATTGCAAGCGACATGCGAAAAATATGACATGAAAATTAACACCTCCAAAACAGAAGTCATGACATAAGTAGGTCAACAGGTCAACTAAATATACACGTGAATGTCAAAATACAACAGGCTCCAGAATTCAAATATCTCTGGAGTATATTCACAGCAGATGGAAAGATGGACAGAGAAATCGAGACTAGATGCCAGAAGGGAAATGCAGTGACATACCAACTGTCACCACTATTAAAACATCCAAGCATTAACATGGCAGTCAAACGACAACTGATAAACTGCATATTTATTCCAACTCTCTGCTATCAGTGCCAAACATGGCCCCTCACTAAGACACTAGAAAGAAAGATTACAACATGTGAAATGAGATGTCTAGAAAAGCTGTCAACGTTACAAGGCGAGATAGAGTGAGAAACGAGAATATCAGAAGCATCGTTGGTACTATACCATGCTACAGTAATAGAAGCAGAATCAGGTTCAACCATCTAATGAGAATGGAACCACATTTACTACCATCACGTGCGTGCCTATAATAATCGACACTCAGGGCGCAGAGCACGAGGCAGGCCAAGAACAAGATGGATAGATAACATCTCAGAGTCCCTGCGAAAGCATGGACTGACAACGTCAAGCGCAACACACCTGGCACAAGATAGAAACTAACTCTCCCACGACGCTTCATGGCAAATGTGGTTAAGATCAGATAAGATTATCATTTCTCCTATACGGTTTTGCGTTAAAACAAGGCCTGTTAACAATTTTTCCATACCAATCTATACTGTACAACTCCTTCAATTGATGTAATGAATTGAGTCTGATATGTCTCGTCTACTTTCAGTAAAGTTCGTTTCATGGTTTCCAAAATGCGTTCTTTGTTGAACTGTTTGACATCCATCTTCATTGACTGCTTGAACTGTTTGAACCCTCCATCTCAAGTTGAATCCTGACGCTTGAACTGTTTGACATCCATCTTCATTGAGCTGCGTTTGCATCATTTTATTGATCATTTGTATCTCAGAGAGATCATGACCAAACATATCTACATGTTATACACATCTAATACATTATATTCATAGAAAATGTATTCGTATTTTGGTTAGACGATCATGTACCCTCACGACTTCAAACATTTTATTCTATTAACTTATATGTTGATGACGTTCTGCTCACATTTGAGATCTTAAGCTGTTAGTATTTTCTTACTGGTATTTATGTATGCTTCTATGTTGCTATTTAATGTTCATTTGGTTTAGTAGTCAAACTGTTTGATTTAGTATTTATGTATGCTTCTATGTTGCTATTTAATGTTCATTTGGTTTAGTAGTCAAACTGTTTGATTTAGTATTTATGTATGCTTCTATGTTGCTATTTAATGTTCATTTGGTTTAGTAGTCAAACTGTTTGATTTAGTATTTATGTATGCTTCTATGTTGCTATTTAATGTTTATTTGGTTTAGTAGTCAAACTGTTTGATTTAGTATTTATGTATGCTTCTATGTTGCTATTTAATGTTTATTTGGTTTAGTAGTCAAACTGTTTGATTTAGTATTTATGTATGCTTCTATGTTGCTATTTAATGTTCATTTGGTTTAGTAGTCAAACTGTTTGATTTAGTATTTATGTATGCTTCTATGTTGCTATTTAATGTTTATTTGATTTAGTAGTCAAACTGTTTGATTTAGTATTGTAAACTGTTTGTTGTATAGTCAAAGTTGTTTGGTTTAGTAGTCAAACTGTTTGATTTAGTAAGATCAAATGTTTATTTGTTAGTAGTCAAACTGTTTGATTTAGTATTATGACTTAGTTCTGATTTTAGTAGTCAAACTGTTTGATTTACCTACTGAAGGTCCTGGGTTCGAATACGAACCGCATAGTTCTGTTCAAAGGTGCAGTATTTTTCAGGAAATACATAACTGGAGCTACGGTGTTAACATTTGATGCAGTACTCTTGGTGGCAGCTGGTATTTCATTTGTCCGGAAAGGTACCGATCCTTACGGGGTAACGCGGTGCAACGAAGTCAGTTTTCACGTTTAAACCATCCTTTAAAAATTACTTTTTCCTGTTGATACTACATGCTTCAAGCGTTCCTGTCTTATGACTTTTTTTTGAGTGTTTACCTAATTCAAGAAATTCTGCCGAGTGTTAAGACTCGTAATACAAAGAGATATGTGAATGATTACTGCATTATTCAGAACACTGACAATTGATATTTTCCAGTTGGGAGCCGACTCCATCTATTTAGGACAAATTTCGTTACCATCAGTGGAAACGAAAGCTGCTTTGCACATCGAAATATTGCTGTCGTAGTGGTGTTTGTAAACAATTTCTTCTCTACTATGAAAAAGTAAGACATTAATAGTTTATTGAATACTTGATTGGTTGGACCATCATTTTGGACTTGAGTGAATAAAATTATGTTTTACCGAATTTTTTAACACAGGAAGATCTCAGAAACAGTGAACAAACGCCGTAGCCTCGGCAAGGGTACCTGCTGTAATTTTAAAGATGTGATTAATTTTAGGAGCTTTATGTTAATTTCTTTTTATGAATTGTGTGTGCTTTGTTTTATTTAAACAATTTGAGACAAACGATGAACTTTATTCAACAATGTATCCCAATATGGCTCGTTCAGAACACACTAATGCCACAACTGCAGCAGAAATCCTTGGGATCTCCAGAAGGAAAATAAATGAACTCCTGAACAAAATGGCGCGGTTCGTATTTAAATGCTTGACTTTGAGAACTCAAGATAAACTGCTTCAAAACCTTATCGCGAATAATGTTGAACAATTTGCTTTAAGTTCTGAAGATCGTCGATTGGAATGTGGACTGCATCGTTCTGTTACCATGTGCGTCTTCTTCCGGAGATCGGAAAGAAATGGCGCTGGAGCTACGTAATGTTTACTTTGTGCAATGCTATAAGCAGATATAGTGTCATTTTTGTAGATCTTTGTAATATTTGGTAAGACGAAGGACGTTTAGGCGCTCTCCTCGCAGATACGTCAGACCAGCTAGATGTCCTTTGGCATAAATGTCACACGCTTAGCTTGTTTGGAGCACAGGTTGGTGCCCTCAAAGAGACCAACGAGGTATGCATGTCTAGCCTCCTGCAGGGCCATAACAGCATCTGAACTCTGGAATCACAGATCGGTCTGAAGTGTTGAGCAATTTCTCTGACCTAGCGCTGGAATGGCAGCTTGCGAATAAGTAGCTCAGTGCGAGCCACATTTTCAACCCGTTGCAATGAAGTCATTCATTTTTACTGAGACAACACTTTCCTTCTTTATTCATCAGTATCGTATTAATCAACACATAATCATAGTTAGTATAATAATAATAATAATAATTCCTCTCGTACCGTTATACGTTACATAGGGCCTGCAAGTAATTTCTCCATACCGCTCTGTCCTGGGCAACTCGCTCAATCTCCTCCATAAAACTGAGACCGATATTTCTTGTCTCTCTCAGCAAAGTTTGTTTCAGGGTCTCCTTAGGTCGACCTCTCTTTCTTAAACCCTTTGCATCCCACTTCAATGCCTGCTTTGATATCCGTTGATCATTTATCCTCAAGGTGTGTCCAACATATTTCCATCTTCTCTTTCTTATAACAGTTGTCACTAGTGGTTGACCAGACATGTCTCTGATTTCATCACTTCTGCATTCGTTCCATTTTATATTCATTATTTTTCGAGACATCTATTTTCAAATGCATTCAACTTGCTTTCTATATCTTTAGTCATTTTCCAACTCTCACTGGCATATGTTAGGATTGATACAACATTTGAATTGGAAATCCGTAATTTAGTTTAAATACTATCTAACGTGCAGTGCCATATTTTATTTAGACTTTGAAAAGCTGATGTTGCTTTGCCAATTCGTATCATAATTTCTTTTTAACATTTCCTGTGCAATCAAAATTGCTACCTAAATAAGTGAACTGCTCAGTTATTTTTATCATTTCAGATTCCAGGGTGATATCTGCATTACTTGCCATAGGTGTTTTCATTATATTTGTTTTTTCATAACTTATCTGCAGCCCAACTTTTGATGCTATAGATGACAAGTTGTCTGTTTTTCTTTGCAAATCTTAGTTCTTCTGATTTCTTCATTTCTAATTGTGTCTCTTATTGTCACACCTGCAGCTCTTCTAAGACACATCGTCTCTGTTGTTATGATTTTCCGCTCATGATATTGGCCATGTTTGACACTGGTAACTAGCGTTGGCCAGAAAATAGTTTTTATGAGATTTGCTTTAGTCTTTAGCGGTTTATCTTTATGTGACAACAGTGGTGTAAACTGTCCCAGTACCTGGTTAGCTTTTGTGCAACAATTGCTGATTTCGCTATCAATACTTCCATCTGCTGTAGTGTATTATATAGTTTTAAATAAATATTTGTTCTTTCTCATGATCGGCTGATAGTTTGGTGCTAATCTTCACTTTCGCGTACTCAATTCCGTTATAGTTAATCTCTATGGAGAGTTTAGCAACCAGAAAAAAGAGGAGGCAATTTAACATTTGCTTGCCATTTTGGTAGTTAAGGGCCTTGTTGTCAAGTACGAGTAACTTGGAGTGATATCCCTTAGTGCAGCAGAAACCTATGGAAGCGGACAATGAATGAGTCGCTCGTTTAGTTTGGGCAAATCTCTAATATATTTTAGTAGTTGTTTGTCAAATTGACAGCAGCAAGGATCACTCATGCATGTTTGCAAACACACACCAATATATACTAACACAAGTATACTTTGTCCATACACAAAAATACAGTGAAACATACAGAATGAAACACGCAGTATACATCAACACGCCTAAAACAAGCAGACACACACACTTCGAACATTAAGACGAATATTGTTTACAAATACACACACACGCTAAAAACATACACACCTGTACATCATCAAACATCACATACATATATACGTACGTGCATACATATATACATGCATAATGCAAACATACATAGATACGTACATACATACGTACATACATACATACATACATATATACATACATACATACATACATGCATGCATGCATACATACATACATACATACATACATACATACATACACACACATACATACACACACACACATACATACAAACATATACATATACACACACACACGCGCGCCACACACACACACACACATACATACATATCTTGTCTTCCTCTCGTGTACACTTACACGTAACATAGTACATGCAAACAATCACACCACTCCATCAAGGGCAACTCGTTCAATCTCTGCTATAGAATATATCGATATGTCTCGCCTCTCTCAGTAATATACACTTCATTATTTCTTTGTAATAAACAAAAGTAATATGGAGAAAAAAAGAAAACCAAGTCTTGTTAACAATATGGTATCTTAGTGTAAAAGTACAGTATCGTGTTAGGTAAATTTGAAAAAGATAACATGGGAAAAATCAAGAGAGAGAGAGAGAGTTTAAGAAGAATCCTGCAAATTTTCTAGTCAAATACCATAGCAAATGCAGTTCTTTGAAAACGAACAAACCATTTATCATTGGAAACCGTCATTAATATATGAAGGTGTAGATCTATTGCCAAAGTATGACTTATGCCAGTAGAGGATTTGGCTTGGACAGATCTCTGATAGGCACTTGATGGATAAAGAAGTCATGTGCGTGAAAAAGAAACATGGGGAGAAAAACTGGGGAAAGAGAATTGAAAGATTGTAGCCTGAGATGGGAACCAATTAGTAGAAAGTAGTAGAACACCAACAATGGAAATCTCTTATGAAAGCATTTCTGTCAAACGGATATATATATATATATTCAACTAGATGCTCTTTATATGTAGCATATAAAAGCTCCTGTTTTATTTAATAAAACTCATACAATGAGCAAATGCGTAAAACGTGAAGAGTTTGCATGCCAAACTACATGAACTTCTGTAACAGTTCACATGAACTTATATTGCAAAATACTTTACCATAGAAACTGAAACAACAAATGCTATAAAAAAATAAAAACCAAATATGCTAATAGACAAACACAGCTGAAGCACTGCAATGTAGATATGCGTACGCGATACAACAATAAGACGGAAGGGATCTACTGATATTTGTCTAAATTACTTCAATAACATTGTTTGGGTGTGTCGTCTATGTTTGCCTAAGAATTGGACACGAATGATTTATTGTTGAAAATATAATTTATCTTCCTGTATCTATCCGTCTTGAAGCTCTCCAGTCTACTTTACTTTTCTCTAATCTTATAATAACTGTCACTCCCAATCTAATCTTACTCTACATCTACTTTGTGTCTCTTCAATCGTCGTTCGTACTCTTGACTTTCATTTCTCTACAGTAGATAGGTAAATCTGAACGTTTCGTGCGCTAACAAATGAAGGTTTATCTACAAACGAAACTGCAAATTTTCAGATCTTTTTCGGGTTTTTTTTCCCGATCAAGAAGCACGAGCTTTCATTTCTTCGGCTCGATGCCATGGACATCGTAACCCTTCAATTCGATGCCACAAACACCGTAAATCTGGAGAACATGTGGTTTTTCTGCAAGTCCGCGGAATTGAACCGCACTCACAGGGGGCTTGTCACCCGTTGTCCAACGCGCTACGAACACGCTGGACAAGCGGGCATCTTTTTCGTTTAAACAGTGTCTGTTTACTGTTGTTAATATTGTTATTTTGTTGTTTTCTTTCGTTATTATCAACCAAACTCACCACTTTTTTCGATTTGTGGGGTTTGTGCCGACAATGTGGGTACGTTTATCCTCAACTAGGTTCCTATGACATGTAATACAGACACATCCGAATTTCAACCAAAGTGTATGCATATTATCCTGCAGGACACACATATTTGTACAGACTGGTAACTGTACTTAAGAACTTAAAATTTCACGAATCTTTTTCAGACCTTAGGGGGGAAACGAAGAGACAGACAGGCTAGCAAAGGCAGGAGGGTGACTGTAGCAGACTGATTACGAGATCAGCTACGATGAGGCTAAAACAACCATCGGATGGCGATATAGAGAGAAGTGGTCACAAGACCACCATCAACACAGCTCCAAAGATGGGTACTATGGTTTGTCTCGTAGCAAACAAGTTATCATACTCCGTCTTCGTACCAGCCATAACAGACTCCGGTTCAACAAATCTAAAATTGTCACAGCTAACATGTGCCACTGCAAGCAGGCGGACATGACGGCAGAGCACTTACTGCAAGATTGTTCACTGCTAGCAGGCCTGAGAAACGAAACCTGGCAGGAAAATATCGAACTAGATGAGAAGCTGTACTGAGAGACGGAGCCCTAAAAATAACAGCAGAATTTATGTGGAAATCTGGTACATCAGTCTAAGCGGTGATCGCAAGGGAGAGAGAGACCTTAGAGTGTGAAGTGACTGTCACTTCACATTTATAGGCCCTAGTGTCCGGGAGGAAAGGGAACCAATTCTTCTCCACACGCGTGGAGCATTTAGTGTCGGATTGAACTCACAGCCCTCTTGAGTGGATATACAAATGCTGACGGATTACGCTAATCCGTCCCACAACTGTATTTACAAACAGTCAAGAACTCCACTTACAATTATCACATCTGGAGTTATACTGTAGCATGGTATAATATCTATTGGTCTTAGGGATGCCTTCAGAGCTGACTCATGCCACTTTTGATTTTATTTTAAGTTACCGTATTTGAGTATACAGTCAAAGACTACAAAATAATGAGGTAAAAGAGGAATATCAGCTCGAACTTAAGAATAGGTTCGAGTTACTCAATGGTGAAAATGAACAGAACATTGAAGACAGATGGACTAAGATAAAGGACACACTATTGGGGGCAGCAAATAGTAGTGCAGGATTAAAGACGAAAGACAGAAAACCCTGGATAAGCGATGACACCTGGAAATGTATTCAAGAAAGAAGAAAGATGAAACTAGCAATATTTAATACTAAGGATGCAACAGATGAAATCCAAGCTAAAGAGGAATATAGACTAAAAGACAAGGAAGTGAAAAGAGCAGCTAGAAGAGATAAAAGAGCATATGTCAATCGACTGGCCGAAGAAGGGGAAAAGGCAGCTAAGACTGGAAACAGTAAAATGCTATACAACACACTAAAACAACTTACTGGAACATTTGTTTCAAAGGGTGGCCCAATCAAGAGCAAAAATGGTAAAGTTCTAACATCAGATACCGAGCAGAAGAAAAGATGGGCAGAACATTTGAAGAAATATTAAATAGACCTGATCCACTAGTACTACTCAAGTTTGACGAAGAGGCAAGAAACAACTTCAAATTAATGAAGAAATGATAAGTGTAGCTGAGATCAAGGAGGAAATCGATTCCTTGATAAACAATAAGGGAGCGGGTGATGACAACATTACTGCAGAAATGCTCAAAGCGGCTGATGATACAACTATTAGCCAGGTGCAAGAACTATTTAATAAAGTATGGGAAGAAGAAATTGTCCCAGATCAATGGAAAAGGGAATAATTGTTAAGATCCCCCAAAAAGGTGATCTCAGAGATTGCAACAACTGGAGAGGGATCACCCTATTATCAGTAATGACCAAGACTTCCTGCAAAATCATTCTTAATAGAATCAAAGATGCAGTGGACACAACCCTGAGAGAAGAACAAGCTGGTTTTATACCTGGGAGAAGCTGCTTAGACCAAATAATTACCCTACGACTAATTTTGGAGGAACATATTGAGAAGCAACAACCACTCATAATAAATTTCATCGATTTTAAAAAAACCTTTGATAGTCTACACATAATCTCTCTGTGGAATATTCTGAGATGCTATGGAATACCAGACAAAATAATAAACATTATAAAGAGCCTCTATGATGGTTCACATTGTGCAGTTCGCACTGATAGTGGGCACAGCGACTAGTTTATAGTTGAAACCGGAGTAAAGCAAGGCTGTATTCTATCTCCGCTATTGTTTGGAGTGGCCATTGACTGGGTGATGCGAAAATGTTGCAGGGGCGAAACTGGCATCGATTGGGTAGAAAATAGTCAACTAGAAGATTTGGATTTTGCAGATGTTATTGCCTTGTTAAGTAGAAACAACCAAGATATGCAAAGAAAAACAGACAACTTGTCATCTATAGCATCAAAAGTTGGACTGCAGATAAGCTATGAAAAACAAATATAATGAAGACACCTATGGCAAGTAATGCAGATATCACACTGGAATCTAAAATGATAAAAATAACAAAGCAGTTCACCTATTTGGGTAGCAATTTTGATTGCACAGGAAATGTTAAAAAGAAATTATGATACGAATTGGCAAAGCAACATCAGCTTTTAAAAGTCTAAATAAAATATGGAACTGCAAGTTATATAGTATTAAAACTAAATTACGAATTTTCAATTCAAATGTTGTATCAATCCTAACATATGCCAGTGAGAGTTGAAAATGACTAAAGATATATAAAGCAAGTTGAATACATTTGAAAATAGATGTCTGCGAAAAATAATGAATATAAAATGGAACGAATTCAGAGAAGTGATGAAATCAGAGAAATGTCTGGTCAACACTAGTGACAACTGTTATAAGAAAGAGAAGATGGAGATATGTTGGGCACACCTTGAGGAGAAATGATCAACGAATATCAAAGCAGGCATTGAAGTGCGATACAAAAGGGTTCAAGAAAGAGAGGTCGACCTAAGGAGACCCTGAAGGAACTTTCTGAGAGAGGCAGGAAATATCGGTCTCAGTCCATGGAGGAGATTGAGCGAGTTGCCCAGGATAGAGCGGTATGGAGAAATTACTTGCAGGCCCTATATAACGTATAACGGTACCAGAGGAATGATTAATTATTAATTAATTAATTTGAGTATAATGTAAATTAAGGAATCCGTTTTCATATTATGGGATATATTGAGGAACAAGGTGTTAGACCTGCGCTTTTAGTTGATCAAATGTACACGAAAGAAGCTGTGACCACCTCATGCTGACATTTTGTTTTACTCTTCTGTGTTTCTCTGATACCTAATTTAGACAGGGTCAACCTAAGAGTCGTTTACATGTCGAAAGACAATCCACTTCTACTTGGAGTTTCGTATCTGGTGACTTATTAGTAAACTAATCCACAAGTCACTGTTCTGCCATGGCTCATCATCAAATAGCTTGTCCTGAGCAGAACTTTGTCACTCGTACTCTGGAATTTCTCTATCTCAGAGGACCAGATGTCCTGCCTCTGCAGCCGTCATGTTCAAACCATCAGTTACATCCTGAATCCATCTTATCAGTGGTCTTCCTCCTCTTGTCTTTGCCGGTATGCCTTCTTCCGTGAGAGTTTTCTACATCGCTTTGTGTATTTTTATATCTCCAAAATACCTCAATTTTCTCTTTGTTTACCATGGTACTTGAGTAAAATGTATGTAATTTTCCATTTAAATATCACAAAAGCGTATTTTGTTTATTGCATACAAATGTGTTCTTGATTATGGAAACTTAGTGAAAATATTCTTCTGACAAGAAATTTTATCCAGTTAAATCAGTCCCACTCTCCTTCCCCTCTCCTTTCCCATCCCCCAAATCTATTCGATCGGCAATTAAGTATTCGGTGTGTACTCTTTACTCTGTGAATGTCATTTATATTTGTACTTGCGATTATCTGCAGATACAACAATTGGGTTTTTCTGTTGAGATAGTTGTCCAGAACTACTTTCAATATTCAACGTGACTGCAGGACATGGTATATGAGTGGGTACTATGATACATGGGCGTCTGTAGCTTAAGCGGTAGTGAGCTCGATCACAACCCAATCGTACCTGGTTCAAACTCCACAGCGGGAACGTTTGCAAGCAAAATAGTTCCCTTGAATTTTTACAAACTGTAAAAATAGACCTCACAGTTCAGAAAGCAATAGCAAACTAATAAACATATAAGTGGTGACTAGAAAATCGACGACTCGTTTTCTGTTGTTGATGACTCCTCACCATCGTCGTCATCAAATAGCTGTCCTGAGCAGAACTTTGAATACCCAACAGCCCTCCGGAATTTCTCACTCTCTCATAAGGAAAATGTCCCGCCTCTGCAGCCGTCACGTTCAAACCATCAGTTACATCCTGAATTCATCTGATCCGTGGTCTTCCTCTTCTTTTCTTTGCCGGTATGCCTCCTTGTTGACGGCTGTGTCATGTAAAGGATGTGCAACGACTTTCATTTTTCACTGTGATACAGACAATACAGTCTTTTATTCCAAATCTGATTTTGAATCAGAACATTCTGATAACGAAAGTTGTGATTGTCTCCTAGCACACAGACAACGGTTAACACTAGCAAGATTAACCCAATCACAGATGATGTTGTTACTTGTTTCTTTAGCGAGATACGATTTTTACTGTAGTCTTGATAAACAACGTAAGTATATATTGGGTCGCATCTGACTACTGACTGTGGAGGCGAGGGCGGCATGGGTCAATTGTAATAATAATAAAGGAATATTAATAGTCATCACCATAATAATAGTAGCTTGTCCCTTCCGGAACTTGGCTCCCACGACAGTAATCCTGAAAAACTCTGTTTTGTGCATTTGACAGGCGTCAGCAGCAGTCATTCTCAGATCGTCAATGACATCTTGCACTCATCGTCTTTTACGTCTTCCTCTCGTTCTTCTTGAAGGCAATAATCCCTCCAAAATTATCTTCTCTATGAACTCATATCGTTTGATGTGTCCGAAATATTTAATTTTTCTGGATTTTTATGTCCAACCAAACCTATTTTATAGCTATATGAAATAATTCTCTGAAATAAAGACAAAATACGCGAATATGACTAGTTTTTTTTTTTGGTACAAAGAAAGGCACAATATCAAATTGAGGGGGAAATCGAGTGTTTCTATCGTGCATTGGGAGCGACAAGGAAGGGTCAAGATGATACTGTACTTTAGTAGGTAGACTCCATACCATCTATATTTTGGGGAACACGCTGATATGAACCTATTTTTGTCCAACGAACAGTACACAATAAATGAAGTGGTCAACATTACGTGGACCCTTTGGCTTCTCAGTGTTTCAATGATATCCAATTACGGCTGGGTCGATATGAAAGCTGTTGTGATAGGTAAAAAGCTCACTCTATTTGTGGAAATGTATTATGGAACCGTGAGACCCATAGTAGCTTAGTTGTTAGTGAACTTGCTTCTTAGAATAGTGGTACGGGTTCAATTCCAGAGTGGGTATGGAAGTTTGTCTGACTGTAATGTCTCTTAGGTCGCTACAGGTTTAATAGGGTTCCACAAAAAGCATTGGGAAGTAAATAACCCATCTGTTGCCGGGGCTGCCATGTTGAACAAAGAATAGTATGCAACCTACAAGGCTTGTGGTAAGAGGCGACTAAGGAAGTGGCCTAGAAAAGATACTCTAGTAAATAAAACCATCACATAAATCGGATGTGCTGGCCTACTAGTAGGCACATACCTAGTACAACGTACAATCGCTATTAGGCTCATATCACATAAAAATCACGAAGAGTGGCTTAACAGGTGGTCGTTATGGCTCATTCGAAAAAGAAGATTGGGAAGTAAAGGTGGCTGGGGTAATGTATATAACACGTGGTATAGAAAGGGTTCCTTGCATCATCATCAAGTGACTTGTCCCTTCCGGAACTTGACTCCCACGACAGCAGTCCTGAAAATATGTCTGTTCTGTGCAAATTGACCGGCGTCAAAAGCAGTCACTCTCAGATCGTCAATTACATCTTGCACCCATCGTCTACTAGATCTTCATCTCATTCTTCTTCCAGGCACCATCCTCTCCAAAATTATCTTCTCTAGGCACCTATGTCGTTTGATGTGTCCGAAATATTTAATTTTCCTTGATGTTATGTTATTTAATAGCCAACTATCTTTAATATCAAGCTGTTGCAGAACAGAAGCATTTAATTTGTTTTCTGTTCATGATATTCTATGTACTCTTCTGTAGCATTTGGATTCAAATGCATTAATGATCTACTACGCCGCTATGCCAATGGACCATGTCTCACAACCATATGTTGGCAAGGGAAAATGCAGGCTATTATATCACTAATATAATATTAATAGTAACATTAATAAAATATTAACAGATGGAAACGTAATCCTGATTACAGTTTTAAAAAATATATATTGTGATTATGAAAATAACAGGTGAAGCACGTAACAATCCAAACCAGCACAATGAAGATGTATCTAGATTTTTGTTGAAAAACATTCTTTACCGTTCAACTTCAAATCCAAAAAAAGAACCGTCAAGTTTTGAGATAAAGTAAGCGATTATTGTCTCGCTTAGTTCAATAATATGGAAACAAGTATTAAGGGCCTCAGTGATACAACAGTGTACGAGACACATGATTTAAACCACAATCATACTTCGTACAACTCCCATTTAAAACGCGCTTCTGCAGGGATATGCAATATGTGCCGTAAGAAGTAAGGTTGAAGTTGGAATCTTGTCAGGTAAATTGTTTATACTGGATACACAATTACTGAATACTTGTTTAATGTCTATTTATTTGTCATATTCATTTTCTTCGATGCTTCCTCTGGAGTTATTAAAAACTAGTTCAATAACAAGGAAGTTCTCATTCACAAAGATATAGAAATAATGAAATAAAACAAAATGTAGATAGTTATAATAAAGAGCTTATCATGCTAGAAATTTCCAGAAAAAGGAAGTATTTGCTGAAAACAAACAATAAAACATAACTGATGTTTCAAAGTGTACGTGAGAAACTAAAAGTAGTGTCAACACCTCTTGAAAGCATACTGATAAAAGCCATAACATTTGTATGAAGCCACACTGAGAAACAGGTAATGCCGAGACATAAGAGACATACATAGAGAAGAAAGTTATGATATAGTATATGCGAATAAAACCTTAATTGATGCTCACCGTATCAGTGAAATGGTATGACAGTTAGTGGTTGGACGATAATGGAATTGGTTCCAATACCAAGTTAACTCTTGATAATATATAATGGAGGTGGCAGACATAATGAGAGAATGCCCTGGTATCGATTACTAGAGAACCACAATGAAAACAAGTATAACGACACAGTGCAAGAGTAGACCCGCAAAATGGAGCGACCGCATCAAGAACCGCCGTAAGAAAAGGCATATCAGCTTACAGAGTGCTTTATAACAAGCACAGACAAGATCACTACATTTCCCCCTCAACACTTCTATAAAGATGTAAATGGTGGAAGAGAAGAAAAAGTAGACATAATGAGTTGATTAATGATGCTGAACCTCATAATTTCATTTCTAAGTCGACAGATATTTGAATAATCACAATTTATACGTGAGCTATCACTACAAATACATCAATAAAATGGTTCACTCAATTCTTAGATAGTACCTTTTGAAATGATAATAAATGCATCATGAAAAGTTATTGTCCTTTGAGACATTACTAAACAATATTTTAACGTAATATAACTTGTTTGAACCAACGATAATGGATGAGCTCTGCAAACTTAAACAAAACGTGTAAACTAACATATATTTCGCTACAAAAATTCAAGATTACTGTTCAACTTGAGCGAAATGTCTCTAGAGGATGTCAGTCTATTGAAAAGCACTGTTTGTTTGTCAAACGGTCATCATTTGTAGCTCTGACTTTATTAATGTCAACTCTTCTCTTGCTCCTTAACGCCTATTTGGGCATATGACCTCAAACAACTTCTGCCAAGACTTCCTATCTATCTATTTCCCAACTCCGACATCTCTTCTTTATATTGCTGACTCTCGCCTCCAACCCTGTATCCGTGTCTTTCTCGCCTCCTTTTTCGTTGTCCTGCAGGTTCTAGCCTTACCATAAAGACGTGATTTTCCCATCTTCGTTAAAAACGCATTAACGCGTCTGTTATTTCTCTGTTCGAGGGTAAAATTTTAACCTTATACATTTCACTGTCTGCATATGCGTACATCACTGTCTTTAGACAGAAACAAAGAGGGTATGTTTAGATCCTTTGAAAGTATGAAACAGCGAAGGGCTAGGAAAGAACCTCTTAGTTCATATTCAACTCAGGTTTTCGCAAAGTTGGTCGTATCCAGCGCCAGAAAAGTTATGCAATTTATTTAATGCTAGGTAGTTGAAGGGATCAATGAGAGATATAATTATCATTGCAAATCTATAATGTCAATAAGATTGATTGATTGATAGAACCATCATCATTGCACATCGCGAAGTAATCAATTTCTTGATCTCTTTCTTACACATGGAGGTCTCAGATGCAGTGCACGAACTCCGTAGCACCGGCGAGGGTGCCGATATCATTTGAAGCTGGTAAAGATATTTTATAAATTTTACTTTTTAAAACTTTTCTAATGAATTTCACTGGACAAAAGGTTTTCCCAGCCTGCTTTCTGATTTTAGCTTTTGCTTTAAGTTATTTTTATCAGCTCAAATTGAACACGATTGGACCTACATTTTCGTTCTCCGATAGGACTTGGAACTCGATCTCACCTACACTGAGATGTAAATAAGAGTACTGAATTTTGTACTAATTAATAGTAAATCAATTTAATTTACGTGTTATTCTGCCGAGATATATTGAAAACACACAATCAATGCTTGTATACCTACATTTACAAAATATATTCAAAAGCTTAACACCCCTAAGGTCTCGGAGCTCCAGTTCACCGTATCCGTCCGCGAGTTGACATGACAACTCTGACTACTATAATATTTGTTCGCAACACTAGACGATGAACATTGTCGAGTACCAACGTCTAATCCACTCAGTTCGAAGGTCTGCCGTGTGTCGTCTCCCGGACAGCTGCCCGATTAGTTTTGTTAGTGTAAATTATCCTGACATATCACATTATTGACCGCATTTCCCGTGATCCCAAACAGAAAAATATAGTACAGACGTATTCTTCTTTGATTGAGATGGAGACTACTGCTATAGTGATCCCGTACGCAGATAAATGATTCTTAAACATTGAATATACTTACTCTATATGCTGCCTCTTGGGGGATTCTGGGGTATGCGGGTCAAGACATTTGTTTTATTGTTTTCATATTAATGTTCAATTTGTATAACAATTTTGAGAGATTATGACTTAGAAGCGTAGAAAATGTAAGTTTACAAAAATATAAAGCGTTGCCATGGAAACAATACAAAATGGCGCCAAACAAAAAAATTCAAATCCCTAAGGTTCTGAATCTAATGAATGTAAATGAATTCAGTTTTCACTCTAAGATAAACAATTGTAATATCTAAAATATTACACAGGCGTTTTAGGATTTATTGAATAGTACATTTTAAATCAAATTTTCAGTAAAAACACCCGCCCCCCTCCCAAGTTTGTATGACCTAATTTTGGGGGTTTGCTTACCCCAAAATGTATTTCACATGTAATATTTAATTTATGCTAAACGGTTGGATAATATTTTCTTGAGGTCCACATTTTGCGAGGCCGGCTGTTTGCTTTTATCCACTATATCGGAGTAACAGCTTTGCTTTTGTGGCGTACTTGAAATCTGTGTTGGTAACTTGCTTATGTTGCGGAACCAGATAATTTGTTGCTTCCTGTTCAAAATCAATACTGATGTTGTACTCACTTTTTGCCTGAGGTTTTCAATTCTAAACCGGCCTCTTCTTGTTACTCCTAGCATTCTGCGTGGACACTTCATCTCTGTCAGGACTAGTTTTCTTCTATAATTTGATGTCAACGTCCAGGTTTGGCACTGATACGTTTAAATTTGTATATGTTCTGAGCCTAAGAGCCATTGTACGTTGTGCCAGTTATGCGCCTATAAGTAGGCCAGCACATCCGATTTCTGCGCTGCTTTTTATTTAGAAGGATAGCATCCCTAGGGCCTACATCAGTCGCCTCTCACGACATGCATTGTAGGTGGCAGTGGTACTAGTCTATGCTTTCCTTGTGAGACCCAGCACCACACGAGAGAATTACTAACAATGTGTCTGATGCAATTTAAACGTTGCAATTATATATATATATATATCTTCATTAATTTGTTCATGACTATATTTACTTCTTTATCTTATCAGCTTGTGCGGCACACAGTTTTCATCATTTTGATCATTTATTTACTTCCACATAAATCTTTGTGTATATTACTGTGTCATTTCTGTGTTTGTTATTCTCTCTGCCATTTGGTCTGCTAACATCTAGTAGATAACTTGTATTTATAAATAAAGTTAACCCTATGTCTTCCCTCAGACTATACCTCTTGTTGAAAATCTGCTTGTGAAACTGTCCAGAGTTGCGCGATAACAACTCATATCAGATAACAAATGATGTTTTCATAGGTCTTCTAGGCAGGGTGGAATAACAACTTTCGTGATATGTAACTTGACATATGTGTATGCTCTAATACATAACGTTTATTTATATTCAAGATATGCATTCTAAAGCTTATCATCAGTATAAGAAAGAGGCAGTCATTATTTTTGGAACATGTGATGGGAAAAGGAGGTTTAGAACACATTGGGATAACCAGTAAAATCGAGGGGAGACGCGGTAGAAGAAGACAGGGCGAGAAAAGTTTGGATAGCGCGGCTTCACGGAAGAGCGTCAAATCGGATATTATAACAAATAACAGAGACAGATTTATGGAGATCCATGATCGCCTACGCTAGCCGAACCGTCACATGATGATGATGATGATGAGATATGTATGTCTCAGACACATACCGTTATGTTGGTGCCTTTAGTGAATAGTGTTTTTATGAACAGAGAAAAAAACCAAATTGATCTATTCAGAAGGATTTCAAAATCAAAGACAAATTGCTGATGTTACAAATAAAAATGAGAAAACGTAGGTATTTTTGACATGTAAAATGACACGAAGGTTGGAGAATAGTATAACGGAAAGAGGCATCCAAGGAAAAGAAAAGAGAAAGACCACGGAGAAGATGGATTTATGAGGTGGCTGATCAGTAGAGCGTCTGGCTGAATAGATAAGAGTGTGGGATTTAATTGAAAGACCACGGAGAAGATCGATTTATGAGGTGGCTGATCAGTAGAGCGTCTGGCTGAATAGATAAGAGTGCGGGATTTCATTGAAAGACCACGGAGAGATGGATTTTGAGGTGGCTGATCAATAGAGCGTCTGGCTGAATAGATAAGTGTCGGATTTCATTGAAAGACCACGGAGAAGATGGATTTATGAGGTGGCTGATCAGTAGAGCGTCTGGCTGAATAGATAAGAGTGCGGGAATTCATTCGTGAGACTTGGATTTGATCTCAGTAAAGCCCTGGTGTTTTTCTGTCGGCATTAAAACATGTCCTAACCTGCACAGTTTCGTGGTGACTGCACTAGTATGCGATATTTAAATTCCTCAGCCTCATGTCGCTGTCCTTCACTTCCTAAAAGTGGTAACATAGGCAGTAAAGACAGCAAAGACATGAGTTGAGCATCTGTCCTTCACTTCCTAAAAGTGGTAACATAGGCAGTAAAGACAGCAAAGACATGAGATGAGCATCTGTCCTTTACTTCCCTAAAAAGTGGTAACATAGGCAGTAAAGAGAGTAATGACATAAGTTGAGCATGACGGTTTCGGATACAGGACATCTGGCTTATGAGACAAATTCCGAAAGACTGTTAGGATGGCAAAGTTCTGTTAAGTACAAGCTATGGGATGAGTGATGATGAAGAACCATGTGTGGGCTTCGATCTATTTCTTAGACAGGTATTTCTCAGCGACAGTGCACGAACTCCGTAGCAACAGCGAGGATTCCTGGTGTAATTTTGAAACTTGTAGAAATTTTGTAGAAATTTTATTTTAATCCTTTTTTTCAGAAATTGTGCCCGGACAGTGGCTTTGCAGGATACTCTTATGGAATTTCAAATTGTCATGGGTTCTTTTATCTGCTCAACTTTCACCTATATTGAAATCATAAATCTCTGGAAAATATATCCCTATCACTGCACGTGAGAAACGAATCAAGTACCTTTGAGAAGAGAAGCAAGCACCTTACCTCAACTCCACAGAGCCCTCCATTTATCTTACATCAACTCCACAGAGCCCTCCATTCATCTTACCTCAACTCCACAGAGCCCTCCATTTATCTTACCTCAACTCCACAGAGCCCTCCATTTATCTTACCTCAACTCCACAGAGCCCTCCATTTATCTTACCTCAACTCCAGAGAGCCCTCCATTTATCTTACCTCATCTCCACAGAGCCCTACATTTATCTTACCTCAACTCCACAGAGCCCTCCATTTACTACATTACTACTTATAAGATGGTTATCTGGTTAAGTTGTAAGCCTTGTGTTTCTAAAATTGTGGGTTAAATTTCGGACCGTTCCGTTCTGTTCATAAGTGTATTTTTCAGTTGATCCTGAACAGCTTCACGGCAACTGCACTAGCCAAGCGGTCATTCAATTCCTCAGTCTCTCGACCAACCTGTTCTACACCGCCCAAAAATCAGTACTACAAGCAGTAACGAAAGTATTTCAAATAAGACAAACTAAAAATGTGTAAAACTAGGATGACAAAACAGTATACACATCTAGCCTAAAAAACATGGACAAAAACATACAGAAATCTAACAAACATGTCTAGTTATGTCTACAACAAAGGGTGCAAACAATCTTGATTGACATTGTTTACCTTCAGAAGTGACAAATGATATAATTTAAGGACATTTAACACTCGCTGTCAGGTATTTATATTGCCCGTTGTAGAAGTGTTGAGATATTTGTATTTCGTGGAAAGTTACTGGTTGTAATGTATCGTCCGCAGAAGGGATTTTTATTTGCACTTCTTCTTCTCTTCGCTCCATATGAAGCATAATGCAACAACAAATTTTCTCCAATCAGATCTGTCTTGAGCAAGACAGCATAGTTCATTCAAGGTTTTTCTTGTCATTTCCTTCTCCGTCTACAGCTTGTCTCCATGCCTCTGTAGGTCTTCCCTACACTCTTTCTTCCCAGATTCAATGTTATTAATTCTCTTCTGTTCTACAACGGTGATATTATCATTTTTAGTTGTCCCTCAAATTATTTAATTTCTTCCCTGTGAGGCGTACGCCTTTCGTTGAGTAATACATATTTTTCTATAGTTGCATTTTTATTTCTCGTTCATTAGCACGGGTTCATCTTCTGGCACTCTCTGCAAACCTAGCTTAATTCTAAATGTATGGAATGTGCCTTCACTGTGGATGAGAACAGTGGAGTCGAAAATGTTTTGTGCAAAATGAGGAAGGCGCATTCCCCATAATTATCTGTACATGCTAGGTAAGAAGCATACATACATGATAAACTAGCGATGAGGAAAACAACATTACACAAAGTTGTAGAATCTTTCAAAGAGAAACTTAGAAATGAGTTTGAAAGCAAAGGAAACAATCTCAGACGCATAAGTTGTCACAGTTACATATTTGCCACATGATCATCTGTGAAGAAGAGAAAATGTTATATATATATATGAATTGGCCACCTGCCGTGAGTATTACGCAAAGCACGAACTCTGTAGCTCCAACAACAATCCTAGGTATCTCTGGAAAATAAATGCCCATGTGAACAGAACGGCGCGTTATGGATTCAAACCCACGACCTTCTACTCGCTAGGCAAGGGTATATATGTGTGTGTGTAATTGTTTGTGTGTTTTTGTGTGGTGAATTTGTTCGTATTTATATGCACATGTATATCAAATATATCCAGGTCTATTTTGTATTGATATTGTTTCTGAACTTATTTTACACTGAGATCTGTCTATGAAGTATGCAATAATTCAACAACTTTCAGCTAAAGTTTACCCAGTAAATACATCAACCAGCACAGAACATAGAAATACATCAACCAGCACAGAACATAGAAATACATCAACCAGGACAGAACATAGAAATACATCAACCAGCACAGAACATAGAAATACATCAACCAGTACAGAACATAGAAATACATCAACCAGTACAGAACATAGAAATACATCAACCAGTACAGAACATAGAAATACATCAACCAGCACAGAACATAGAAATACATCAACCAGTACAGAACATAGAAATACATCAACCAGTACAGAACATAGAAATACATCAACCAGTACAGAACACAGAAATACACCAACCAGCACAGAACATAGAAATACATCAACCAGCACAGAATATATAAATACATCAACCAGCACAGAACATATAAATACATCAACCAGCACAGAACATAGAAATACATCAACCAGTACAGAAAAAGAAATACTAAATCAGTACAGAACATGAAAACATCAACAGTACAGAACACAGAATATACATCAACTAAGAAGAAAATGTAAATATACATAATTGCCAGCCAGAATTTTAGAAATTCACGAACTCTGAGCTAACAAACATATGAAAATAAATCCCAGTAACAGAACTATGGAAAACACGCCCTTTAGTACAGAATATAGAAATTGTTTGAATTTGTACAGAATACGAAATACATCAAACTATACAGGACATGTATTGATATTGTTTCAACTTATTCACTGAGACTGTATGAAATGCATCAACAACTTCAGCAAACATAGAAATACATCAACCAGCACAGAACATAGAAATACATCAACCAGCACAGAACATAGAAATACATCAACCAGCACTGAACATAGAAATACATCAACCAGCACTGAACATAGAAATACATCAACCAGTACAGAACATAGAAATACATCAACCAGCACTGACATATAAATACATCAACCAGCACTGAACATAGAATACATCAACCAGTACAGAACATAGAAATACATCAACCAGTACAGAACATAGAAATACATCAACCAGCACAGAACATAGAAATACATCAACCAGCACAGAACACAGAAATGAATGATTTAGGAAGTGATGGCTGCAATGATGGGCATGCCCGATGTACAATGAAAATAATCATCAAATGAACAATAAACAATGATATATTTTAAGAGAAGAAATGTAGACAAAATAAAGAATTTCAAGTTAACGTATTACTATACGGATTAGAATGCTAAAACAATGACAGAACAACATACGCCAATACTCTCCACCTTTCATACAACTTTTCTGTGAAATATTTCGCTCGTCTTCTGGCCGAAATCTATCTCTCACCAAGAACAGCTTAATCAGCGTTAACAAGATACTATAATCACCATCATCAAAAAGAGACGCGGGAAATGGATCGGACATGTGATACGCATGGAACTAACTTTTCACGAAAATTGTACTTGGATCGACACCTAAAATAAAATTGTTGCGTATCCTTTACAGGACTTGACTATCAACAACAGTAAACGAATTGTAGTTTTATTTTAGGCACCACTACTGCGTTCAGTAGTTTGCCATTGTTTTCTGAGCGGTGGCGTCAATTTCTACCGTTCCTA
Organism: Arion vulgaris; assembly: GCA_020796225.1. Lineage (NCBI taxonomy): Eukaryota > Metazoa > Mollusca > Gastropoda > Stylommatophora > Arionidae > Arion > Arion vulgaris. The sequence continues at coordinate 52,649,557 of CM036753.1, read as the reverse complement.
AAATCATCGAGCACAAATTTGCTTCTAAACTGTCCGCAGCGGAGTTTGAACAGGTACGATTGGGTCGAGCTCGCTACCGTTTAAGCTACAGACGCCCACGGGATGGACACCAGAGAGTTAAAAATAACGTGGAATATCCAAAACGATCTTGAAGAGAACAGTAGAAGAAGAACTGAATCCCAGCTGAAACACAATACAGAGGATGGACAAGAATAGACAATAATGATATATATTTGTTGATGTCGTAAGTGCCAGAAGCGTCATATTCTAGATAGAGAAAGAAAAACAAAAATAGAGTAATGATACGACAAAAGAATTACTACAGAAAATTAAAATATAAGAAATTGTGAACACATAACCTGACACATTGCTAGATGGAAGTTGAAGAACATTTAGCAAGAAGAAGACCAACACACTAGTGGGGGCTATTATTGTTGGGAAGAAACATCAAGAGATGGAGACATTCCTGACTGTTCTCTACATCGAGCAAGAAGAAGACCACTAGTGGGGTTATTATTGTTGGGAAGAAACATCAAGAGATGAGAAATTCTGACTGTTCTCTACATCTAGCAAAGAGAAGAAAATAGTTGGAAATATTCACAAACCTTCAATGCTGAGACTGTACATGATGGTGACGTTCATGACAGACAGCGAAACAGTGTGTGTTTAAAACTAAAATTGTATACTATTACAAGTGGAACTCACATATCATTTTACTTTTCCAAACATAATTCTACACAAATATAATTCCTCAGACCTCAGGTAGTGACATATAAAAAAGTCGCTTTAAATACCAGAATAGGAAAACTATTAACTCTGTTATCCAAGCGAAAAATTATTATCAAAATCCTGTGATAAGACTGCACATGTTATTCAACTCATATCATAAACCTATTTTGAAATGCAGATTGTATGTAATTGAAATGTTTATACTATTTTCTGCATGGAAACTATCTTTAACTAAAACTAACTAAATATTTACGTATGTAGTGAGTTAGTTAGTTCATATATTCACGCTATTTATGTGCAGATAGATAACGTTATTGTAGGATATATCTGTTTTCATTTATGAATAAATTATACAGGAGCATGGTACACGTTAAGTAATAAACGACACATTTTCTTATTGTTTCAATAATATTTTTTTAATGTATGTTGTTGTGTAATTTTCTCGCACCTGTTGAAATAAATTTTAAAAGCAATATTATACCTTCCTTACCAAGGTGTGTGGAGTGTCTTGTACAATGAAGATTTTTTTAATATTTGAAACTACCAGTCGAATTCCTTAACTGAAGGTGGAGTGGGCGATCATTGTGACATAAGGGTAAGGTCTTTCACTCCAGTTGTACTCGATTCGTATCTCATGTGTAGCGATCGGGAAATTTGTCCAGAGATGCTAATCTCACTGTAGGTGAGACCAAATTTCTAGCACTAAATGATGCAGATACCACTACATAGCATTGTGCCGAAGGGCAAAAGCTCAAGTGCCGCTGGATATTGAAGAAGAAGATGAAACAGCCGAGAAAAACGTAGACACCCGTGTTCAAGTTGAGGACGTAAATGAACACTTGTTATATGACAAATCCATGATAGTAGACCGCAATGCTTCTGTATATGCATCATTCATTAACAAACAAAAAGATTGTAACAGAACACTTGTTATATGAACAATCGATGATAGTAGACCGCAATGCTTCTGTATATGCATCATTCATTAACAAACAAAAAGATTGTAACAGAACACTTGTTATATGAACAATCGATGATAGTAGACCGCAATGCTTCTGTATATGCATCATTCATTAAAATACAAAAAGATTGTAAAAAATTCCAAAACAATTTTCACCATAACCAAAACTACAGCGGAGGAGAACCTCACCGATTATTCTCAGAAGTGCAATGATGATTGTTCTATCAGTCATGAGCAATCAAATCCGTGCTTTATTTACCTCTTCTATTGTTCTCTTCCTCAATTTCGTAAAGGAACTTTTTAACAATTTCAGTAAATTGTATTATCTATCCATAGAATGGTTATGATAAGTGTTATTGAAAATGTAGAGGTTAACTAAACAGCTAAATGTTTACCTAACCTTAAAGTTAACTACCAAGTTGTACACCATTGAGATACTGATAGAGTTTAGTAGACACCCACCAGAACTAAACTGCCCTCCTCACGAGCTCTATCTGCATATTGCTCAGAATACAAGGTAAGAAAAAAATGTCAAGAAGACCTCATGTGCGCCAATATTCCTGGTATTTACACTCTGTTACAGAAGACTTAGCTGAGATGGACTGGGTGTTCAACATAATTGTGTATACCAATGATATAATGAACAGGGTATAGTAGACACACACCACAAAATATAATCTACTTACACACGAACAGTTTGTGCAGATTTCTTGAATACTAAAGAAGGACACAATTTCCAATACCACACATCATGAGAGTCAAGATTTCAGATATCAAGACTGTTACAAGAAAACCTAGCTGAGATGATCACATTGCACAATGTCTGATAAACGCTTCTTCTTCTCTTCCACCATTTACTTCTTTATAGAAGTGTTGGGGTGAAACGTAGTGATCTTGTGTGTGCTTGTTTTAAGTCACTTTGTAAACTGATATTCATGTTCGTAAGGCTGTTCTTGATGCTGTCGCTCCATCTTTTGCCTGGTCTTCCTCTTGCCTTGTACTCATTATACTTTTTCTGTGTGGCTCTCATGTAGACGATACCAGGGCATTCTGGTCAGGTGTCCAAACCATTTAATCTGTTGTTCTTTTATGAATTGCACGACTGGTTTCACATCCAGTCTCCTTCTGATTTCTTCATTTCTAATTTTGTCTCTTATTGTTACACCTGCAGCTCTTCTAAGACACCTCATCTCTGTCGTTATGATTTCCGCTCATTAGCTGCTGTTATTGGCCATGTTTGACACTGGTAACATAGTGTTGGCCAGAAAATCGTTCTTATGAGATTTGTTTTAGTTGTTAGCGGTATCTCTTTATGTGAAAACAGTGGTGTTAACTGTCCCAGTACTTGGTTAGCTTTTGTGCAACGATTGCTGGTTTCGCTATCGATACTTCCATCTGCTGTGAAAATTGCTCCAAAGTTTTTGGCCTCAATTGTTTGTTTTATGTCTACGTTCTGGAGTTTTATTGTAAGGTTTTCTGGTTGTCTACTTATTATCATTGTCTCTGTCTTTATTATATTTATTTTCATGTTGTACTCCTCATCCTTGATGTTAACTAAGCTCAAATGTTTCTGGAGAGATTCTGATAAACGAACACCATCATAAAATGACTAAATCGACAACAAGTTCAATATTTACGCGTCCATGCTTGATCATAGATGCCCCATCTATGGTAAGAAAAAGCATATTAAGTTTTAAAAACCCCACGTGAAGCACCAGAACAAACAAATATTGTAACAAAGTAGCCCATGATAATTGTTTACTGTCTATGTATATACATGTGGTAAGAGAACTGCGTTTCAGAATTGAACTTCACAATCACAGTCGTACACATCATAGAAATGCAACAAATCACATGTATGTGATTCTTCATTGGCTTAACATTTGTATTAATTGAGCTGGACTATCTTGCTTTAGCAATTGTATCCTGACACTGTTGGAAATTATTCCCTGATTTCTTTGATGATATACAATCATTTGCTCACGTAACTCAAATGAACATAGTCAGTTGCAGTTCTCGTTAGATCAACGTGTATTGTTCAAAGAGATATGTTACAAAATATTTGTGTTTACAATGACTTTTTACGCTGTTATCTACCTGTTCCTAATTGATCGCATGTTCACTCAGTTTTGCACCTGTCCTCTAGTGCAGATCTTTTGAAGCTGATCCCTTCAGTCATGTGAAATCTGATTATCGCTGTGATGATTGCCAAAGATTGTTATCGGACATTTTCGTTCTCCACTGAATTTTACCTTCCAACATTTTATGTAGATTTGCCATATTGTGGTCATAGACAATCTATATGTGTACATACCCTTTTTTTTTTTTTTACCGATCCAGAAACATTTGAGCTTTCAGCTCTTCGGTTCGGTGCCGTTGACATCGTAACCCTTCGGTTCAGTGCCCCGAACACCGTGAATCTGGTGAACCTGTGGCTTTTATGCCAGCCCGCGGAATTGATGCCGCATTCACGGGGAGCTTGAACCGTAGTTCAACGCGGAACGTAGGCAACGGACGTACATCGTTCAAATCGCCAAGTAACGTATATTCAAATCTTGTACATCGTTCAGATCTTTGAAAATAGGTTCAAATAGTGGAACGTCGGTTCAAATCGTGGAACATAGGTTCAAATCGTGGAACGTCGGTTCAAATCGTGGAACATAGGTTCAAATCGTGGAACGTCGGTTCAAATCGTGGAACATAGGTTTAAATCGTAAAACGTCGGTTCAAATCGGGGCACGTCGGTTCAAATCATTGAACATAGGTCCAAATCATGGAACATAGGTTCAAATCGTGGAACATTGGTTCAAATCGGGGAACATATTTTCAAATAATAGAACATCGGTTCAAATCACAAATCGTGGTATGCCAAAATATATGAAACGACCAAGAGACACGATTCAACGCGTCAACACACTGTTGCAGCATCTCTATGTGAGATGACCCTATGTTGTTGAACGATTGCCTGTCGAAACTGTTGATGTATGATGAGCTGGACTGGGGCAGACGATCGGTTGGTGGAGAGAACAAACGGTTTAAAGACACTCTTAAAATGTCACTAAAAAGGTTTCCATATAGACGCTACGTGCTGGGAATTCCTTGCTCAAGATCGCTAAATGTGGCACTACAACAACACAGGAATCCGCACAGCTGTGGCATAGCAATAACAAGCTGCACAAAAATACAGAACACACGACATCCACATGACCAATCTTAATCCTGTATGCTCACCTGTGGAAGGATATTGTGTTTCAGGATTGAACTTAACACTCACCTTTGCCCACACCAGACAAGCTCAGCAACACAAGTCTGATGATTTTATCATTATAGTTTACACTGTACGGTTATTATCTGAAAATGAGCACTCGATTGCTGAGTTTGAGAACACTTTAGAATCTTCAAAGAAGTTTGTATCTCGCAAGCACTCTGTTGTTGACACTTTGATCCAGCATGAAGTATAAAGGAACCTATGGAGGCACCCAGAGAGCTAAAACGTTAGCATTATCTTGTTTTCGAGTTTCACGTTACCGTGACCGACATGTTTTGAAAACAATCTTTGCAAATCACAACCTTATAGTATGTTATTATTAAAATACGAAGCCGTAAATTAACTTTCAATTTGATATCAATTACATTAATTGCTTTAACAGTGTTGAATAGCAACTGATATCGTAAACATCTCTTGGTCGTGACAGCATGATCGCCAAGAACTTCACAAAGAACGTGTAATCAATATACCATTTCGTGAAGACAAACTATATATAAGTGTATCCTTTATGTTTACTCAAAGATTTCTGTTATTTGTGTGTTTCCCGAAAAGGAGAATTGTTGAAAAGGTTTATATAGAGTGATGTCCGGAGTGCTATGATGGTAGTCATCATATAACTGATAACTGATATGGAGAAGTGGTTAAGGCGTTTGCCTGTCGTTCTGAAAAATTTGGCTCAAATGCAGACCGTGTCACATAAAGCAATTTTTAATCAGATCCCTAGGTTTGTTGATGGAGCCACGAGGTTCGGGCGTTCTGTAACGATTTCGACAGATGGCGTGCCATTTCCGACGACAGGGACTGAGCTGTATGGGGAAACTCAGTGCAATGAATTAAATCCTGTGCTGTTAGGTTTTCTAAATCGTTAGAAACTTAAAACGGAGACTGTGTCATGAACTATTGACTGAATGTTTAATCAGATCAGTTCGGGGTTACTTCTTCTTCTTCTTTTAGCTCATAATGGAGCAAGAGAGATACCTGGAGAAGAGAGCTGGAAACTGATATTAAAAGGATAGGTAAAACATGGACAGAATTGGAATGTATGGCAGGAGAGAAGAGGAGCTGGAAACATATTAAAAGGATAGGTACAACATGGACAGAATTGGAAGGTATGGCCGCCCGAGTGGTTACCGGGGCCCAAATTTGCGGTGTAAAGAATATAACCAATGTTACATGCCATGCATGTCGTAAGAGGGATGTCGTATGACGTAGGGATGCATGTGTCCTAAACGTGTAGAAGTCTATGCGTTTAGGGGCCCACTAAACCAATGTGCAACGTATACACGTTCTTGGCAAAGATCAAACATATCACAAAGAGTGATTAAAATTGGTCGTAAAGAACAAACGCAAAGAAGAAGAAGAAGAAGAAGGAAGGTATAGCAGGAGAGAAGAAGAAGAAGAAGGAAGGTATGGCAGGAGAGAAGAAGAAGAAGAAGGAAGGTATGGCAGGAGAGAAGAAGAAGAAGAAGGAAGGTATGGCAGGAGAGAAGAAGAAGAAGAAGGAAGGTATGGCAGGAGAGAAGAAGAAGAAGGAAGGTATGGAGGGGAGAAGAAGAAGAAGAAGGAAGGTATGGCAGGAGAGAAGAAGAAGAAGGAAGGTATGGCAGGAGGAAGAAGAAGAAGAAGGAAGGTATGGCAGGAGAAAAAGAAGAAGAAGGAAGGTATGGCGGGAGAAGAAGAAGAAGAAGGAAGGTATGGCAGGAGAGAAGAAGAAGAAAGAAGGTATGGCAGGGAGAAGAAGAAGAAGAAGGAAGGTATGGCGGAGAGAGAAGAAGAAGAAGAAGAAGGGAAGGTATGGCAGAGAGAAGAAGAATAAGAAGGAAGGTATGGCAGGAGAGAAGAAGAAGAAGAAGGAAGGTATGGCAGGAGAGAAGAAGAAGAAGAAGGAAGGTATGGCAGGAGAGAAGAAGAAGAAGAGGAAGGTATGGCAGGAGAGAGAAGAAGAAGAAGGAAGGTATGGCAGAGAGAAGAAGAAGAAGAAGGAAGGTATGGCAGGAGAAGAAGAAGAAGAAGGAAGGTATGGCAGGAGAGAAGAAGAAGAAGGAAGGTATGCAGGAGAGAAGAATAAGAAGGAAGGTATGGCAGGAGAGAAGAAGAGCTGGAAGAAGGGGGTTGGAAGTTGAAAGTTGAAAGATGATAAGAGGCATCCCTGTCGCACCCCGTTTTGATCTCAAAGGATTCAGTCAAATGGACCTCATGTGGTTACACGAGATGTTTAACATATTTCGTGTGTTTTACACGTCGAGTTTGAGAAGACGTAAGGTGTACATCCTTCATATATGGTACACACGTTTCAAACAAATATATGACAGTTTTGCTTTAAATATATCGACCTAATAACAACAATTATTTAACTAAGACTTGTTAGAAACAGAAAGGGAAGAGAGAAGTGTGTAACTAACACAGATGTACGTCTTAGGGGGAAATACTAGTTGCGAACCAGGTGTACATAATATATTAATATTAGAAAGCGTTTAATATATGGCCTTTCAAGACTTTACAGACGATCAATTGGCAAGTTTTTTTTACTGTGACAACTCCTGAGCTGATATGGAATGTGTTTTACCCATTTTTCACACATCTCCCCTCTACTCTACTATTTTATTCAAAGACAAACAAAGTTCATACTTTGGAATCCAGCACGGTTTGAAAGGGATGCCCGAAGATGGAATGGAACGCAAATATAATTATTAACTGCCTTACGGTCCCTCCTTCCAGATTTGTGATCAAGATTTACTCCTCTAACGTTCTGTATAAACGTGCTGACCAAAAGGCAGTGGTGATTTTCTATCAGGGTTTATCCCCCTAGACATTAGCTCTCATGAGCCCCCTGGACAAGACAGTGGGTTTAATAGTTTAATAGTTCTGTATCTAGTTATAACGAAGTGTTCGTGAACGACACTCCTCACTGAGCCATTTTTTCGAATAGCTAGCTGGTTGTGTTGGTAAGGACGTTCATATTGCTAGGCTAGACGACGGGTGTCGTATGAAATTATGGTAAGTGTTTCGAATCTGTGTATCTATTTGTTTTTTCGAAAGCTCTTAATACTTGTATACTGTTTATTTGTTGATCATATTCGTTGCTTCCTCTGGGGTTCTTGCAAAAACTCCTTGTTCTCATCTTGGTTTAATAGTTGCAGATGGAACCCGTCTACTGCCATACGGTAGCAGATTAATCATCTGATCAGACACGAAAGCGTTTACAAGCAAAATATAGCATACCACTTTTTAGAAAAAAACTTTGTAAGTGAAGTGTACATTATAAATTGCCATTAAGAAGACAGTGCCAATTCTTAAATCAACTTTTTTTTTTCTTCAAAAGTCATAATTGAATACAAGTCAAGAACTAGCTCTTTAAGAACTCTAATTTATTGCCCAGTACTTTTTGCAAGATTATTCAAGTTGACGTCTGAGAATATATGGAGCAAAAACGAAGAAGCACACAAATCTCCCCGGTAAAGTGCATATTATTGTTTTACCTATATCTTCCTGCAATGTATATAACTACAGGTTTGCAACAAAGCTACATTTGAAACGAAAAAAATCAGATTATTTCTGGCAGAGGAAATCATCTAAAGTTGTCTATAATAAAAGTGTATGCTCTATAAAGGGCGTATACAGTGAGAATGTCTGTTCCATCAACATTTATTACTAAAATATGAATTTACATGTACAGATTCCCAGAAAAGATGGATGTATCATGATAGTCAGTTAAATAGAGCTATCACTTTATTCTTATACAATCTGCTCTTATTTTACAAGATTCACGAGCTTCCTGTTTGGATAATGCAGCGAAGATTATATTTCGTTTTTGTGAAATCTTCATCAATATAGTAAAGTAAAAAGACGATCATTGACTAGATGTATAACATCACGTAATTTATTTGTATAGTTCTGAGAACAGATATAGAACGTTTTATTGTATATTCATGTAGAATCAAGGTAATCAGGGGATTTCTTAGGCCCACCCATGAGGTCGACATTTTCTGGCCTGGACAAGGTATAACCTGTTTCCTGTTCACGTTAAGATAATTTAGGTTATCAAAATACTACACCTACGCTAACAGACATAGATACACAGATCTGAATCGCGTGGATAGGTAGGCATCAAGTAGAAGGAAGATTGCTTAAATCTTAAGTATAAGTTTACTATTTTAGAATAATACATTTTCATGTCAGGTATTTTTCCGTTTAAAAGAAAGGGTCTAGAGGAGAAGGATTGAGTTTATAGCATCGGGTTTCCCCATTTAGCTCTGTGCATCGCTGCAGAACTTGACCGCCAACTGTCTAGAGTATTGCAGGAACTCCATAGCTCCAGCAACACACCTAGCAATCTTAGGTAGAAATTGTTGGTGTTTGGCTTCTTCTTCTCCTTATTTTGAGATTTTCCTTAGATACGTTGGTATTTGGTCGTCCATTTGTGTTTCATTTTAATTTGTCACTCCTGTTTGTTCGTTTGCTTGATAAAGGCCTTGTTGGTCGAAACGTTGCTGTTTATCGTCACTGTTTATGTATTTTGTAAAACTATAGTACTTTGTTTGTACGTGTTTCACTATTTACCAAGTTTTACTGCAGTCTCCCCCTATTTCGATATACGTAGTTCATGCCTTCCTGTCAAGGAAATATCGTACATTTAGAAATCTAACATCAAAAATGTCGGATTTGTAATCAACGATTTTACGGAAAATGAATGTCCGTACATTTGGAATTCTAACATTTATATATATATATATATCTCGTACTATAAATATTCCTCTCCTACTGTTATACGTTACATATAATAATAATAATTCCTCTCGTAATAATAATACGTTACATAGTGCCTGCAAGTAATTTCTCCATACCGCTCTATCCTGGGCAACTCGATCAATTTCTTCCATGAAACTGAGACCGATATTTCCTGCCTCTCCCAGCAAAGTTCGTTTCAGGGTCTCTTTAGGTCGACCTCTCTTTCTTGAACCCTTTGCGTCCCACTTCAATTCCTGCTTTGATATTCGTTGATCATTTCTCCTCAAGGTGTGCCCAACATTTCTTCATCTTCTCTTTCTTATAACAGTTGTCACTAGTGGTTGACCAGACATTTCTCTGATTTCATCACTTCTCCTGAATTCGTTCCATTTTATATTCATTATTTTTCGCAGACATCTATTTTCAAATGCATTCATCTTGCTTTCTATATCTTTAGTCATTTCCAACTCTCGCTGGCATATGTTACGATTGATACAATATGTGAATTGAAAAATCGTAATTTAGTTTTAATACTATATAATTTGCAGTTCCATATTTTATTTAGACTTTTAAAAGCTGAAGTTGTTTTTTACCAATTCGTATCATAATTTCTTTTTTAACATTTCCTGTGCTATCAAAATTGACAAAATCTAAATAGGTAAACTGCTTTGTTATTTTTATCATTTTAGATTCCAGTGTGATATCTGCATTACTTGCCATACGTTACATATGGCCTGCAAGTAATTCTCCATACCGCTCTGTCTTGGACAACTCGATCAATCTCTTCCATGAAATTGAGTCCAATAGTTCTTCTTTTTCTCAGCAAAGTCCGTCTTAGTGTTTCCTCATGGGCGTTCCCTCTTTTGTCAACCCGTTGCTTTCTATTTAAATGCCTATTTTAGTATTATTTGATCATTTCTTCTCAATGCATGCCAACATATCTCCATCTTCTCCTTTCTATAACAGTTGTTACTAATTATTTGATCATTTCTTCTCAATGCATGCCAACATATCTCCATCTTCTCCTTTCTATAACAGTTGTTACTAATTATTTGATCATTTCTTCTCAATGCATGCCAACATATCTCCATCTTCTCCTTTCTATAACAGTTGTTACTAATTATTTGATCATTTCTTCTCAATGCATGCCAACATATCTCCATCTTCTCCTTTCTATAATAGTTGTTACTAATTATTTGATCATTTCTTCTCAATGCATGCCAACATATCTTCTCCTTCCTATAACAGTTGTTACTAATTATTTGATCATTTCTTCTCAATGCAAGTCAACATATCTCCATCTTCTCCTTCCTATAACAGTTGTTACTAATGGTTGACCACTAGTTACTAGTGTGAATTAGCAACACATCTATTTTCAAATGCATTTAACTTGTTTTCTATATTTTTTAGTCATTTTCCAACTCTCGCTGGCATTAACATCATAAATGGCGGAGGAGTAATAAACTACTTTACGGATATGGACTGTTCTTACATTTGAAAAGTCAGCCATTAGCTGTTAAGTGTCAGATCCAACTGTTGATTGCTCTCTACAACACGGAAGTGTGGTACTCAAAAACCGGACATGACAAACGATAACGTTGTCCAAGATCGTCCTGGCCAGGTGAGCTAACAGCCAGACTAGAATTTCCTGTTTTTGGTCTGAGATCAATACTATTCAACCGTTTCGTGACATGTGTAACCGATGGGCACAGGAAAAGTCCAAGTCTGTGGTCACTATCTTAGATATAAAAGTTTAAAGTGCTCCTCTTCACAAGATATCAAAATGTGTGCGCTCGAATTCGCGCAGTTTTATATGAGTCTTGTTGAGCTCTAATTCGTGCTGGTTCATACAATTTGATCATTGCGTCGCGTATGTACTGTGACTTAGATGGATAGGCTAAAGAAAGTGCTAACAGATTAAGTACATCTGTCGTTGCGCCCTTTCTACTAGTACTTTTATAACAGAGATAGGGGGTGACAAGCACAAGTAGTTGATTTACTTCTTTGCACTGGGTTTCCCAATATTGCTTGAACCCTCTCGGCAGAAATAACACGCCACATGTCGATAAAAGTATTGAACACATCTTGAACTTCGTAGAAACGGCAACAATCGTATAGTTTTCTCGGAAAAAAATGCATTCGTGAATAGAACGACGTGGTCCGGATTTGAACCAACCGAGTGGTTACCGGTTCCGCAATTTGGGGTATAAAGAATAGAACCAATGTTACCTGTCACGCATGTCGTAAGAGGCGGTTAAGAAGGTTTGGTTGAAATCGGATGCACATGTCCTAAACGCGTAGAAGTGTATGCGTTTAGGGGCCTACCAAACCAATGTGCAAGGTATACACGTTCTTGACAAAGATCGAACATATCACAAAGAGTGATTAAAATTGGTTGTAAAGAACGAAAGCAAAGAAGAAGAAGAGCCAACGTCATGCAGAACGAAAGACAAACGGCGTAACTACAGGGTGTTCAACTTAAAAGCAGCCCGTGAATGGAGCTAATCTGGCATATATGTATGGAAATGAGAAGGTTCAGTTATGACGTAGTATAGGTCAAGGTTGTGTGACGGTGTGTAATTGTAGTGCAGGAAGGGGCGACGTAGGACGAGCTAGTCAGAACCGGTTTAAATAGTAAATAAACACAACTCAATGTGTACCTGGCAAGTTTCGAATTGTCAATGGCGCTGCAATTATCTTGTATTTATTTATAAATACCCTTTATTTATCCACTAAAAACCCCCTGACACATGTAGCTAATTTAGCACATCAAATGTGGGAAGGACAGGTAGGTGATGGCCGTGGCCACAGCAACATAAGGGCGACATGTTCAGATGGGAAAATCAAAATTTCTGATTAATGGGGGCTGGTTTTTATAGAACACTGCAAGGTTTTCTGCAATTTTACGAGTCCATAGCTATTTATTGATGAAAACTGTTAATATTGCTGATATTTATTTACATTAAACTTAATTTATAACATGATATATCTTTGGTGTAGCATTAAACTTAATTTATAACATGATATATCCTTGGTGTAGCATGTTATATCCTTGGTGTAGATGTTATATCTTGGTAGCATGTTGTTTTATTTTTAATATCAATTTGTCTTAATCTAACAATATTGGAATGCGAGGTCATGCGAAGTTGTGGTCTGATTTCCTAGAATCTCTACATGAGCTCGCCGGCCTTATGTTATCGGAGACCATGGTGATGACATACGGGACGAAAGAAGAGTGGTGGTTGGAGATGGGAAGCGTGTAGATGAAGAAGTATAAATATGTCTAATACAGTAGATCAGATACATACATACATACATACATACATACATATATATATATATCTATATATATATATATATATATATAAACTTGATTCTAGATAGAGTACATTCTGTTTTCGTGTCTTGTCATACACGCTGATATAACCAAACAATGTTATCAGGTTGAACGCTACTCGCATAATATGCTTTAATCTTCTACTTTAACAAAATCAATTAGAATGAGTTAAAGATTTGACGACATACAGAAGTGAGGCCATTGTCCAGATCTAACCATTGAATGCTATGACAAATAGAGCCATGGTCACTGGGAAGCTGTAGTAGTGACAAACACAATACGCTATTGTTACAATCCAGGCTCGTGGTTTCAACAACTGACCTCACACAACTTACCATTGTCACGATCGTTATTGATAAAAGTGACGTTGCTGTGAACAAAGTGAGTCGAGTTGGTGAGAAGAATAACGAGAGGAGATCAAACAAGAGATTGGAAGTGTAGAAGAGAAAATGAAGTGAAGAGAGAAAGTAGACTTAATAATGAGAACAATAGAAGATCTGTGCGGAAAGGACAGTGGGATGATGTTTAAACAAAGAGAGAGAGAGAGAGAGAGAGAGAGCTGTAGTGCTGGAAAATAATGCAATCAGGGTGTGGGTATCTGAGTGTAGTGGGGAAGAAATAGGAAAAAACGATGCTACAGGCGATGTAATTTAGCACAGAACACACTAATTAACACACAAGCTATTGTCTTATGGTAGAAAGAGGACAACGATGATGATTAATGATGGAACGAATACTATTAAAAATAACCGCTGATAGGAATCCCTTGCAGCGAAGTTGGTGACATGATGTACTAATGATCCATGTGCCATGGAATTTCCGGCATACAAATGTTTGAATGCGTCAAGCACGCCGTTTTAACTAATTCACTGAGTCATTTAAAAAAAAAAAATTACCGGACGCACTTATAATGCAATGTATACTGATTCAGCCGGTATACTTAGCTTATTCTGAAAAAATACGGCTAGCCGGTATATCGTCTCAGAAGGACGAGAGGGTTAATATAGAAAAAACCCTGATCCTTTACAGGGGGATCAAAATTATAATTACATCTGAAGTCGGAGTAGTGCTCGCCTTAATTACGAGAGACAGTGGCGATAGGGAAAGTCTACACGCAAAAATAAGTCAGTGGTGCCATATTAGATTGTTAATTCATAACAGGCGAAATAAAAAAAAAAAAATATTCTAGCACGTATAGAAAACGTATTATTTTCATTAACAGAGTATATAGAAATGAGGAAAAAGACTTGGAGAAAAAAAATGCTACCAATGGAAGAAACTACTGAGTAAATATGTCTCAAAGAAAACACTGAATTCAATAACATATAAGAATAGAGCAACCACTGAAAGAATTAGATCAAAGAAGATATCTATAACGTGCACACATTAAGCAGCAACTGGTGTGACTTGCAAACAGTCAGAAAATACATAGAGAAAGAGTACAAATTGTGTCAAAGACTGAGAGCAGGGGTAGATATGATAGTATCTGATCTAAGAGAACAAGTTGAATAAATGTCAGTGTTTTTTTAAAACAACAATCATTGCTTTGAGATACATTGTCTGTCTTGTTTCGAATAGAAACTGACAGAGTTGTTAAAATGTGTCTAGTTTCGGAATAGCAACTGACAAGAGTTAACATTTGTCTAGTTTCGGAATAGCAACTGACAGAGTTGTTAAAATTCTGTCTAATAAAAAAATCTTCATTGCTGTGCTGTTATCAAAGAAAATTCATTTTCAACTAATCTTCTCCTCTAGTTGTATCTCGTGGGTGGCTTAACAACAGGCCAGCCTCATACAGTTATCATAGCTGTGTCCATAAACTTGTTTGAAAAGACAGAGTTCAGAAATGTGCGTAAGGAATCGGTGGACTTCACTCGGCGATCACATCTCAAGACTCTGACTTGGTTGTACATACCTGGACGTGCTGGAGTTCAGAGCAACGAGTGTGCTGAATGGCATGGAAAAAATACCCTTGTTAAAACTGAGAGTAAAATGTACAGAGATGATATAATTAACGCAGCACGGATTCAGTTATGTGATATGGGCCAGACTCATCAACTGAAATGATTGAGAGACATGGGAGTTAAGCCTGGACATATCATACTGTTGTGGTCTCAATGGCCAAGTGGTTAAGTTTTGTGCCTGTCGTACTGAAGGTTGTGGATTGGAATCCGGACCGAGACACATGTGCAATTTTTTCATGAGATCCCTAGGATTATTGCCGAAGCTATGGAGTTTGTGCTTTGTGCAATGCTCTTGGCAGATAACATGCCATCTCTGCCGATAGGGAAGGATCCATATGGGGAAACCCGGTGCAATGAAGTCAATCCTTTACCTATGGACTTATTTTTATGTCATACTGTATCGTCTTCGTGCTAAAGAGATAATATATAATACTTAGGGTTCTCTATGGCGGAGTGGTTAGGACATTTCTCTGCAGATCTGAAGGTTATGGATTCGAATCCGGACCGAGACACATATGTAATGTTTTTCGAAGATCAGGAGGAGTTGAGGGGGAGCTACGGAATTCGTGCTTTGTTCAACACTCTCAGAAGGTGGTTTGCTATTTCTGCATTGGACAGACCCACTTGGGGAAACCGGTCACTTGGGGAAGCCGGTCACTTGGGAAAGCCGGTCACTTCGGGAAGCCTGTGCAATGAAGTAAATCCTTCGCCTCTAAACTCTTTAGACCCGTAAGATAATCACCCTGTGTTGCTGGGGCTCGCAAGGGGAGCACCGAATAGTAACACTACGACTTACATAGTATGTCGTAAGACGCGACTGAGGTAGGGACCTGGGGAAGCTACCCTAGTAAATAAAAAACGTTGCAGTAATCGGATGTACTGGCCTACTTGTAGACGGATAGCTCGCACAACGTAAAATCGCTCTTTGGCTCGAATTCCATATAGAACACAGAGATTTGTTAATTAGTGGTCGATATGGAGCTTTCGTAGAAGAAGACCCTTAATATAATAATCAACATCTCATGGGTACGGTGAGCAGCTAGAGAATGCTGATGGTTACTGCAGCGAGGGACGAAACACGCATAGAAATATACAACGCGTCATTATGTCGATAGTTTAACATAACAACATACAAAAAAATTCATTCCCAACCAATCTTGTCCAATCATTTACCTCACTAGCTTAAGTTCATAAGAAAACAATATATTACACTTACATCTGAAGTCAGAGTAAGGCTCGCTTGAATGGCGAGGGACATTGTGATAAGGAAAATAAGCGTTCACGAAAAATCAGTCAGAGTTGCCAGATTAGGCGAACTAACTTATATGAATTTATAGCGAAAAAAAAAATGATAATAACATTGGTCCTCAAAAGGGGGATCTTTGAATGCAAACGAAGGAAAAGCTAGAATGTTATCAAAATGTTACTCTGCTGTAAATAATATGAATTATATCTACATAAAAGTCAGCAAGTACGCATGAATATTCACATTTACTGACAGTTATAAATTATGAAAGGAGGAATGATGCTGTCTCTGTGAAGTGGAAGTATGGTGCTCGCCTTTCGCTACAGGAATACTCAGTTCGTTTCCAGCGTGAGGCCATTTTATATTTTGTTTCAGTATTTCCTGATCTTAATTTAGGTGAGATCAAGTTTCTAGTCCTATCAGGGACGAACGATGAAACGTAGGTCCGTGTTTATGTTTAGCAGGTAAAAGATCACTTGGCAGTTGGAAAACGATAAAAGTAATCTAGAAAGTTGTTACTATCTCAAATGTCATATGAAAATAACCACAACAAATCTGCACATTTTTAATTATCTCAAAATTATAACAGGTCCATCTCCGGTGCTACGGAGCACGTATTCTGCAACTGAAGTCTTCCTGTGTAAGAAAGAGATTGGAGCTCAAATGCTTATTAACTAAAATATATTGCTGATGGTTCTCATCAATCAATCAATAAAAACTGGTTTAGTTATAAGTCTTCAGAAACAGTTCTGTCTGAAAGATGTATCTTCTATTAGTAGGTTCTCAAATTGTATGGGAAACGTCTCCCTTATATCATACAAGATAAACCGTTCCAAGGCGTTGTTTCTACTGAGAACTACAATTACTGTGTTTTTCCATCATTATCTCCCCAGAACGCTTCATCGCCCACTGGGAAACGCTGATCTAGATTATAACTATATAGGAACATTGTAAAGGGTATCCTGTCTATTTCCTGCCATTCGTATATGATGTATGGTCAGAGGAATGGGTTACGTTTTGTTGCTAGTTGACAGCGTTAGTCAAACAGCTGCGATATTTGCACATTCCGGAATAGAACATCCATATTTCGGTAGGCCGAAAGTATGAATTCCGCAACCTGCTTCAGGAAATAATGAAACAAACTCGCACTCCGTCGGGAACCGTCATAGTAACAGTAACTGGCCCGTATTGTTTTAATCTTTCATAGTATTTCTGGCGTTAGTTTCTTAACTCTTCATACCAGAAACTCAGTCAAAGCATAGATTGCATCTAGATACTTCTTCTGTCTTCTTTTGTCAGCACACTGTTACCGGGTTGTTAACGCAGTGATGTGGTTTTTATGTATTTGTCTTGCGCTTCTCTGGTGACTTGTGTGATGGCTTTCTTAGTCCCCAGGCAGAATCCAACTACGTTATCTATCTACCTTTTTCTTTTTCTACCACTCGCCTTCTTCCTGATATTCTGTTGTAGAAAGCTTCAAAGGCAATTTAGTCTATTCGCATTCTTACTAAGTGACCACACCACTTCATTATCTGTTTCGTTATATAATTCAAGCACGGTCTAGTTCCAACCTTTCCTCTGATGCTGGTATTTGTAACTTTGTTGATTCTTGTGTTGGTGGTAACTTTGCGGAGACATCTCATTTCGCATATTACTATTTTCTGTGCATGTGTCTTATTCATTGTACATGTTTAACATTGGTAACATAGAGTGGGTGTGAAGATGCTGTTGATCAACTGTTGTTTAGCTGTCAGTGAGATGTTTGGATGACATCTAGATACAACCTATGTATATTTGGGTTGAATAGTATTGTGATTATTATTACCTTCTCGTACCTCACATAATGACTGCACAATTTCTCCAAATAGCGATATCATTGGCAACTGTACCTACATAATGCCTGCACACAATTTATCCATATAGCGATATCATTGCAACTGCACTCACATAATGCCTGCACACAATTTCTCCATATAGCGAAATCATTGGCAACTTGCACCTCACATAATGCCTGAGCATAATTTCTCCATATAGCGATATCATTGGCAACTTGCACTCAATAATGCCTCGCACAATTTCTCCATATAGCGATATCATTGGCAACTTGCACCTCACATAATGCCTGCGCACAATTTCTCCATATAGCGATATCATTGGCAACTTGCACCTCACATAATGCCTGCACACAATTTATCCATATAGCGATATCATTGGCAACTTGCACCTCACATAATGCCTGGACACAATTTATCCATATAGCGATATCATTGGCAACTCGTACCTCACATAATGCCTGCGCACAATTTATCCATATACCGATATCCTAGTCAACTCGTTCAATCTCTTCTTTGGAGGTGTGTTTGATATTTCTAGACTATTTCAGTAAAGTTCGTTTCAGGGTTTCCATTAGGCGTCCTTTCTGTCTTGAACATTATGTTTGAAACTTTAAACGCCTGCTTGTGATTCTTTGATCATTTCTTCTCAATGTTCGCTCAACATATTTCGATCGTTGAAAAGCCATTACTCAAAACTATTTCGTCCCGTCGATGCTATGATTCTGATAGCTATCATCTCATGCCCATCTATTAATTGCCTAAATAATTCATTTCTAACCGTTACACGTTACATAGGGACTGCAAGCAATTTCCCCAAACCGTTCTATGCTGGGCAACACGCCCAATCTCCTCCATGGAACTGAGACCAAACTTTCTTGCCTCCCTCAGCAAAGTTCGGTTCAGGATCTCGTTAGGTCGTACTCTCTTTCTTGAATCAGTTACATTCCACTTCACTGCCTGCTTTGATATTAGGTTATCCTTTCTTCTCAAGGTGTGTCCAACATATCTCCATCTTCTCTTTCTTATAACAGTTGTCACTAGTGGTTGTAGACAATGGACAAATACGCACACACATAATCATACACATGTACAGGAGACAAAACTTTGACATAAATAATCTTGAAATCGTATTGTGATATGTGAAATGAAATGCTTGAGGAAGGCTGTGGGGGCACAAAGAAAGATAGTCTGCGAAACGATGACATCAGAAGCAGAGTGGGCATAATTTCATGCACCGAATACTTTGACAAGAACAAATGCAGTGGTTCGGACATTTAAAGAGAATGGAATACAACCAACCACCAATAACAGCATACAATAATAATAGATCAGGTACTAGGGTCACGGGAAGACCAAGAAAAATATGGATATACAATATTATTATAAAATATTATAAAAATATCTAACATATTAGACAATAAAGACCATACTAAATAAACAAGGATACAACACAAGGGTGACTCATCTGGCCCTCGAACGCAAATTAAAGCTCCCACCCCTAGGCTTAACGGCAAGAGTCAGAAATTTTTGGCGGGATTCAAGAGCACAGATAGATTCGGACAACCAATTCCATCATCCACCTGGGGAAAGACAATAGACAATAGCAATCGTATTCAGATCATCATCATCGTGTGCCAGGTCGACAGATGCAGGCAATCATGGATCACCCCACATTGAAGTCCTTGATGCTTACTATCAGTTCAGATACAACACATTTCCTTGCCATGAAGCTAGACTGTCTAAAATGTTCTCTCTGTCTCGTCTCCCAATGATTTTACTAGTTGTCACAATGAGTTCTACATCTTCCTTTCTTACTTACACTCACATAATCATTCACTCGTTCTCTCACTTACTCTCAAGCACTTTTGTCATGTATTCTTTCTCTATATACCTTCTATGTCTCCCACACAAACTCTTTGACTCATTTTCTTTCTAACGCTAAGTTATATTTTCTGTATTACACATTCTCTGCAACTCTCTTGTTCTCTTTCTCTCTTTGTCTCACATACACACTGGAACGTTTTTTCTCTCTTCTCTCTGTGTACGTTTTGTTAAGCCTTATTTCCCCTCTCTCTTCCATACAGATTCCACCATTCTTTCTTTCTCTCTCACACTTAGTTACAGTGCATATCTCTCATTCACACTGTGTCACGTTTACACTCACTTTCTCTCGTGAATACTCTCTTTCGCGCATGCTTGCAATCCAACACATTTTTTTCGCTTCCACCTCACACACACACATACATTTTTATTCAGGATCTTTCTCTTTATCACACACACGTACACACACACACAAACACACACTTTCTATCTCTTCTTCTCTCTCTCTCTTATATATATATATATATATATATATATATTTCACTCATATTTCCCGAATTCTCTATAATATACTGTTACTTTTACGAATTCTCTATCTCTCACTCTTTGTCAAGCCTTTTATCTCTCTCTCTCTCTCTATCTATCTTTCTATATATATATATATATATATATATATATATATATATATATATACATATATCTGTCACATACACATATAATCTTTAACAATGACTCTATCTCGTTCTCAAACACACTGTTTCTTTCAAATGTTCTCTCTCTTGTGACTTGTTCCTATTCAGCTCTAACAACTCTAATAACCCTGATGGACTCTACCTGTGCACATATGAGGAATTTCGCCGTCGTGTCGACAGCGAGGTCTCCCGGGGTGTAGTAGCTAAGCCCCCAGGTGGCAGCTGAGGAACCAGACAGTTAGCTTTAGTGTGTAGCTTGTATATATTTAGATATTTTATTAGCAGACTTAGTGTTTGCACTCTCTAAGCAGAATGGCAACACTAAAACGAGACATTGACGTAGGGAAACTAATCAACGTAGTTGTGTAGTGACGAGTTAGTAACGATTAGTAAACAAGAGACCAACATAAACACTCGACATGGACGGACGTGTTTATCGAATCCTCGTCAAAATATCAATAAATATGTATCAAAATCAACAGAGTTCGTGTTACTTATAATACACTGTGGTCACTGAGGGTACGGTGGTCATCATGTAGTGTTCTCACTCTGGTTAACGTTACAAACGAAACATCAGCCCTACTACAATTACACTACACTAGAAATGGCTACTACAACAATCTATCAACCACCAAAATTGGATACTACTACATCTCTTTCGCTTTCCGGATACACACACATCCTATCTGAAACACTCATTTATTTAATCAACCGTACAATATACACAATAACAAACACACATTCAATGAGAAAAATTCCCATCAGATAACCACATAACTATCGAACACACACCTATACGCTAAACAACAATGAAAACAACGTTCCTGCCCATTAAACATTGCAAGAACTCATTCCTTCATAGAACTTATGATGAAGAAGAAAGAAGAAATAAAATGATGACATTAGCGACTAGACACGTCGCTGAATACCACTTGTCATCATTCGATAACTAAGATAAAGAGAAAGATCGATATTTGAGAAGCTATTATCAGCATTTTTGTTGATCCACCAGGAGAATCCTTCAATGTATTTCTGTGCATTTGCATTGGATGTTTCAATAAAAATGTGTTTCGCTTGATAAGGTTGTTAGCCACTGAAAAAACTGGCCATTTGTAGCTTATTACAATAGTTTTCGTTCGCTACAATAAACCTATTATTTTATAGACATTATTTCAAATGACGAGAATACTATAAAAGAAATTAAAAGAAGACTGAGCATTGCTTTGCAAGAACTAAAAGAACTAACTAACCTACGGAAGGGAACTGACATAAGAACAAAAATCAAGTGTTCAAGAGCCGGCGCTTTTTCCTTGGCAAAACATATGGTTGTGAGATATGGAACATTGACAAAGCGGCAGAGAAGATCATTAATGCCTTTGAATGCAAATGCTACAGAAGAGTAGTTAGAATATCGTGGACAGAGAAAAGAACAAATGCTTCTGTTCTGCAACAGCTTGATATTAAAGAGAGTTGGCTATTAAAGAACATAAAATCAAGATAAATTAAATATTTCGGACACATAGAACAACATGAGTGCTCAGAGAAGATAATTTTGGAGGGAATGGTGACAGGAAGAAAAATGAGAGGAAAACGTAGAAGACGATGGGTGCAAGATGCCATTGATGATCTTAGAATGACTGCTGCTGACACCGGTCAACTTGCACAGAACAGTGAGTTTTTCAGCATTGTTGTCATGGGAACCAAGTATCGGAAGGGACAAGCTACTGAATGATGATGGACCTATTATTTGATAGACGTTATAACAAACGCTATACGCTGTGGTTAACGTATTTCCTTCCAATGTGCATGGTTCTACAATAAAACTAAAGTAAAGAGCACTTTCTATATCACGAGTATATACGGTAATTCCAATTTTTGAAGGCTCTCTTAGGCGTAGAGGTTAGGTACTTATCTTTCGAGCAAAGGTACCAGGTTCGCACCCTCCTGGAGCTATCTTGATATTTTTCCAGTTCTTGCAATGTGACTGAGATCTTCATGTGTAACAAAGAGATCGGAGTACCCATGATTACTCACCGAAGTGCAATGTTAATCAATCAATCAATCAAACGGTAGCTCACCTTTGATACCCTCCCGCTTTGCCAAACGTTTCGCAGTCTGTTCCCATGGCTTCAACATGGAGGTGCGAAAGGTTAGTACCAGCTCACCGACCCTGGCACTGCCTTGTCACGTTATGTTATTCCATCTGTGGCCCAATATCGTGATTTAACCTAAAGAACATGAAACAAAATCAGCATAGTTTGTTATTTAAATTGTGCATCTCTCTATTGATGAAGCAATACACATAACCATTAGAAATAAAACGTTATTATTCTTGGCTTCCGTCAGAGTTCACAAATAGAAGGCCATAAACATAAATTCCGAAATTAAAGTCTTGTACCAATGAAATTCCTTTTAATCAAATATTCATCTGTTTTACGATGGATTTCCGCTGTTCTAATGGGTAAATCAATGTGTTTCTAATGCTGTCGTTGGCTACCGTTATTCGTGTACGAGAGGTTACATCACAAGCAAGAATGTTTCTTTATTTCTTTATTGTGGTAGCGTCTTAACTGTTTGTGGGTCAAACCCCACACTATGTGATTTTGGGTTGACATCTTTTACCAGGAGCCACACTAAAGGGCGTTTTTATTCTAAAAACAAATGGCTTGTAAACATGGCTTTTGCCCCGGTCCACTAAGAGTTAATGAATGGAAAGTTAACACTTAATAGTTTACAATCTCTCAAACAATCAGTTTACAGCATGTTCAAACAATGTAGAAGAATCAACTATGACTGAAGGATTGATTGAATGATATAACCACCATCAATGCACTTTGCTGAATTACCATGTGTGCTACGGTATCTTTCTTGCACGGAAAGTTCTCATCGACAATGCACTGACTCCATAGCACTGGCATGGTCACTCGAAGTTTATTTAGAGATATTGAAAGTGACTGTAAGAATATTTTACAATTACTTATAATGAATTTTGCACAGGAAGCAGCCAGCCTTTATCGATTTTCAATTGCTAGATGTTCTTGTGTGGTTTTAACATGAAAACGTAACCTACATTCTCTAGATGGTTGCCGAAAGAAATAGAAGGTTGTTCTCATTCTTATTAAACTTAGAAATCAGTTAACAAAATTCCTTACCGCTTCACACAGAAAACAACACGCAGAATACGAACCGAGTACATTTGAAGCAAAGGGTGAGCGAGTACCGTACCTCCAGGCAACTACAGGTAAACAGGGATCTCCAAAACAAAACTAACATGGCCATGTTACTAGTAGTTAAATCAAGAAAATTAAATATTCCACAATACGCACATTTTATTGAATTAACATTCGTCTCTAAGCTATGTTCTAAGTACTTCACTATAGAACAATGAAGGTTACTATATGTAGTTAATATTATTTGATGATAAAATGTGGGCGTCATATTTAATATTAATTGTATTGTTCACTCGCGAAACATGTTGCGTAATTCTGCATGTTGTCCTGTTATATTTGGTTATTTGTTATGAAGTGGATTCAAGCTTCTTCAAGTCGAGACACGCCCTTTCATCCAAAGTAAGAGTCATTTTTGGTTATTTCAGAACATGCATGTCAACAAAAATGAAAAATAAGAATTAAATCCTAACGGAGAATCCAATCTTTAACATAAATTTACTTTCTTAACGTGACACGGAATCAGCAGCGTAATTTTGCATGTTTTCGTTGGATCAAAGAAAGGTTAATCCGTGTTCTAAACGTTTCCATTTCGATCTGGATAGTGTTAGAGTGTCTTTAGAAACTGAAATGAAAATCGTGGCATATCTCTTACAGGACTTAGCCATTAACCACCGAAAACTAGTAGTCGATTTTTAAGCAATACTTATTGGTTCAGTAGTTCGCTATAGCTTTCTGAACGGTGAGTTCTACTTTTACCGTTCTTAAACATCCAATTGAACTAATTTGCTTCCAAACGTGCCAACCGCGGAGTTTGAACCAGGTACGCTTGTGTAGTGATCGAGCTCACTACCTCATAAGCTACAGACACTCACTAGATACTACTAAAATATAATTTGTCCTAGCCTTTTTAAACCTAAACCTGTCTATTAGAGATCACTAAAAAAGTACCTTAAACCTTAGCTTCTATATTTCTTTGTCTATAGTGAGCAGGTGGTAGGAGGGCCAGTTCCTTTCCTGACATGTGGAACGTCGAGTGTTGAATTAGCCTTAAACCTTGGTAAGTACCTGATACTTTACATTTCTAGACACTCACTAGATACTACTAAAATATAATTTGTCCTAGCCTTTTTAAACCTTAGGGTATAAAGTACCTGATACTTTACATTTCTAGTCTATAGTGAGCAGGTGGTAGGAGGGCCAGTTCCTTTCCTGACATGTGGAACGTCGAGTGTTGAATTAAACGCACAACTCTCTTGTGTCCGAGACGATTGGCGAACGCATAATCATGATACTAATCAGTTCTACCTTTACAAACTAGAGGCAATTACGAAAATAATAGACGTCTATTATTTTTTTCTATTTTTATCGTTACACTGCTACCAGATTGTTGCCCAATGTCGTGGTTTTCTATTTTTATCGTCACACTGCTACCGTATTGTTGCCCATTGTAGTGGTTTTCTACTTTATCGTCACACTGCTACCGAAATTTTTGCCCAGTATCGTGGTTTTATATTTTTTATTCGTCACATCGTGGTTCTATCGCGAGATTGTTGCCAGTGTAGTGGTTTTCTACTGATATCGTCACACTGCTACCGGATTGTTGCCCAGTATCGAGGTTTTCTGTTTTTGTCTGGCTGTCTGGTGGCTTGGGTGATTGTTATTTTTCTTTTGACAGGATTATGCTATGCCATCTAACCATCTTTTTCGTGGTTACCTCTCGCCCTCTTTCCTGATGTTCCGTTATAGAAGACTCTGTATACTGTGGAGTTTGGATGCATTCTTATTAAGTGACCAAACTACTTTATTCGTTGCTTCTCAATTTAATTAAAGAAAGGTTCTGTGCAAACTTTCTTTCTTATGCTGGTGTTGGTGACTGTTTTTCTGGTGTTGTTGGTAACTTTTCACTGGAAGCGCATTTCACATGTAATTATTTTGCGTGACTGAACTTTGCGTGTCCATGTTAGGCCCTGGTAACACATAGTAGGTATGACAATGCTGTTGATCATCTGTTGATGGTGTATTAGTTCAATATGTCTCTTGTGTGATGGTTTATTGTGATCGCTGCTTTTGTCCTTGCTTTCGTTCTTCATCAACCAAGCCAATCACTCTTTGTGATCTGTGTCGATTACTCCAAATCTGTGATCCCCTGTCAAAGATATCTAAGGTAAGTAGGACAGAAGCATCCGGTTAATTTCAGTATAAGTTGATACTTGGATTTGCCTGACTTGACAGTCCTTTACTTTTTTAGTTCTTTCTTCACTGAACGGCCATAACTATTTACTGATCAACCGCCCAATGCAGTTTGTATATAATCATCTGAGCCAAGGAGTACGTTTACGCTTTTCCAGGTATGTGTCTAGGTGCTAAGAAGACTGAATCGAAAATCTTTTTCATTTTTTATTCTCAATCCTGTTTTGCCTCAAAGCGTCAGGATAAGAAGATAAAGTAAGTCTAGAACGCTCTTTTATGTGCTCTTCATTAATATTGTTTTTACACTACTTGTTATTTTAATATTATTTTTTTGTTAACTATGAGATCCACGAAATTATCTATGATATCTTTTTCATGGGCTGCCGTTTGCTTTGTATCTACTGTATCCGATTAACATTGCTATTTTAAGCGCATTGTCTATTGGTAATCTGCTTGTGTGACCAGACCATTCAATTCGTTGTTTCTTGATGAAGTTCAGTATCAATGTTGTTACCACTATTTTCCTGATGTCTATATACCTATACATGTTTCTTCATGAAGTTCAGTATTGATGTTATTACCACTATTTTCCTGATGTCTATATACCTATACATGTTTCTTCATGAAGTTCAGTATCAATGTTATTACCACTATTTTCGATGTTATAAAACCTATACATGTTTCTTATGAGTTCAGTAATATGATGTTATACCACTATTTTCCTGATGTCTATATACCTATACATGTTTCTTCATGAAGTTCAGTATCAATGTTGTTACCACTATTTTCCCGATGTCTATATACCTATACATGTTTCTTGATGAAGTTCAGTATTGATGTTATTACCACTATTTTCCCGATGTATATATACCTATACATGTTTCTTATTGATAATCTCAGCATTCAAGAAACGACCGGTTGAGAAGTCAAAGATGTGAATACTAAAACAAACGATTCCATATGTTATTATATAACGCCCGTGAGTGGCAGGGGCCTACAAGGAAGCAAAGAATAGTACCACTGCGACCTACAAGACATATCGTATAAGACGACTGATGTAGGATCTAAGGAAGCTACACTAGTAAATAGAAAGCATCACAGAAAACGGATGTGCTGGCCTACTTGTAGGCGCATAACTGGCACAACGTACAACTTAGGCTCAGATCACATGCAAATCAAACAGAATGGTTAACAAGTGGTCGATATGGAGCGTTCGAAGAAGAAGAATATGTTATTATGAAAATTGAAAAGCAGTTCATCCTTACCTTGTTTTATTGAGTTTTTCTTATCATTTAATACAGTTCTTCAACCATTTTATTGAGTTTTTCTTATCATTTAATACATTTATTATGAAAATTGAACAGCAGTTCATCCTACCTTGTTTATTGAGTTTTTCTTATCATTTAATACAGTTCATCCTTACCTTGTTTTATTGAGTTTTTCTTATCATTTAATACAGTTCATCCTTACCTTGTTTTATTGAGTTTTTCTTATCATCTAATATAGTTCTTTCAACACATATTTATTGAGTTTTTCTTATCATTTAATACAGTTCTTTCAACACATATTTATTGAGTTTTTCTTATCATTTAATACATTTTATTATAGAAAATTGAACAGCAGTTCATCCTTACCTTGTTTTATTGAGTTTTTCTTATCATTTAATACAGTTCATCCTTACCTTGTTTTATTGAGTTTTTCTTATCATTAATAAGTTCTTTCAACACATATTTATTGAGTTTTTCTTATCATTTAATACATTTATTATGAAAATTGAATACAGTTCATCCTTACCTTGTTTTATTGAGTTTTTCTTATCATTTAATACAGTTATTTGAACACATATTTATTGAGTTTTTCTTATCATTTAATACAGTTCTTTCAACACATATTTATTGAGTTTTTCTTATCATTTAATACATTTATTATGAAAATTGAACAGCAGTTCATCCTTACCTTGTTTTATTGAGTTTTTCTTATCATTTAATACAGTTATTTGAACACATATTTATTGAGTTTTCTTATCATTTAATACAGTTCTTAACCATATTTATTGAGTTTTTCTTATCATTTAATACAGTTATTTAAAACTTATTTATTGAGTTTTTCTTATCATTTAATACAGTTCTTTCAACACATATTTATTGAGTTTTTCTTATCATTTAATACATTTTATTATGAGAATTTAATATAGTTCATCCTTACCTTGTTTTATTGAGTTTTTCTTATCATTTAATACAGTTCATCCTTACCTTGTTTTATTGAGTTTTTCTTATCATTTAATACAGTTCATCCTTACCTTGTTTTATTGAGTTTTTCTTATCATCTAATATAGTTCTTTCAACACATATTTATTGAGTTTTTCTTATCATTTAATACAGTTCATCTTACACATATTTATTGAGTTTTTCTTATCATTTAATACATTTTATTATGAAATTAACAGTAGTTCATCCTTACCTTGTTTTATTGAGTTTTTCTTATCATTTAATACAGTTCATCCTTACCTTGTTTTATTGAGTTTTTCTTATCATCTAATAAGTTCTTTCAACACATATTTATTGAGTTTTCTTATCATTTAATACAGTTCTTTAAAACTATTTATTGAGTTTTTCTTATCATTTAATACATTTATTATGAAAATTGAACAGCAGTTCATCCTTACCTTGTTTTATTGAGTTTTTCTTATCATTTAATACAGTTATTTGAACACTTATTTATTGAGTTTTTCTTATCATTTAATACAGTTCTTTGAACACATATTTATTGAGTTTTTCTTATCATTTAATACAGTTATTTGAACACTTATTTATTGAGTTTTTATCATTTAATACAGTTATTTGAACACTTATTTTTTGAGTAAAATTTCACTCTATGAATTATATTCAGGAATGTACGCTTACATTTAGCTTTTCTGCGACTGATATTGACATGTGCAGACATAAATTATTTGGTTGAATAACTGCATTATATAAATTATCTCGATTACTATCTCTCTGTATAACATTTATTTTGATCTAATCGATCGTTAGAATAAAGAGCTTTATATCGTTAGACATGGCATACAGTTATATTGTTGACTTTATTCGTTGATGTATTATTCAAGTGTCCAGTACTTTCTTTTGTGTTATTCCATTCTTGATTTGACTCTTATAATAAATGTTATTGCATTATGTTCTGTAAACATTCCATCTATGAAGACAGACCCGAAGGAAAGATGACATCACGCTGGTACTTTGTATGTAACCAGGTCGCGTAATGACTTACATGACATACTGATTTATTCTTTCTCTTCTCTTTTGGAGCATAGGTCTCAACAATTGTTCGCCATTTATCCTTGTTCGCCATTTATCCTGATCTCTGGTTGTTTTCTGTATGACTTCCCAGGGTAGTCCAGCTCAGTTCCTAGATAGGACTAACAATCCAGGTCTGTTTAGAACGTCCCTTTTTCGTTTTCCTTGCGGGTTCCACTTAAGTTCTTGACTAGTGACAATCGACTGTGTCTTCCGCAGGATATGCCGACCCGTAATATTTTCTCATTATAGCCCAGAGGACGCATCCAGCTTTTACAAAATTACATTAACTATTTTAAAAAAAAAATGATTTTCAGTTAAAGTTAATTTCGTATGAGTATATTAAAATATACAACGAGTGGACACCTTAGGAAAACCCTGCAACGATATTTGCTGGGGGAGGTAAAATATATAGAACTCAATTCCGTGGACGAGATTGAGCAAGCTGCACAGGACAGCGCGGTATGGAGAAATCACATGCATGCCCTACGATACGTTCAAAGGTACGAGATGAATATATATGAGTATATACTAGGGTTGCCATACCTCCTGATTTGTGCGGACACGTCCATATTTCACAAGTAAATCTGAGCGCCCGCAATTTTTCTAACTTGGCGCTCGAAACAGAATATACAATCTTTACGAAACATTAATTCTCAATCGTGCTCTTTTCTCTTGTATTTTTAGTTGGTTAACAAGTCTATTACACCAACTTCGGCCTGAAGCAAACGGTGTTGCATACGTCTTTCTTTAATATTGAAGTGTGTGTATCGTCTTCTATCGTATGAGAAGTATATTGTTATCCGAGGTAATATGTAGTACCTTTCAAATTAAACCTGTAGATTCAGCTGGTAGGAAAAAGTATTGATTAATATTATCACTAATGCAATCTGGAGACCCCTATAAAAATCAAGTGACATCACAAAAAAGTGGTGCGATTATATTGAAAACTGTAGAAGTATTGAAACGTAGTCTGAAATCGTGAATATTGCACAGTTCATGTTTGCTACTACAGCAAACAAAGCTTCGGTAGAAAGACCATTTTCTATACTCCATAGCCAATGATACAATAAGAGAAGAAGTCTTAGTGTGGATTCGGTCAAATCAGCTTTGCTTGTAAAATTTAAGTTCAAATATTTCACATGCAGGGCAATTTTATATACTTTTGATGCAAAAGAAAACGATTCTAAAAAAAAAAAAAAAAGACCAGGTCATCAGAAAAATATACATATAATGCAATTTAAATGGAATTTAATTGTAGAAAAAGTGTCATCATTCTGGAAGATAAAAATATGGGAACTTTTCAAAAGTGTTCTCATTCTGAAAGATCATAAAATGGCAACTTTTCAAAAGTGTCCTCATTCTGGAAGATAAAATTATGGCAACTTTTCAAAAGTGTCCTCATTCTGGAAGATAAAAATATGGCAAGATTTTCAAAAGTGTCATCATTCTGGAAGATCAAAATATGACAAGATTTTCAAAAGTGTCATCATTCTGGAAGATCAAAATATGACAAGATTTTCAAAAGTGTCATCATTCTGGAAGATCAAAATATAACAGCTCTAAAGATAACTACACATTTCTTCTCTCTTGTCTAACATCAAGATAGTAATTTGTCAGTGTTATATGTTATCACACGGAGCCGATGTAGCAGGTAGTTGAATTGAACTAAGCTTCGCAAGGCTGGTGTCTGGGTTCAGCTCCATCTGTGTGTGGAATTTTTCCCGACCGCGACGGCTCTCAGGTCGACCAGCCTCAACTGGGTACAGACATGCTCTTGGAAGTAAAAGGCGTCGAGCGTGATGCTGGACAATATCACAATCGTGTCCGACTGGTCAATGAAAAATACAGGCCTAACACTGCTTTTGACCTATATCTACAGGTATGAAAGGTTCCTTACTTTACTTTATATGTTATCACACGTTCTTTGTGTAATACTTTAGTCAGATAACACGCCATTCTTACAAGGCATGTCGTAAGTGGTGTAGTGTAGGAGCCTAGGAATCTACTCTAGTAAATAAAAAGCGTGGCAGAAATAGGATGTGTTAGTATGCAGAAAACTTGCACAACGTACAATCGCTCTTGTTCTTGGATCACTTACAAATCACAAAGAGTGGTTTTTACAAATGGTCGATATGGAGCGTTTGAAAAAGAAGAGGAAAAAACTCTGCGTATGATGCACATACCTCTCTGATTTCATCTCTTGTTCTTCATCATGGATTTTCTGTCTACTCATTCTTCCTTTCCAATGTGGGTTTCAATAAACAGCTTGTCCGGCTATATTATATCGTTGTATATAATGTACATGAGATTTTCTCCATCTAAGATCCAGCTCTATTAGTGTATGTCTTGTTTTCCTCTATAGATATGTGTGTATTACTTCTTGTCAAAACAAAACAATACGAATATACGCGTAGAGACAAGTGTGCAACCTATACACAAAACGTTAAAAACGAAATTCCACAAAATGGTTAACTCTCGACGAAGTATAGAAAAAATTAACTAGAGAATTGAAAGTGACAGTCGATTATTTATTATATATGAAAACTCACACAATTTAGAATCGAGAGTGTGTAATAACTAGAGAGAGAGAGAGAGAGAAGAGAGAGAGAGAGAAAGTGAAAAATGAGAGATCCAGAGAGAGAGAGAGAAAGGTAGAGAGAGATAAAGAATAAAGACAGTGAAAAAAGATAGATCTAGAGAGAGAGAGAGAGAGAGAGAAAGGTAAAAAGAGATATACAGTGAAAAAGAGAGATATAGATAGATAGAAAGAGAGAGAAAGAAAGGTAGAGATGGAAGCGATAAATAAAGTGAAAAAGAGAAATTTAGAGAAAGAGACAGAGAATGGTAGAGAGAGAGAAATAAAGAAGGGAAAAAGACAGATCTAGAGAGAGAGGTAGATAGAGAGATAAAGAAGGGAAAAAGACAGATCTAGAGAGAGAGAAAGGTAGATAGAGAGATAAAGAAGGGAAAAAGACAGATCTAGAGAGAGAGAGGTAGATAGAGAGAGAAATAAAGAAAGTGAAAAAAGAGAGATCTGGAGAGAGAGAGGTAGATAGAGAAATAAAGAAGGGAAAAAGAGAGATCTAGAGAGAGAGAGGTAGAGAGAGAAATAAAGAAAGTGAAAAAGAGATCTAGAGAGAGAGAGGTAGAGAGAGAAATAAAGAAAGTGAAAAAGAGACATTTAGAGAAAGAGACAAAGATAGGTAGAGAGAGAGAGATAAAGAAGGGAAAAAGACAGATCTAGAGAGAGTTAGGGAGAGAAATAAAGAAAGTGAAAAAAGAAAGATCTAGAGAGAGAGAGGTAGAGAGAGAGAAGTGAAGTGAAAAAAGAGAGATCTAGAGAGAGAGAGACAGAGAGAGAGAAATAAAATGAAAAAAGAGAGATCTAGAGAGAGAGAGAGAAGTAGAGAAAGATATAGAGATAAAGAAAGTGAACAATAGATAGAGATCTAGATATATATAAATATATGTAAATATATAGTCAGAAATAAACTAACTGAAAAGAATGAAATTCCAATGTTAGTAAGTATATTCTATTAGCCACTGTTGACCATGATATTTTGAAATGGTCATTAATATTTAGAAATATAATTTATACCATTACTATTATCTCGAAACCACTAAGCATTAAATGTTACCAAAAATATCTCAAATTCATGGACCTGACATTATAATGTAATTTCTTCTATACGGCTGCAATTGAAACAGCATTCTAATCTGACATGATTTTCCATGTTGTATAGAGGATGATGTTGAAAGACTTGACAAAGCTAGGTTCTTTATTTGGAGAACAAGCTAATTTTTTAATACTAATAGTTATCGTAGTATAAGGAATGAAGAGTTTTCCAGTCTGCATTATATTTTAATACCAGTAGTTATCGTAGTATAAGGAATGAAGAGTTTTCCAGTCTGTATTATTTTTTAATACTAATAGTTATCGTAGTATAAGGAAAAAAGAGTTTTCCAGTCTGCATTATTTTTAAATACTAATAGTTATCGTAGTATAAGGAATGAAGAGTTTTCCAGTCTGCATTATTTTTTAATACTAATAGTTATCGTAGTATAAGGAATGAAGAGTTTTCCAGTCTGCTTATTTTTAATACTAATAATTATCGTAGTATAAGGAATGAAGA
This sequence comes from Arion vulgaris, assembly GCA_020796225.1. NCBI lineage: Eukaryota > Metazoa > Mollusca > Gastropoda > Stylommatophora > Arionidae > Arion > Arion vulgaris. The sequence goes on along the minus strand of CM036753.1, from coordinate 52,616,187 downwards.
GTTTTCCAGTCTGTATTATTTTTTAATACTAATAGATATATAGAATCGTCAGTCGATTATATTAAGATAGTTATCGTAGTATAAGAAATGAAGTTTTCCAGTCTGCTATTATTTTTATACTAATAGTTATCGTAGTATAAGGAATGAAGAGTTTTCCAGTCTGCATTATATTTTAATACTAATAGTTATCGTAGTATAAGAAATGAAGAGTTTTCCAGTCTGTATTATTTGTCTGTATTCAAAAACAAAACAATTGTTACTGCATGTAGTATCTCATTTTAGGACGGTGTAGGACAGGTGTGGTGGCATCTATAGCTTAGGGGATAGTCACTTGGTCTATTAACCCCGACGTTCTGAGTTCGAATCCAGCTGAAGACAGTTTGGTTGCAAATTGTTTCGCGTGGATTTTTACAAAAGGACGATGGCACCACCCGTTCAGAAGGCAATGGCAAACTACTGAACGTAATAATACCTAGAAAAATCACAAACAGCGTTAAAAAGCTGGGGTTGATTCGAAAGTCTTGTTAATTATATGAAATTAACTTTTTTAGTACAGGTATGACGAGAGCGTGTGAAATTTAAATGGCTGCATGGCTAGTGCAGCCGCCCCAAAGCTGTTTAGTCTAAGATTTTTCCTTAATGCCCAACATAAAACAAAATCATTGTCCTTACCGTGATTTGAGCATCGGTCTCCCGCATGGGAGCCGTGCTCTTATCCATTCGGCCAGACGTTCCACTTTTGCTGTGTGAATAACAGAAACGATGAACACGGGACAAATATGTTTACAACCGCAGTACTGACAAGACTAGGCAGTCGATTGTTCACCATATATCTCAATTCAAGACGAGATTGTTTGAAAATACTATATATGTCTCCAACAGAAATTAAAAGCTTTCATTGTGCTTTGTTTTCCATGTTGGTGTACATAAATAGTAGCCCTTGATATAATTTCCCAATAAAGTGCGTTCTCCCACGGGCAATCAGTTAGACCATGGGTTCCCAAATTGGGCGTACGGCCACCCCCAGTGGGCACTGAAGCTTTCCGGGGGGAGAGGAAGCGATAGTGGGTTTAGAAGCATTTGGGGGAAGTTTTTTTTCGTGATTTTGTGATTGAATAGTCATAAGAAATTTGTATTCTGCATTTTAATTCATCTTATACCCATCTTACACGATCCATTTTTCATCAGTTTTCTATTTTAATTATATAATCATTTGAAAATTGACCATATATGACATAAATATATATCAATTTTCTATGTCAAAGTGAAAATAGAGCATTTATATATATGGGTGTGGGGGTTGACACACTGTTATAATGTGGGGGTTGCAAATCTTATGTGGGTGGTGGACCGAACAAGTTTGGGAATCTATGAGTTAGACTAACGGCTCCCAAACTTTGCATTACCTGACCCCCTTTTAATACATTTGTACCTCTGACCCTCTTTTATACATTTTGCTGCTCTGACCCTCTTATACATTTTGCTGCCTCTGCCCCTTTAATACATTTTGCTACCTCTGACCCCTTTAATACTTTGCTACCTCTAACCTCTTTAATATTTGCTGCCTCGACCCCCTTTTAATACATTTTGCTACCTCTGACCCCTTTTTAACATTTGCTACCTCATGCCTTAATACATTTTGCTACCTCTGACCCTCTTTTAATACATTTTGCTGCCTCTGACCCCCTTTTAATACATTTTGCTACCTCTGACCCCCTTTTAATACATTTGCTACCATGACCTCTTTTAATACATTTTGCTGCCTCTGACCCCTTTTTAATACATTTGCTGCCTCTGACCCTCTTTTAATACATTTTGTGCCTCTGACCCCTAAAGTTTCTGTATATGAAAATCTGTTAGGGATGGAGTTATTTGTACACCTCACAAACAATAAAGCTGGCTCTAATTTCTCAGACTGCGGGAATCTTCAAATGTTCATTCATTTTGTCCTGTCAGACATTTAGACTCCGGTCTGGTCCGGATCCTGTGATTTCACATCAGAACTAGTTTAACACTGTTTTTACACATGTTTTTGAAATTTATTTTTCTGCTTGAAGTGTTAAAGATCATAATATTTTTTTACGCGTTTGATGACCCCCGTGAAAACCTTGCGGATCCCAGAGTGCTCGAGGGCCCATTTTGGGAAACTCTGAGTTAGACTATCATGGCGGCGTGAATTTCAATTGCAGACCGTTTGGTCAGTTTGTCGAGACCAATGTCTAGGACACTATTGTGGATTAGTTGTGTGAGTTATTGATCTCCAGACGTCGGGCAATGTTAGTCGTGTAGTTGCAAGCTACTCTGAGATATTGTTCGTCTGACTTACGAGTAAATCTCATATCTTGTTCACTTTCTCTTAAAGTACTACCTAAGCTCTTTGGTAGCTTGCCCTCTGATCCATACCAGCTTTGACGGACTACAACGCTTCAGTTTATTTCCAGGGTCACCACTGGGAGATGATTTAATGTTTTTTTCAGTGCCAGCTTACTGGACCTTGGGGCTGACTTGTTACATTATTTCTAGGGTCACCACTGGGAGATGATGTAATGTTTTTTTCAGCGCCAGCTTACTGGACCTTGGCGCTGACTTGTTACATTATTTCTAGGGTCACCACTAGGAGATGATGTAATGTTTTTTTTAGCGCCAGCTTAATGTGCATTGGGGCCGGCTTGTCACATTATTTCCAGGGTCACCACTTGGAGATGGTGTAGTGTTTTTGTTAGTGCCGGCTCATGACCTTGGCGCTGACTTGTCAATTTATTTCATTGCGTCTATTGCCTCCATTAAATACAGTTAACCTTTTATTATTAGTTCATCCTTGACCTGGTATGTGTTAGTTAGAATTTAACATATGAACGTGATTAATCCTGGATCAAGATACTATATAGAAAACGTCGACTTTGTCTGTTACATTACTGCTGCAAATAAGTCACAATAATTTCGATACATAATGTATGTACATTTCAGATTATAGTGAGTATAGATTAAAAAATACCTTCGAAATACAAAAAAGAGAAGCTTATTTCCGTTTTACACATGTCTTCTTGTCCACCTAGAATAAAAAGAAAGTCGGTTTTACACGTGTCTTCTTATCCACCTAGAATACAAAGAAAGTCGGTTTTACACATGTCTTCTTGTCCACCTAGAATAAAAAGAAAGTCGGTTTTACACATGTCTTCTTGTCTACCTAGATTACAAAGAAAGTCTGTTTTACACATGTCTTCTTGTCCACCTAGAATAAAAAGAAAGTCGGTTTTACACATGTCTTCATGTCCACCTAGAATACAAAGAAAGTCGGTTTTACACATGTCTTCTTGTCCACCTAGAATAAAAAGAAAGTCGTTTTACACATGTCTTCTTGTCCACCTAGAATAAAAAGAAAGTCGGTTTTACACATGTCTTCTTGTCCACCTAGAATAAAAAGAAAGTCGGTTTTACATGTCTTCTTGTCACCTAGAATAAAAGAAAGTCTTTTACATGTCTCATGTCACCAGAATAAAAAGAAAGTCGGTTTTAACATGTCTTCTTGTCACCTAGAATAAAAAAAAGTCTGTTTACACTGTCTTTTGTCCACCTAGAATAAAGAAAGTCTGTTTACACATGTCTTCTTGTCCACCTAGAATAAAAAGAAAGTCGGTTTTACACATGTCTTCTTGTCCACCTAGAATAAAAAGAAAGTCTGTTTTACACATGTCTTCTTGTCCACCTAGAATAAAAAGAAATTCGGTTTCACAGACTTAATAAAGAGAAAGTTTAGCGTATAGAAATCAACAAATGATCAGGTCATTTCTAAACTTGTTAGAATGAAGTCCTAACACGTTACAATCTGATCATAATAGCGCTTAAGGATTTTCCCAGTCTGTTATATGATATGTGTTTTTCCATATATATATATATATTATTTTATATTATTTATGTGTTTTCCTATTATATTCCATAATATGTGTCTTTCCTATTATATTCCATAATATGTGTTTTTCCTATTATATTTCATAATATGTGTTTTTCCTATTATATTTCATGATATGTGTTTTTCCTATTATATTTCATGATATGTGTTTTTCCTATTATATTTCATAATATGTGTTTTTCCTATTATATTTCATGATATGTGTTTTTCCTATTATATTTCATAATATGTGTTTTTCCTATTATATTCTATAATATGTGTTTTTCTTATTATATTTCATAATATGTGTTTTCCTATTATATTCTATAATATGTGTTTTTCTATTATATTTCATAATATATGTTTTCCCAATTATATTTCATGATATATGTTTTTCCAATTATATTTACAATTGGATTAACTGATACTTTTCACTTGGATTATATTATGTGTTATGTGAGTACATGTTTCCTCACATTCCGAATATGTTAAATGACACGAGATTACATGGTTTCTCCCAGTACCAATTATAATATATCATATGGGATTATATCTCTCTTCTCATCTACTTTACATTAGATAACAATCGATTACATGTTTCTTCACATTATAATGACAATATATTCTATGTGATTGCCTATTTATACAAGTCTGGTTTGTATTCAAAGAAGATGTCAAGTTTAACGATGAAGTTATACAAGTCTGGTTTGTATTCAAAGAAGATGTCAAGTTTAACGATGAAGTTATACAAGTCTGGTTTGTATTCAAAGAAGATGTCAAGTTTAACGATGAAGTTATACAAGTCTGGTTTGTATTCAAAGAAGATGTCAAGTTTAACGATGAAGTTATACAAGTCTGGTTTGTATTCAAAGAAGATGTCAAGTTTAACGATGAAGTTATACAAGTCTGGTTTGTATTCAAAGAAGATGTCAAGTTTAACGATGAAGTTATACAAGTCTGGTTTGTATTCAAAGAAGATGTCAAGTTTAATGATGAAGTTATACAAGTCTGGTTTGTATTCAAAGAAGATGTCAAGTTTAACGATGAAGTTATACAAGTCTGGTTTGTATTCAAAGAAGATGTCAAGTTTAACGATGAAGTTATACAAGTCTGGTTTGTATTCAAAGAAGATGTCAAGTTTAACGATGAAGTTATACAAGTCTGGTTTGTATTCAAAGAAGATGTCAAGTTTAACGATGAAGTTATACAAGTCTGGTTTGTATTCAAAGAAGATGTCAAGTTTAACGATGAAGTTATACAAGTCTGGTTTGTATTCAAAGAAGATGCCAAGTTTAACGATGAAGAAAGATAACTAGAATCCAAGTCTGCTGGAGATGTTTACTTTTCAGATTTTCTGTCTCAAATAAGATAACTAGAATCCAAGTCTGCTGGAGAGGTTAACTTTTCAGATTTTCTGTCTCAAATAAGTCTAGAACAAACAACTACAACGATTTTTATGTTAGGACTAAACAAAATTTGTGTTCCCTCCCTTGAGAAAACAATTGTTTAATTTCAGTTCCCTTATCAAGCCAAACATATTGTCTTACATCGAGAAATTCCTGTAATTTGACCTCAGGGAACAATGTCTGGCATTTTATTACTATCGCTGTCAGACTTGCCAAGACATTTCGGTTCGCCCTGAATCGCATGGCAACTGTTACTGTCTGTCGCAAGACGGTGTTGTGTAAACTACTCCAAGCATATGTTTTTAACCGTGACTTAATACACAATTGAATATATATATATATAACGTGAACATCGTTTTTCATCTTTACTCACTGTCATTTGGTAAATGTGTTACTGTGACGAGTTCTGTGTATGCGCTTGCATCTCTTCTTTCAAGATCTTCCCAATGTTTCTCTTCAAAAGATTCTGCATATGTGTGTTATGTTGTCTTCCATTTATCTCAGTCGTTCGTCAGTTTTTCCCGTTTCTTGGGACCGATAAAGCAGTTCTTCATTGAGACCTTTGCATATATGCTTATATCTGAGCAGTGGTGTGCCTTGAATATCATGGACAGAGACAAGAACAAATGCTTCTGTTCTGCAACAGCTTGATATTAAAGAGAGTTGACTATTAAAGAGGATACAATCAAGGAAAATTAAATATTTCGGACACATCAAACGACGTTAGTGCCAGAGAAAATAAGTTTTGAGGGTATCGTGCCTGGAAGAAGAACGAAACGACAACCTAGAAGACTATTGGTGCAGGATGTCACTGTCGATCTGAGAGTGACTGCTGTTGACGCCGGTCAACTTGCATAGGACAGGGAGCTTTTCAGGACTGCTATCATTGGCGCCATGTTCCAGAAGGCACAAGCTACTTGATGATTATGATGGTATACCTTCAATATTTCTCTTCCGAAAGTTCATAAAACAATACCTATTGAGGTATGTATCTACTTTTCATTCTTCTTTTACCAGAACAATACCTATTGAAGTATGTGTCTACTTTCCTTCTTCTTTTCACAGAACAATACTTATTGAGGTATGTGTCTACTTTCCTTTCTTCTTTTCCCAGAACAATACCTATTGAAGTATGTGTCTACTTTTCATTATTCTTTTCACAGAACAATACCTATTGAGGTATGTGTCTACTTTCCTTTCTTCTATTCACAGAACAATACCTATTGAAGTATGTGTCTACTTTCCTTCTTCTTTTCACAGAACAATACCTATTGAGGTATGTGTCTACTTTCCATTCTTCTTTTCACAGAACAATAGCTATTGAAGTATGTGTCTACTTTCCAATTCTTCTTTTACAGAACATTACCTATTGAGGTATGTGTCTACTTTCCATTCTTCTTTTACAGAACATTACCTATTGAGGTATGTGTCTACTTTCCTTTCTTCTTTTCACAGAACAATACCTATTGAGGTATGTGTCTACTTTCCTTTCTTCTTTTCACAGAACAATACCTATTGAGGTATGTGTCTACTTTTCATTCTTCTTTTCACAGAACAATACCTATTGAAGTATGTGTCTACTTTCCTTCTTCTTTTCACAGAACAATACCTATTGAGGTATGTGTCTACTTTTCATTCTTCTTTTCCCAGAACAATACCTATTGAAGTATGTGTCTACTTTCCATTCTTCTTTTCACAGAACAATACCTATTGAAGTGTGTGTCTACTTTCAATTCTTCTTTTTACAGAACAATACATATTGAGGTATGTGTCTATTTTCCATTCTTCCCATAAGTCCTGGCCATATTAGTCTTCTGCTTGCTGAATATTCCCATGATGGAAATATATATTTACGTATTCCATCAGGTATACTGAGGTATACTATGTTAGAGAGGGATAGTTATTCCTCTCTGTTCCTCGTGACTTCTTTCCCACTCTTTTATGCAATGTCAGTCTGATAATCTACCGAAGACACATGTCTAGTTTGATAATCTACCGAACACATGTCTGTTTTTCCATTCTGTTATGCAATGTCAGTCTGATAATCCAGCGGAGACACATGTCTAGTTTGATAATCCACCGAAGACATATGTCTAGTTTGATAATCCAACGAAGACACATGTCTAGTTTGATAATCCGCCGAAGACACATGTCTAGTTTGATAATTCGTCGAAGACACATGTCTGTTCTTACTACTCTGTTATACAATGTCAGTCTGATAATCCACCGAAGACACATGTCTAGTTTGATAATCCGCCGAAGACACATGTCTAGTTTGATAATCCGCCGAAGACACATGTCTAGTTTGATAATTCGTCGAAGACTCATGTCTGTTCTTACTACTCTGTTATACAATGTCAGTCTGATAATACGCAGAAGACACTTGTTAACAAAGGTCTAAATTTTTTCATTATCAAATAGGTCGTTAAGACATTGATATTTTTCTTATCAAAGCTTCGCAATGAGGTCTTTCTTGAAGCAAGTCGAGCTAAGTCACCACTGGACGACAGTGAATAGAAATGGGTTCAATTCCGACTTGTTTTCGTATTTGTCTACCATTATCACTAAGGTGCATTCTCCACCCTCCCATCGCTGTCTAGTATGTCATATTATGTGCACTTATCTCTCGTTCTCGACATGTTCTCTATTCTACTAAATATCAATCTCTAGAAAATATGTACGTGATGGTTGGACTGTCCTCCACTTCTCTTGTTCATTGTGGGTTCCATGGAACTGAATGTCTGGTACCATTAGTGGAACTAGTATCCTTTTTCATATTTTTCCTATTCTTGTAGTCGTGTATACGTTTTCTAGGCTGATATAGATACAACGATCCGATATAACATAGTGATTATAGCACCTGCTTTGTAAACGCTTTGACCAAGGATCAATGTATACAGTAAATGTGGAATTGTATCCGACCTTACATCTCTCAGGTTAACAAAACTCAATTTGGTATTTCAGAAGAATTACCTTGAGTTACTCTTCACTTGTATCACTTGTTAACAATCATCTTTGTTATCAATATATTCAAGTCAATTCACTGTTTACAATTCTAATTTGGACAAATAGTCTACCATTCTACCACTTAATAAACATAAATGTTATTTATGCACTGAAACATACATAAAAAATATATCAACATATTATCGATATAAAGGAAGACTGCAGTAAAATTATATAGCAATGGGGAAACACGTAAAATCAAAGTACTGTCGTTTTACAAAATATAAAAAAATAACAATACACAGCAACATTTACACCATATGTCGAAACATTGCTGTGTATTGTATTATTTTGTATTTTGTAAAACAACATTGTACTTTTTCTTTTACATGTTTCGCCATTGCTATAAAAAAAAATCTAAAATTGAAAAGATTACGCCCTGTTAGTTATCATTTCCTTATATTGACATTGCAGTCATTTCAAGGGGATATAATTACTAAAACAATAAAGATAACCCATCATTCCGTTTCCGAAATAGTACGAATTGGTCTTTGATCTTTTGACTTGGTTATATTTCATCCAGAGAGAAAGAAAACGGGTCAATAATAGGCGTGGTTCACTTCACATAAACAGGAAATATGAATCAGAAATATAATAGAAGAGTTAATTTTTTTATATGAACCGAAAGTATGTCATTTCTTTGCGTTGAGTAATAGCAGTCTATTAAGAGGTTTGACTTCATTGAAGACTGTTTCGTTTTCAATAAATTTTGCTTGTCATATGGTTAATCAAATGTCAGTAAATCTTGTTTGTCATATAATTAATCACATGTCAATAAATCTTGCTTGTCATATGGTTAATCAAATGTCAATAAATCTTGCTTGTCATATAGTTAATCAACTTATTATTAATGGACGTATTCCAATGTTGATGTGGGCGTCTATAATATGGGCGTCTGTAGCTTAAGCGATAGTGAGCTCTATCACAAACCCAAGCGTACCTGGTCTGTAGCTTAAGCGATAGTGAGCTCTATCACAAACCCAAGCGTACCTGGTCTGTAGCTTAAGCGGTAGTGAGCTCTATCACAAACCAAAGCGTACCTGGTCTGTAGCTTAAGCGGTAGTGAGCTCTATCACTACCCAAGCGTACCTGGTTCAAACTCCGTGGCGGGCAAGTTTGGAAGTAAATTCGTTTCCGTGGGATTTTTACGAAATGTAAAAATAGACCTCATTGTTGAGAAAGCAATGACAAACTACTGAACGTATAAGTGGTACATAGAAAATCAACGACTCATTTACTGTGGTTGATGTCTAAATCATATTAAAAATATGCCATGACATTTCATTCCTTTTGTGAAATATTATTCAGATATGACTCGACTCTGACGGCAGTCACTATGTTTAGTCATATCTGGTACCATGGAACAATATAACAAACAGGGTTAAATAATGTATGAAATATTATTCAAATATGACTCGACTCTGACGGCAGTCACTATGTTTAGTCATATCTGGTACCATGGAACAATATCACCAGCAGGGCTAAAGTTAGGAAAATTACAAAAAATTAGTGCAAAGATTTCATGATCTCAAAATTACATCGGGGACATTCACCGGTGCTACGGAGTTCGTGCGCTATCGTTGAGAACTTCTTCACAATGAATCTATTATATTCTGTGTTTTGATATGTAATTCGGGAACTGTCATGTTCTAGCCTTATATATGAATATGGTATTTGTGACTCTTGCCTCTAATTGTGTTGTTGGTGACCTTTAGAAGACATAATATTTCACATGTGGTTATATCTATGTCTGTACTTACGCATTGTCTAGTTTTGGTACTAATATAAAAAAGGATACTAGTCATGGACAATACCCAAACAAATCGAAAAATCTTCGAAGGTCTAGGAGATGTGATTACACAGAAGAATGATGAGAATCTAATGGACTGCTAAAATGACTAATGTGGAGATGTTGAATGAGATAAAGACAAAGAGAAAGCTTATCATCAATAGAAGAAAGAGACAATTATACATTTTTCGGACGTGATGAGGAAGGGAGGTTAAGAACACATTGTGATAACCGGTAAAATCGAAGGTAGATGAGACAGAGGAAAACCAGGAGAGAAAACTGGGGATAGTCTGATTTCATGGTACGGAAGAGCATCAACATATGAGGTGATAGCAAACACCAGAGACATAGATTTCTGGAGATCCATTATCACCTACGCCAGCCGGCACGGCACCTGATGATGATCATTATCATCATAAAGCCTAAATTAAGATATGTTTAATAACTTGTTGTTTAGCTTTCATGGAAATGTTTTAATATATAAGTAGACGTTCGAGAGAAGAATAATATATAAGTATTGTGGCTAGTTAGTAGGTGATTTCATTTGCATGATGTAGTCTAGCTTCTATTTTTCTCTCCAGTCTTTCGTAATTTCTAAATATGCTACCTAAATATTTGCATTATTGTACTTATTTGTGTTGATATTAACGTTTCAAGTATTCTACTTCATGCCAATACTCATTGCCTCCGTTTATAGTTGTGTTTATTTTCGTGGCATACATAATTTGTGCAGTTATAAGACAAAGAGTCAATATGGTATTGTAGTTTGTGTTCTATTTTGGTGTCCATTGATCATCTTCAAAATATAGTTTAGTAATTTGTTTATTGTTCATGATTTACTACTGGGTAGTCGTGTACATCTAAATGTATATGTAAATACACATATTAGGAAAAGTAATGGCAGGAGTGGACAACTAATTTCATCATCAACCTGGGGACAAATAATAGACCAAATGATGATAGAATACATCATTGTTTATATTTAATGTAATTACAACACAATCTGACATCCATTATGTTGTTATGATTGCGTTCTGGCTATCTCGATAGAAAGTCATGATGTTAACTAATAATTGAAGTTGTATGTCATACTATTTAAGAATCTTCTATAGTTAACATCGCTTTACTCCATCGAATGTCTTTTCTTGGTTGATAAATACAAGGTTATGTCACTTGTAATACTCAATTGGCTTTTGGCATTCTATCCCCGTGTAAATATTGCCTCCGTGCATCACTTCATGAACCTAAAATACGTTTCTTAACTTGGGTTCTTCAATTAGTTTCGTTATTTGTTCCAATATTTTTGCAGAAATTCTGGAGTTATAACTCAAAAGTAAAGATACCCAGTGTTGGATATATGTTTAACAATTTCTTATCTTCACTTCTTCTTCCATACGAAGACAATAATTGCTTTCTGCAAATATGTGCGTATCTATTTAGTTTCCTAAGCTATATTAAATATTTTGGTCTACCATGTTATTGTGTTTGTCTTATATAAAAGAAGCATTTTTATTGCATTTGATCTATTCCTCGTGCCTTGTTTTGTTTGTTTTTCTGCAGGACCATTTCGACTTTGGATTTTAGTATATTCAATTCATGATATGTTCCATGTTTTCTTCTGTATTACATTGAATTGCATGGTCTACATTTCAACAATTAAGTGAAATATTCTCAACATATGTTTCTAATGTCATGGTCGCTGGTATGCGGTTTTTTAAGTTTGTTATTGATATTTTTTGATTCGTTGTATTTCCCTTCTCACAGTCTCAATACTTTGTTGCTTCTATAGAACGTTCTTGGTGAATAAATGCTTAATTTCGCTACCTTTTCTTGGTAATCTTCCCAAGATTAAGATTGTGCTAAGTTCAGATTCTCTTTGTTATTTCTTCTTGAATATACGTACTTGATGAAGTATTCATCTGATTCTGATTTTATCTGTATGTAATATCTTATCAACAATATAAAGAAGAACTGGAGGAAGCTGTAGGACATAGCTAAAGATAGGAATACTTGGCATGAGTTGGTTGAGGGCCTATGCCCCAATCCAGGTTAAAAAGGCAGAGAGAGAGAGAGAGAGAGGCAATATCTTACAATTAGTTATCCTTCTGTTCAGATGTGTGTCCAGTTGAATAACATACCTAACATTTTTACGAAATTTGGATGTACCTATCCTACACACAGCACATGGTTTTATAGGAATGATATTTGAATGTACCTATCCTACACACAGCACATGGTTTTATAGGAGATGTGTTTGGGGGCGGGTGTGAAGAGGAGATGGAAACCGTATGCACGTTCTCGTATCAAACCATACATATCACAAAGTGTGGTTAAAGTAGTTGATAGAACAATTGTGAATAAACAATATGTTTTTGGCAGGGAACATTTGTAGGGAACATTGATATGGAACATTGGTAGGGGAAATTGACAGCGACAATTTGTAATGAACATTGGTTCGGAACTTTGGAAGGGAACATTGATAGGGAACATTTATAGTGAACATTGGTAGGGGACAGTAGGGAACATTGGTAATGAACATTGGTAGGAGACATTGCTAAATATCATTGGTAGCCCAAACTTGTCATTTGACGATATCGCAACTTTCTCTCTATCTCTCTATCTCTCTTTCTAGCATGTTGCGATCTTCGTGCTTAGAGCAGCAACAAATGCACGCCATTTTTCTCTGTTTATGTCCGTCCACTGTATTGTGAGCCAGTTGGAATTATTTATTTCAGCTCTTTTTCTACTGTTTTCATCCAGGTCTCTGTATGTCTTTCATATCTTGATCCACTGGGCACGTAATGTTAAACGAAAACGGGAAAGACCAGAAAACTGGCTTAGGTCTCATTAAGATGACTTTTGAAGTCAAAATATCACCGGTGTGCTGTCCAGTCCGCAAGGGAAGAAAAGAAAATTAACACTGCGACCAAAAGGTAAGAGACGACTGTGGTAGGGGTCTAGGAAAGCTACCCTAGTAAATAAAACATCGGATGTGCTGGCCTACCTGTGGGCACATAACTGACACAACATACAATCGTTCTTAGGCTCGGATCACATAAAAATCATAAACAGTGGTTAACAAGTTGTCAGTATGAGTATGGAACGATCGAAGAATAAGAAGTCAAACAATGAAGAACACCCATTAAAGGCTCAACATATGATAACCTAATTTTACATGACTTGTTGAAATAAAGAAAACTTGAATCACATCATGACTAGAGAAGATAATCAATCAAATAGATATAGCACGTTAGAGAGTAAAATTATCTGTTAACAATATGACACGTCAGTGGATCAACATGAGAAATGATAACCATCAGGAAAAACGGAAATTATAGAAGGAAATATGAAAATATGTGGCCGTGAGTTCGTGCTTATCTACGTTTAGATGTTCATGAGGATGTTGACAATAGTCAAACTGAGAGTAGCAGTGATTTGGTTATGTATGCTGATGTTATGCGTACATATCAGTGGCGACTCGTCATTAAGGGCCTTTGGGGCAGGGCCCCACCAAAAATAAGGTGTAACGTGTATTTTTATTTTATACATTAAAATATATCCTAACCGAAACCATGATTTTTCCGAAAATTTCTGTCCGGCCCCACCAACAAAAATGATTACGAGCCGCCACTGGTACATATTATAATAATAAGTGATTGCATACATTGATGGCTACATATTTATCAGCATATTCAAATCATTTTTATAATTCTGCTAGTCTACACTTTTCTGACTCCTTAAGGTAAAGTATTTTCTCATCCCATTCTCTTGTTGTAAAGTATTTTCTCATCACATTCTCTTGTTGTAAAGTATTTTCTCATCACATTCTCTTGTTGTAAAGTATTTTCTCATCCCATTCTCTTGTTGTAAAGTATTTTCTCATCACATTCTCTTATTGTAAAGTATTTTCTCATCACATTCTCTTATTGTAAAGTATTTTCTCATCACATTCTCTTTATGTAAAGTATTTTCTCATCACATTCTCTTATTGTAAAGTATTTTCCCATCACATTCTCTTATTGTAAAGTATTTTCTCATCACATTCTCTTATTGTAAAGTATTTTCTCATCACATTCTCTTATTGTAAAGTATTTTCTCATCTCATTCTCTTATTGTAATGTATTTTCTCATCACATTCTCTTATTGTAATGTATTTTCTCATCACATTCTCTTATTGTAAAGTATTTTCGAATAATAATAATAATTAATCTCGTATATACATTACATAGATCCTGCAAGAAATTTCTCTATACGGCTCTATCCTGAGCAACTCGCTCAATCTCCTCCATGGAACTGAGACCGATATGCCTTGCCTCTCAGCAAAGTTCGTTTCAGAGTCTCCTAAGGTCGTCCTCTCTTTTTTGGACTCTTTGCATCCCACTTTAATGCCTGCTTTGATATTTTTGATCCTTTTTCTCAAGGTATGTCCAACATTATCGAATTACATCCTCGTAAATAACATCATGTCCCAGAAAATGAAATATTTTGTCCACGTTAATCGTCCCAGTGGTTTGGAGAGTACAGTATCAGTTATCAGTTATATGAGGACTATCATCATAGCACTCCGGACATGTCCAAGAGAACAGTAATGAAAGGCATGGTTCCTGGCGTACGAGGCAGGGGGCGACCAAAACGACGGTGACAACATGATTTGAAAGAAACCTTGAAAATGACGATGGATGAGGCGGGATAACGTGCTAGAATCAAATAGTTAGTAAGGCAGGCTGTAATGAAAGAGACGTTCTACAAGAGATATGCTAGAATCAAATAGTTTGTAAGGCAGGCTGTAATGAAAGAGACGTTCTACAAGAGACATGCTAGAATCAAATAGTTTGTAAGGCAGGCTGTAATGAAAGAGACGTTCTACAAGAGATATGCTAGAATCAAATAGTTTGTAAGGCAGGCTGTAATGAAAGAGACGTTCTACAAGAGACATGCTAGAATCAAGTAGTTTGTAAGGCAGGATGTAATGAAAGAGACGTTCTACAAGAGATATGCTAGAATAGAATAGTTTGTAAGGCAGGCTGTAATGAAAGAGACGTTCTACAAGAGACATGCTAGAATCAAGTAGTTTGTAAGGCAGGATGTAATGAAAGAGACGTTCTACAAGAGATATGCTAGAATCAAATAGTTTGTAAGGCAGGCTGTAATGAAAGAGACGTTCTACAAGAGACATGCTAGAATCAAATAGTTTGTAAGGCAGGATGTAATGAAAGAGATGTTCTACAAGATACATGCTAGAATCAAATAGTTTGTAAGGCAGGCTGTAATGAAAGAGACGTTCTACAAGATACATGCTAGAATCAAATAGTTTGTAAGGCAGGCTGTAATGAAAGAGACGTTCTACAAGATACATACTAGAATCAAATAGTTTGTAAGGCAGGCTGTAATGAAAGAGACGTTCTACAATAGACATGCTAGAATCAAATATTTTGTAATGCAGGCTGTAATGAAAGAGACGGTCTACAAGAGACGTGCGTGCTATTTGCTTTGGCACCCTCGTATAGTATAAACGTAGATGACCATATCATTTTATTGCTAAGTGTGTTCTAGTTACATTCTTGTATAGTCATTGGTTACTAAACCGACGTCATTGCACTCCGGGCAGACCCATAAGTCATCAGTCTCCTCCAACAGATATCGAAGAGTATGCATACTGATGGTTCCCGTGGCTCGTTGGTTAAACACACTCCTCACTCTGACCCTCAGACATCCAGTTCTACATCATGTAACTCCAAACTGCTTAAATCTCTGGATCGATTCAGCATCTATTCTAGTATCTTCATCAAACAGGCAATCTCAAAGAGACCGAAAACCATCCCCCTTATCCATCTTGAACTCCCCAACAATGATGATGTTGATGCAAGAATGTCCGCTCTGTCATTGCCACAAATATCCCCCGTTCCCAGGACAGTAGATCTACATAATTCACTGGAGGTTAGAAACTTCTATGGACGACGTCCGCATATGCCAAAACCTGCCATTTGGGATCTTGGAAATCATCGACTGAGAATCTGATACAACAATGACCCCCTTAAACAGAGTCTCAGAAAGCCAATGGAGGGCAGCAGTAACGTCTACACTGAGATTATAATCCTCTGAAAAATTGTCCGATCACTCTGCAAATGGAGTATATTTGGTGAGCGCAGCGAGCAGCCTATCTTCCCCCCATACATAAGTCCCTCAATGTATCACAGTTAACTTATCTCAATTTCAGTTATCTCAAATTACCTGTTATTGTTTCGACGATTTGATAACGACGAACAACTGCGCATACGATAGTAACCTTTACTAAGGAATGTACCGATCTAGTTTAGAATAATCTCACCAGAATCGTGAGCATTTCTAGACTTCTAACACGAAGTAATTACATAATCTGATATACACGATTTGCTTGACACAATAAACAACATGGCACCCGAGGGAAAGATCACGCTGAAATCCTTGTCTATATTGAAAAAGTGGCGCCGACAAGGACAAGCGGGCATGTGTATCTGCTGCTTCGTGTTCCTAGTGTTGATTTATGATGTTGATGTGGTTGGATTTAAAGGTTGCCTTGTATTTTTTAAAATAAACATTGTTTCTAGCTCAACTGTTTGAATTTTGATTGTTAGTTCAGTGCATTCTTTGCTGCCTTCTATTCTGTACTGAATCATTCAATGATTGATTGATTGAGTTTGCAAACGGTGTTTAACAATGATGAATAACAATAGTGTTTGCACTGCTGGTTTCTAGTTTGCTCTGCTACCTTTTTCTTACATAACAAATATTTGCTGCAGTGAATGAACTCAGCAGCAAATATGAACTTTCCTGATGGGAATCTGAGAATGGTGACAATTTATAAATACGTTTTTGTTTAGGTAATAAACTAATAAATACACTTTTTTTTCTCTTTCTGATACAATATGCTCTCTTTTCTCATGGTATCCCTATTTTATTCTCTTTCTGATACAATATGTTCTCTTTTCATTGTATCCTATTTTATTCTCTTTCTGATACAATGTCTCTTTCTCATGGTATCCTATTTATTCTCTTTCTGATACAATATGTTCTCTTTTCTCATGGTATCCCTATTTTATTCTATTTCTGATACAATATGTTCTCTTTTCTCATGGTATCCTTATTTTTCTAGTTAAAAGGAGGTCATACCCAATAATCAGCATCTAACGACTAGTGAGATATTAACATTTCTAAGCGTCCGGTTAGCTCACTCGGTAGAGCATCAGACTTTTAATCTGAGGGTCAAGGGTTCAAGTCCCTTATCGGGCGATATTTTATGGGGGTCTCTGTGTCTGAGTGGTTAAGCCCTTTGCCTTGCGAGTCGAAGGTCGTGGGTTCGAATCCGAACCGCGGCCTTCTGTTCACGAGTGCAGTTTTTCCAGAGACCCTAGGATTGTTGCTGGAGCTATGGAGTTCGTGCTTTATGCAATACTCTCGGCAGGTGACGTACCATTTCTGCGGAGAGGACCGAGCCATATGGGGTAAAACCCGGTGCAATGAAGTCAATCCTTCGGCTTAAAACCCTTTAAACCCTTTTAACATTTCTAATTTATTATCATTTATTTATCCTAGTTGTATGGTTCAAATGTTCGTATTATTCAAGTACAATCAATGCACTTGCAACTGTGTTACTATTTCGTTGTACCTAAATCTACCCATCATTATCATCATCAAATAGCGTGTTCTGAGCAGAACTTTTGTCATCTTAGCAGTCCTTAACTTCAGAATTTCTCTCTCTCATAGGCAAGATGTTCCGCTTCTATTGCCGTCATGCTCCAACCTTAAGTACATCCTCAATATAGTCATAGTAGCAAACCACATAGTATTACGGACTTCCAACGTTTGTGTAAAAGGGACGTTACTAATAATAGACACTTTGTCATGTGATGCACATGATGTACACCTATTGATACATGTTTACAATTGTATCCAACGTTTTTATAATTACTGGACGTATTTGACTAATAATTGTAGGGGTGTCAATGCAATTTAGCAATAATAATAATAATAATAATAATAATAATAATAGTAATAAAGTTATATTAATTGTAACATTAATAAAAACAAATAATAGCACATGCAACTTTATAAATTAATTGTTTTTGTAATATTGTGTTTACACATAAATATGAATTATACTGTTATTCAGAAAGACATGCGGTATATGTTTATGCTGCTAACTCCTTTCTCAAGATTACATTGTATAGTAGGATTATGAGGTGTTAATTTTTTCTATCATTAGTATTTTGATTATGTTTATGTAATACTTGAATGTAAAAACAGTAATCGATTTTTAAACTATTGTTTGGCTTATATGAATCAGCTAGATATTTTCTTAGCTACTCATTCTTCCGTGTGTTGCCGAGGCTCAGAAGGGGAGCGAAGAACTGCGACCTAGAAAACATGTGGTAAGAGTCGCTTAAGGTAGGGGCCTAAGGAAGCTACTCTAGTAAATAAAAAGCATCGCATAAATTGGATGTGATGTCCTACTTGTAGGCGCATAACTGGCACAACGTACAATCGCTATTAGGCTCAGATCACATAAAAATCCCAAAGAGTGGTTTAGCAAGTGGTCGATATGGAGTAATCGAAGAAGTTAATCATTTTTTCTTGACATCTTTTCCAATTCTATTTATATGCGTACATGCATCAATAGAGATGTTGGTTTGTCTAATGCCAGGAGACCGATAAATGTCTCTATCACCTGACGTTTAATACCAAATTACCTTCAGCCCAAGGTGAAGGCTGAACAGGATGGTGATAAACATCTCAGCTAGCATGGTTATCTTCTCTGCTATATTTATGTTCACATGTGTGCTCAAGTTTGTGTTTTTGATGCTGGCACCGTCTGAAGACGTTCTCTATAATTAAAGGCGAAATACGCAAAAAAAAAGTAATCTAATTTTACATAGTACAAGAACATGAAGAAGCGATGTTTCGAACAAAAATCATGTATCAAGCAAAGGATAAAAAATAAGTAAAGAAAGTCAGACTTCATATACGCCAGACATAACATACACAATCAGACAATAAATCACTAATGGCATGAAATGTTTGATTGCTTTATAAAACTATATTACTTTGATTTGACATGTTTTCACTATACTACATGTTTTACTGTAGTTTCCTATATCATTGTACAATTTGACATGTTTCACTATACTACAGTTTCTGTAGTTTTCCTGATATCATTGTACAATTTGACATGTTTTCACTATACTACATAGTTTTACTGTAGCTGTTTTGTCTCTGTTACTATACAGTTGTACAATCGTGCAATTCATGGATTCTTCCTTCTTCAGTCAAATATATTAATTAAGGCCGCTGCTATTTGTTCTGTTTTTTTACTAAACAGAAGTCAAAGCACTCGGGGCAAATTCATAGATGATCGGTCTTGCAAAGCAGATGTCGAAGTGACTGATGGTTCCTTGAATCTTTGGTTTAACACACTCATCACTTCGTCAATCGGACAATGAGTTCTACTTGTACAACTTGTATATATTCTTTTTCTTCTTCATCAATCTCTGGTTATGCACATAATTTACCGTGGACCACAAACTGGGCGGTCAGCTTCAGGTCTGTCAGGTTTCCCCATAGCTTAGTTTTGAGGTCCGCTGGATGTGGCCACATGTTGCTTCTCAGCTCACCCAGGAGAGGACAGCCTTCCAGGATATGCTCAGGTGTCTGTTCCACCTGCTGACACTGGCAGAGAGCTGTTTGACTTATTCCTAGTCTATATAAGTGTTTGTTGAGTCTGCAGTGTTCGGTGCGTAGTCGAAATAGAATGACCTGGTCTGTTCTGCTTAGGTCTTTGAGTAAGTCTTTTCCATAATCCTATCCAGTGTGTGTCTTCCATTTTACTGCAGTTTTTCTCTGTATGAGAACTTTGACCTCTTGAAAAGACAGGGGTTGTTAAATTAACTCTTTGGCACTGCCCTCCTTAGCTAAGACATCGGAATTCTCATTGCCTGCAATGTCACAGTGAGATGGAATCCCCTGCAAGCGAATCTCTGCCTTTTCTGAAAGCTGAGCAAGTTCTCATTTTAGGTTATGTACTATACTGTCAGCGGAGTTAGCCTCCATGGCTTGCATAGCTGACAGTGAGTCTGTAAGAAATACCATCTTTCCTGCAGTTGCTTGCAACTTATTTATACTTTGTGATGAGAGTCAGACATCTTGTAATTCAAAACTACTTCAATAGCTGGATAGTAAAACTACTTCAATAGTTGGATAGTAAAACTACTTCAATAGCTGGATAGTAAAACTACTTCAATAGTTGGATAGTAAAACTACTTCAATAGTTGGATAGTAAAACTACTTCAATAGCTGGATAGTAAAACTACTTCAATAGCTGGATAGTAAAACTACTTCAATATCTGGATAGTAAAACTACTTCAATAGCTGGATAGTAAAACTACTTCAATAGCTGGATAGTAAAACTACTTCAATAGCTGGATAGCAAAACTACTTCAATAGCTGGATAGTAAAACTACTTCAATAGTTGGATAGTAAAACTACTTCAATAGCTGGATAGTAAAACTACTTCAATAGTTGGATAGTAAAACTACTTCAATAGTTGGATAGTAAAACTACTTCAATAGCTGGATAGTAAAACTACTTCAATAGCGGGATAGTAAAACTACTTCAATATCTGGATAGTAAAACTACTTCAATAGCTGGATAGTAAAACTACTTCAATAGTTGGATAGTAAAACTACTTCAATAGCTAGATAGTAAAACTACTTCAATAGTTGGATAGTAAAACTACTTCAATAGCTGGATAGTAAAACTACTTCAATAGTTGGATAGTAAAATTACTTCAATAGTTGGATAGTAAAACTACTTCAATAGCTGGATAGTAAAACTACTTCAATAGCTGGATAGTAAAACTACTTCAATATCTGGATAGTAAAACTACTTCAATAGCTGGATAGTAAAACTACTTCAATAGTTGGATAGTCAAACTACTTCAATAGCTAGATAGTAAAACTACTTCAATAGTTGGATAATAAAACTACTTCAATAGTTGGATAGTAAAACTACTTCAATAGTTGGATAGTAAAACTACTTCAATAGTTGGATAGTAAAACTACTTCAATAGTCGGATAGTAAAACTACTTCAATAGCTGGATAGGTTCAACATCAATTTTAGTATTCTCATCCAACACATGGTCGCTAAGAAAGCAATGAAAATCCCCGTATCCATTCTCAACTCCCCGACGATCAATGATATTGATTCAAGCCGGTCTGCTCTCACATTATGGAGAGCACCCTGATGACCATGTTAGTAGATCCTCGCAAGCCTCTATTTCTAAGAGGCATATGAATACATAAAATAATGTAGTTGTTAGAAAACACAGCAGCTAGACAAATCAACGTTTCGATTAATATAACTTTATCAAGTTAAGAAAACAAGTCAACAAGGAATTTTAAAAAAAAAATGTGGTCATATAAGGAACACAGCATAGTCAAATGACAAACATTAATGATAGAATGTTTGATAGAATGATAAAGAATGATATAATCTGTCCAAATTAAGAAAGAAGTCCTACTATTAATGAGTTCACAATGTCTATGATGTGTTACTCAAAGGGTCGTTGTTTTGTATCTCGTGTTGTTTGTATCACGTTTATGATAAAGACAATGTGATCGAAACCTAGTTGTTCTTTATTTTTGCACTCAATATAAATCTAACGTATTATTTTGTTAGTGGATGTTGTGTTGATTATTGGTTACTGAACTAACTTCATAACACTCTGGACACCATCTCAAAGATGTTCAATATTGGTTACTGATCTAACTTCATAACACTCTGGACACCATCTCAAAGATGTTCAATATTGGTTACTGAACTAACTTGATAACACTCTGGACACCATCTCTAAGATGTTCAATATTGGTTACTGAACTAACTTCATAACACTCTGGACACCATCTCTAAGATGTTCAATATTCTGCAACAGCTGTTGACTCATGGTTTCCGTGACTGGTTGTTTATTTACCTAGAGTGATGGGGGTATCAATATCGATTTAAGAATAAAGATATCAGGACAAAAATGTGCAACATCATTATTTAACTTCATTAAAAAAATAGTAAATTCAATAGTTCACCAACATAACCGGATTGCTAACAGACAGCGTGACGACACAAAGGGCAATGCTATTTATATACAGTGGATTAATGTGACCCTCCAGTGACTCTATGGGATTCCAGTTGCTGTGCCGTCGTTGTATCTGATTCTTAGTCGATGCTTTTTAATGTCATAAATAGAAGGTTGCGGCATGATTGTGGGTCATCTATTGAAGTTTCCAACCTTCAGAGGCTTACATGGATCTGATGTCCTGGGCCTACACGAGAGAGTGAACATTATAGATTGTTGGTGTTTGAAGAATGGATAGATGCGAACATTTTTCGATCTCTTAGTTAGCACCTGTTGAATAAGGATACTAAAATTGATGCTGAATCTGTAGATCGGTTTAAGAAGTTTGGAGTTGGACGTTGTAGAATTAGAACTGGATGCCTGAGGAGGAGAGTAAGTAGTGTGTTTAAATAGCTTGCTACAAAAACTATCCGTTTCAGTTTAAAATATCTTCATTGCACTCCGGACATGTCCATAGGTTCTCCGTTCTCCTTCGCAATATATCCAACAACGTCCAGTGACTGACCGTACCAGTTAGAATTTGACTGATGAGTCTATTCATATACCTGTTGTGCTGTTCTTTTCTGGCCCCTACACTCTTCTATCCCAGCTCTTGCAATCTAGTAGTTGACAAAATACATCATTATGAATATCCATCGACATCTGTGGAGACCAACAATATGAATATCCATCGACATCTGTGGAGGTCAACAATATGTCAATGGATATTCATATGTGACCTCACGTGTCTGAATTCTATTTCTCACAGATGTGATGGATATTCATATTGTTGACCTCCACAGATGTTGATGGATATTCATATTGTTGACCTCCACAGATATCGATGGATATTCATATGGTTGACCTCCACAGATATCGATGGATATTCATCTACATCTGTGGAGGCTAACAATATGAATATCCATCGATATCTGTGAAGGTCAATAGCCAAGAAAAAAAGTGCCCGTTTTAGAAATCTCGTTTTATCCTGACGATGGAAAGGATAACATAATTAGCGAAAGAAGAGAAAGAAGAAGAAGAAGAAGAAGAAAAAACATTGGCTGCCAAATGTCAAGACACTTTCGAAATCAGTGAGCTGTGAATTTACTGAAAAATGTTGAGTGTTTCTCTGGATTAAAAAAAAGGATATCACATTAAAACGTAATTGATTACAATCGAGAATTAAAAAAACAGTGTTGAAATTGAACCAACAAAAACACCGTAAACAATAATTGAAAGTCATAAATAAAAGATCTGGCTCTTTCCGAAACCATAATAATAATAATATTATTAGGTGATTATCTGTTGGATTAAATTACGGTGCCCGCCTTGTGATCGAAAAGTATTCTGTTCGCGTCTCATATGATACTATTGAGGTACTGTCTATTTCTCCCTGGTCTCAATGCAGATGAATTCGTGTAAGTAGTCCTAACAGAGACAGACAATAAAATTGAATGACTCATGTTCAAATTGGTACGATAAAAGAATCCTTGCCAGTTGAAAATCGCTACGAGCAAGCTAGAAAGTCTATGTTCACGCAAAGAAACAAACTGGCATACACACTTAAAAAAAAAAAGTCCTATATATTTTAACCATGCTCACTTGTATCGGAAACCCTCGCCGGTGCTACTACATTATTGCAGTCTCTGAGATAGTTCTTTGTTAGATAGTGATCAGAGTTCATATCGTTATTCATAGAAGTACAACGTTGACGTCTTATCAATCAATGAATCTAGAAACCATACTAGAAGTAAATTGTGATGATGGTCTGAGTTATAAAGAAATACAACACAGTGGAGAATAGCAATCAAATAGTGAATATGACATAAACAAGAAAATGAGGATGAAAATAACCTATAAAGAGCCACCAATGCAAAGATGAAACTTAATCGGATATTAGAGTTCCTTCGATACTATTGTAAGATCACAAAGATAAGCAAAAATACAGACAGACTAGAAACATGCAAAGTTAAACTGACAGTTATGATACTCTTGGGAAGATAAAGACGATATGTCTAACTATAGAGTGATACATATTGATTGGATAAGTTGAACAGTATGGAGACCATAGTGTCTGCCATTACAAACACCCAAATAAAACACAACTAGAATGTTTATCAAAATGTCATTATCTAATTTTTTCATAGCATAACTGTTTCACACTAATAAAACTTTGGAATTTCTCTCTTTCCTTCTTCCTTTCTTTATTTCTCTCTCTCTCTTTCTTTCTCTCTCTCTCTTTCGCTCTCTCTCTCTTTCTTTCTCTCTCTCTATCTCACTCTCTCATAGGCTCGATCTCATATTTCTGTCCTTGACAATATTGATATTGCGCATAGCATGTAGCATAGCAAGAAGTAATGATGAAACATATATATATATATCATCATCATCCAGTAGCTTGTCCCTCCCGGAACTTTGCTCCCATGACAGCAGTCCTGAAGAACTCTCCGTTCTGTGCAAGTTGCCCGGCTTCATCAGAAGTCATTCTCAGACCGCCAATGACATTTTGCACCCATCGTCTTCTAGGTCTTCCCTTCATTCTTCTTCCAGGCACCATTCACTCCAAAAATATCTTCTCAAGGCACTCACGTCATATATATATATATATACAGGAAAAAATCTGGCCAGCAATGGCGGAATGCGGGAGAGCCATTTAGAGTCAGGACTGTTTGATTCTGGACAAGTCTTTGCTAGCGTATTTCCAGCATGTTTGGTAGGATATTTTCCGGTTTCGTTTGCCGAGCTACTGAGTTAGTGCTTAAGCAACGCTGTGAGCTATGAATGTTACATGGAATGCTTTTGCTGTGTCAACCGTGCGTTTGTTGTGTGTATTCAGAAAATGGCGGACAGCGGTTATGACGAACCGACTCCATCTGCCGTATGCATTGATATTGCGAGTGCAGAAAGCTAGATTTTGTCGTGATTGATGTTCCCTACGACATGAATTGCAATTCAAGTGATGAATAGTTTTGTGTTGACACTTTATAGTGACGGCTATATGCATTTATGAGGTTTATGTTGTTTTTGTTGTAGTACGCGGCTGTTTCATTCTGGAATTAGTTCACACAGGAGACATTTCATAGTTGTTAGCATTTCGTGTGATTTTCGTTGGCACAGGAACGGAGCAATTATGGGGTGACCCGTTGCAGTGAAGTTGGAACAGTACATATGAACTATGAACTCTATAAATATATATATATATATATATATATGAGAGAGAGAGAGAGAGAGAGAGAGAGAGAGAGAAAGAGATCCCTATGTTCATTTATCTGTATTTGTATTGTGTAAGCAGGAAACAAGAGAAACGATAGGCAAACATTTACACATCAGACTGTATGCAATATTGTGTAACATCCTTACTGTATCACGACAATCAATATCATGTAGTGTTACCGTAGTGGTTCGAATAAAACGTTCAACACAGAAACCGATTGTACCCATACTTATAAAGTAGTCTGAATACAGAAGGAAAGATGAGCTTTGATTGTACTAGATCATTTTAAAAGTCTTATCAAACCTAGAACCACAATTACATTACGTAACTTATTCTTCTTCTTTTGTCGTCACACTGCTGCCAGGTTGTTGCCCAATGTCGTGGTTTTCTGTTTTTGTCTTGCGCTGTTCTGGTGGCTTGGATGATTGTTATTTTTGCTCCTACGCAGGATTCTGCTATGACATCTAACCATCTTTTTCGTGGTCTTCCTTGGCCTTCTTTCCTGATGTTCTGGATGTTCTGTTGTAGAAGACTCTGTAAACTGTGGAGTTTGGATGCATTCTTATTAAGTAGCCAAACTACTTCATTCTTTGTTTCTCAATGTAATTCAAGTAAGGTTCTGTGCCAACTTTTTTTCTCATGCTGATGTTGGTGACTGTCTTTTCTGGTGTTGTTGTAACTGTTGCAGGCAACGCATTCCACATGTAGTTGTGAAATTTCGAAATTACTTAACTCATATGTTAAAACATGTCTGCTGTTTCCAGGAAAAGTACAAAATTATAGCAATCGATGTTCATCTGTTAATTAATAATATTATTTCCCCAAACATAAACATTTCATATGAATATCGAATTCTACATTCTATTTGTTATTCTGCGAAGACGATTTCTAGTATCACTTCCAACTATTCTTCCTAAATTTGAAAGTTTCGCTTGTAGAGATTGTAGAGATACAATACTAACATAATATGATGAAGTTTAAAAATCGATATCGATAAGTTATAATGACCCAACTTTCAGTAGTATGACCCCTTATCGTTAGATCTATTTTGAAATCTTACGTTATTGATATCATCATCTGAACAAAGCATGTATTTGGGCTCTACTTTTCGTTGCTTTCGGTTTCATATGCTAGTCTAAATCAAGAGATGGGTATTCTCTATTACGCTGCAAGTCAGCTGGAGTTCCTCACAGGTCCCCATAGCTTTCTGTAAGCTTTTTCATGATGGAATGTTTCGTTTCCGTGGTGTATGCATGATGGACATGCCTCCATGACGTGCTCTGGGGGTCTGTGTTTCTTCTATCTAGATTCGAGACTAGATGCCAGAAGGCAAATGCACTGACATACCAACTGTCACCTCTATTAAAACATCCAATCATTAACATGGCAGTCAAACGACAACTGATAAACTGCATATTCATTCCAACTCTCGCTATCAGTGCCAAACATGGCCCCTGACTAAGACACAAGTAAGAAAGATTACAACATGTGAAATGAGATGTCTACGAAAAGCTGTCAACGTTACAAGCAAAACACGTAATTACATAGTACTGTAGTTTTACAAATTACAAAAACAATGACAAAATACAGCAACGTTTCGACCAACAAGGCCTTTATCAAGCAAACGAACAAACAGGAGTGACAAATTAACTCGTAACTGTTTGTGGGTTTTAAGGTTTTTGTTATTTTTGAAGGCCTGCTCTATTGCTAGAAGCTACATATACTCCATGAATTGACCATAGGCATGTTATATATGGTTGGAAAGCTAATTGAATGTACTATCCAGATATGTGATTTTAATATCAGTGTCATGTAATAGGTGATATCAGTGACCTAATTTTGGTGATGCTAAAAATAAATTTTAAAACAAATTTCAAATAATTATACAGTCATAAAGAAGGAAAAAAATAAGTATGCAATATACCATGAAAACTATTAATATACTCTTAGTACCTTCATATTTACACAATATATCCAAACATGAAGTTGTTTGGATAATAAATAAGGCAGTAATTAGGAAATTTGTAACTTCTAAATTTTTCCATATTTTGAAGACACCAATTAAGAAATAATAAATAAATAAGAGAAAATGATACAGAACTGGTCTAGTAAGCAGCCCATAAAGAACTAACACTTTTTGTCTTGATTAGGACAGTAATCTGAGTCACTAGATACCATTTTATAAGCAAATGTGTGATTTTTTACAAGAGCAAGTGAAACCTCGTCTGGAGAGATTATCCAAAATGGCGGCGTTCGAAATGTCGGTTAATAAAAGCATGTTCTTACTACTGAAGTAGGAGAAGGTTCGCCTGAATGGCTATGGACACCTTACACACGGTTAGTCGGCTTTCACGCAGAAATCAGTTGGATACGCCATAAAAGGTTCACTGACTACGCATGAATTCATAGCGAGCGGAGGCAGAAGAACAAGAACAAAAAAGCATGCTTTATTTAACGAGATTAGACATCTTAAAAATAAAAAAAAATATTTTTAAATCAATTTATTATAATAATATCATATGTTTTGCATTATGTAACACATATTATATGCTTTTAAATGCATAAATAACACACAAATACGGCTAGTTCCGGAATCATGTAGCCATCTCATTTATAAATGAGATTTTCTTAGTACCTGAACGTTACAGGGTTAAAATGAAACACAAATGAACGACCAAATACAAACGTATCTAAGGAAAATCTGGAATAAAAACGAATAACGAAATAAATGTAACACAAAACACACATAAAAACTAGAAATAGAAAGGAAAAGAAACAATGAAACATCTAGTAAATATATAACTTGAATACATGCAACATATACCCATATAGATTACAAAGCAGGGAAGAGAAAGTACTAAGAAGCATAAGAATGGAATATAACATGAATACATGCAACATATACCCATATAGAATACAAAGCATGGGAAGAGAAAGTACTAAGAAGCATAAGAATGTAATACGTTGAGCCCGCGTGGTCGCAAGGTACCATACAAAGAAATCAACCGATTCTCCAGAGCAAATCGACTGCGATCATCCGAGGAACATGATCGGATGGCTGTGACCTGGACATCGTGAGCACCTAAATGGCCAGTGTCATTGAAATGGGTGGCTACATGGGTCACAGAGCATTGGCGTATGTCGCGTAAGTGTTTGGAGAATCGGTCACTGAGCCTCTTGCCTGTCTCGCCGATATAAGCCTTGTTACACCGCTTACAGATAATGGCATAGATAAAATTACGGACTGCATGTGAACCCATCGTCAATAAGAAACGTGCCTAAAGGAAAGATACAGTACGCGTCTGTATCACATAAGCACACGTGTTGCAACGCCGACGACCACACTGGACAGTGCCAAAATGAGTCTGGATATTGGACTTAAGGCGACTGTGTACCAACATATCCTTAAGACTTCTGTCCCGTCTGTAAGACACCAAAGGATAGTTGGGGAAGACAGAACGGGTCTCAGGATCTGATCTAAGGAGAGACAGATGACGGAATAAAACATTTTCACCAGGGAACTATGGGGGTGGTAAGTTAAGATAAGTTTTACTCTGTCAGAGTTAGTAGTCCTATGCTGACTGGTAAGGGCCTGCTGGCGAGTGATTTTCTGAACTCGATGCATAGCCGAGACAAGCACCCTCTCCGGGTATAGGCGCCTACGAAAGAAATCAAGCATCTCGCGAGCTCTCTCAAGAAAATCATCGCCCTCACTACAAAGGCGACGAAGGCGTAAGAGCTGCGAGAATGGCAAAGAGTCACGACAAGCCCGGGGATGGGAAGAAGTATAGAGGAGAAAACTATGTGCATCAGTAGGCTTGTAATATACTGATGTAGTGATAGCCGATAGGCGTAAGGTGATAGTAATGTCAAGAAAGTTGACACAAGTAGTGGAGATGTGAGAAGTAAAACGAATAGAAGGGTTGAAAACATTAATGAAATTAATGAAGTGTGACAAATCGGCTTCAGGCATATCAGTGATGCCAATACAGTCATCAATGTATCTGTGATAGACAGACGGAAGGGGGCCATCATATGTAGTCCATACTAGGTGTTCAAGATAACCCATGAAAGACAAGCATAACTAGGTCCCATTTTAGTACCCATGGCAACCCACTGATCTGCTCAAAGAATTGGTCATTAAACTGAAAGGAGTTAAGAGTGAGAACTAGTTCCGCAAGACCACGCGGCTCAACGTATTACATTCTTATGCTTCTTAGTACTTTCTCTTCCCATGCTTTGTATTCTATATGGGTATATGTTGCATGTATTCATGTTATATTCCATTCTTATGCTTCTTAGTACTTTCTCTTCCCTGCTTTGTAATCTATATGGGTATATGTGCATGTATTCAAGTTATATATTTACTAGATGTTTCATTGTTTCTTTCCTTTCTATTTTAGTTTTTATGTGTGTTTTTGTGTTACATTTATTTCGTTATTCGTTTTTATTCCAGATTTTCCTTAGATACGTTTGTATTTGGTCGTCCATTTGTGTTTCATTTAATTTGTCACTCCTGTTTGTTCGTTTGCTTGATAAAGGCCTTGTTGGTCGAAACGTTGCTGTATTTTGTCATTGTTTTTGTAATTTGTAAAACTACAGTACTATATAATTACGTGTTTTGCCAATCAAATAGTTTTACTGCAGTTCCATATATATATACTGAATATTTCAACGTTACAAGGCGAGATAGAGTGAGAAACGAGAATATCAGAAGCATCGTTGGTACTATACCATGCATACAGGACATCGAGAAGCAAAGATTCAAGTGGTTCGGCCATCTAATGAGAATGGAACAACATGTACTACCATCACGTGCCTATAATAATCGACACTCAGGGCGCAGAGCACGAGGCAGGCCAAGAACACCATGGATAGATAACATCTCAGAGTCCTGCGAAAGCATGGACTGACAACGTCAAGCGCAACACACCTGGTACAAGATAGAAACTAACTCTCCCACGACGCTTCACGGCAAATGTGGTTAAGATAAGATAAGATAAGATAAGACACGTGGCACAAAGACGCCGTGACTAGAGACGTGACGATTCTCATATCTGTATTATAGAATAACTCAGAAAAAGCAGCAAGAAACTGAATTACACGGAATGTGCATATTGTATTGACTGATGTATCAATAAGCAGCACAGCAAGTTCTTTAGTACTAGAGTATGTCAATTCTGGCCCATGTTCTAAGTAACATAGACAATCCACTGACACTCCAACACCTCAATGATATGTAAAACATATATATTACATGGTACTGGATTGTGGGGCGAGATTCTAAACACTTCTGTATCATTGAAAAAGAATAAATCAAGGTTTATACTAAAATGTCTTTGTCATGCAAACGTTAGAAGTTATTCAAGAAACCAAAGACAATGGGACAGTAGCAGCAATTGCAGACAGTAAACCAATATTGATTTGAAGCTGCTAATGCACACTTTACTAGTTAAACGTGTAATCGAAGTTGCTTCAAGACATCACAATGTTTCATAGTTATGAAGACCGAAGTTTATGAACTATCTGTTGCTTGTCCTTTGTAGCTCCACATATGAAATATATATGATACATTTATTATGTCATCACTTAAAGAACGTTAATATTTTTCCCCGATCGTAACGACTCTCAGGTCGATGCAGCCTCAATTGGGTACTACGGATGTAGAGGGAAGTAAAGGCGGTCGACGTGATGTTGACCACACCACCCATCGTGTGCCAACAGTCAATGAAAAATACGGGAATAACACCCTAGTCCTTAATATATCTCGAAGTAACGAAGTAAGAAAAACGTTTCCTTTACTTTTTTGTATATAACGTTGGTCCGGAAAATGCACACAGAATCAATTTTGTGTTCAATTCGAAAACAAACGCTATATATGCATTGAGCTAATTGTCCTGCTTCAAGAAAGCAGATATTGCTTCCTAGTTTTTCGTCCTTGTATTTTTTATGAACTTTTCTTAGGCAGGTTTCTGAAAAGACATTTCTGACAGTTCTGTAGCATCTATCACGCTCCATGGCTCAGCCTGACATGTATCAGCACAATACAGCTGTGATATATTCTTTGTTTGGTTATGCCGCAGCTCTGTTAAGGCAGGAAGGCGTTTTGATTTAAATGTTTTCTTCATGACAGGGTGGTTGCTCTGACTTGACTTATTCTTCTATTGGAATCTTCCTTCTTCTCCTTTTGTATTAGTATCCAACTCAGGTAAATATCAATCAAATGCAGTCTTATCATCAATGGTTGACTGTAAATAACTTTCCAACAAGTTACGTCTCTTGTCCTGGCGGTACACTACTATATTTGCCTATCTACTTACCGATGTTTGATTCACAACTTGTATCACTGTTTTCTTCCTGCTCTTCTACCGTTCTCCCTTATCTCCCAAGCTGGTGTTTACAACAGTGTTTCTGTCTCTTAATGTGACCCAAATCTCTAGATTGTCTAATTTATATCTCCATGACGAGTTCTTCTTTCACTCCTAGTTGTTAGAACAATTGTTTATTAGTTTTTCATTTTCATTTCATGAATGTCGAACCTATATATCCCCCACAAATTGTATATATAAGCCATAGTCTCTGTATATTCCAATTTGTATATATAGCCCACATAGTCTTCTGTATATTCATCCACATTTTACAAGCTCCAATTCTTTTCTCCATCTGTTTGTTTATTGTTGATGTTTCCTGTTCACAGAACAGTGATGAATGAATATATGTAGCATTTGACAAGTCTTATCTAAAGTGCATGTGTTACTTGTTTGGATGTTAACACCTTTTTTATGTTGTTAAATCTGTTTTTCATCGTTTCTTTTCTCTTTCGTACTTCCTTTTTCCATCTGTTGCCTTCTGCTAGTATACGTCAACATATTTATAACTTGACAATTGTTTCAGTCTTTCTCCTTTTACCATAATTTTCAATGTCTTTTTCTCTGTTGTTTTCCTTATTACTAATGTTTTTGTTTTCTTCATATTAATATCCATATATTATACTTTTGTTTCATACTTGTTCTAACAGTTATTGCATTTGATGCTTGCTCTCTGTTAACATTACCTCATTTATTTCGTTATTTAAAAATATCTACTACGATATTTGCTTTGAAATGATGATTGTTGTAATAAGCAGAAAATGAAAATATATTGTGACCTATGCAAAAATGGTTTCAGGACGTTCCAGCCTAATTTAGGTACCAGAAAAACACTGCGAAGTAAAGACAGCTGTCGTGATTTGATCACTTCACCAAATGAGCGCCGATGATCAATAAAAAATATGAATCTAACAGCGTGTCTCTATATTTTCCTCCTAGTATGAAAACGGATTTTACTTACTTTACTCTAAATCTCACACAATAAAAATCATATGTCCAAGAAAAATGATGTAACACTTCATGAAGCAGATACACAGCAACTATATATAAAGACATATTGTGAACCAACTCTAACATTGAGGGGAAGAATAACTGTTCTTTGGTTATATTTAAAGGGTTTTAAAGCCGCAACATCTGCCGCTGTATATATATATATATATATATATATATATATATAATAAATATGTTATTATATATTATATTATATATATATATATACATATACATATAGTTATATACGTCACATACTTTCGATAAAATCTTGATGTGACGTGACAAAGAACAGCGCCCAGATGCTTATTACCAAAGACAATTTCTGTCTTTATAACCTCCCACCCCTCACCCACCACCTATATCAATCCTCACTTTTGTTACCATATTTATTCAATCAAGCAAGTGCAATGCCTGCCGGCCTAGACGATCATGTCTCTTCACAACTCTCTCTTTCCTGTGTGCTTGTAATCTGTTCTGCCGTCGATCTGTTGTGAAACCATGATGTCAGATCACTCAACATCTTCTTTCACATATATATATATATATATATATATATATATATATATATTCTCCAACATCCATATTTATTAAACTTCTTAAGTACGTGAGAGTCAAGATATGTCTTATTGTTGTCGCATGTGATGAGAATCTAACAGAACATTCTAAAACATTGGTTCTTCTTAAATTTAATGTATAGTGATGTTTCATCATCATCATGGTGCGTATCCTTTATAGGACGTTGCTCTCTTTGCAGCACATCTGAATTCACTCTGTCTCTTGCCAGTTCACCCACTTCGTCGATGGTCATGTTCATGGTTTCTTTAATATCTTGTAGCCATCTTCTTCTTGGTCTGCCTCTGAGTCCTGGGATCCTGCCCTCTAGTATTGTTCTTTCCAAGCCATCGTGACGCTTGATGTGACCAACTTATGTAATTTTTCTGGATAGTATGTTGTTTATCAGCGAATTCTCTTTAACATTTAGTTCTTTCAGGACATCAATGTTCTTTCTTTTTTTGATGTTTTACGTCATTAAAAAGAAGAAACAAATTATAAATATATTATGTTTTGATAAACAAAGAACTGTTGATCACATTTTTAAATTAACATTCTCCATTTTCTTACGGTGCAACTACGTTTTCTCATGTTTACAAATGTGCATGCCCGATCACCTAGCGCAATGGATGACTTAACCCTGTAACGTTCGGGTTTATATGTGAGACGGCTACATGACTCCGGAATTAGCCGTATTTGTCTGTTATGTCTGTTGTTTAAAAGTATATAATATATGTTTCATAATGTAAAACATATAATATTATCATAATAAATTGTTTAAAAAATATATTTTTTTATTTTTAAGATGTCTAATCTGGTTGAATAAATAATGCTTTTTTGTTCTTCTTCTTCTGCCTCCGCCCGCTATGAATTCATGCGTAGTCAGGAGTCTTTATGGTCATCTGACTGATTTCTGCGTGAAAGTCGACTATCCGTTTATAAGGTGTCCCTAGCCATTCAGGCGAACCTTCTCCGACTTCAGTGGTAAGAACATGCTTTTATTACACCGACATTTCCGATCGGCTGCCATTTTGGATAATCTCTGCAGACGAGTTTTCACTTGCTCTTGTCAAAAACCACACATTTGTTTATAAAATGGCATCTAGTGACTTAGATTACTGTCCTGATCAAGACTATAAGTGTTAGTTCTTTATGGGCTGCTTAATAAACCAGTCCTGCATCATTTTCTCTTATTTATCTATTATTTATTAATTGGTGTCTTCAAATTATGGAAATATTTAGAAGTTACACATTTCCTAATTACTACCTTATTTATTGTGTAAATCTGAAGGTACTAAGATACTATATTAATAGTTTTTATGATATATTTATACTTATTTTCCTTCTGGACTATAATTATTTGAAATTTGTTGAACACTCTATATTTAGCATAACCAAAATTAGGTCACTGATATCACATAGTACATGACACTGATATTAAAAGAACATATCTTGATAGTACATTCAATTAGCTTTCCAACCATATATAACATGTCTATGTTCAATTCATGGAGTATATATGACGTGTAGTAATAGAGCAGGCCTTCAAAAATAACAAAAAACCTTAAAACCCATGAACGTGTAAGAGTTAATGAGCTTATAACATTTGTAACCAACGTTAACTAACACATAACTTGGTCAAATAAAAATCAGGTAAATACTAGAAAATAGTTGCGTTAACTAACACACAACTTGGTCAAATAAACATAAAGTAAATGCTAGAAAATAGTTGCGTTAACTAACACACAACTTGGTCAAATAAACATCAGGTAAATGCTAGAAAATAGTTGCGTTAACTAACACACAACTTGGTCAAATAAACATCAGGTAAATGCTAGAAAATAGTTGCGTTAACTAACACATAACTTGGTCAAATAAACATCAAGTAAATGCTAGAAAATAGTTGCGTTAACTAACACATAACTTGGTCAAATAAACATCAGGTAAATACTAGAAAATAGTTGCGTTAACTAACACATAACTTGGTCAAATAAACATCAAGTAAATGCTAGAAAATAGTTGCGTTAACTAACACACAACTTGGTCAAATAAACATCAGGTAAATGCTAGAAAATAGTTGCGTTAACTAGTACACTTGGGAAAAAAGTCGATCAATAAATAGAAAGTAAAAAGTGTTATTGGTTGGGTTTGTCTAAAATTTTCTACAGGATAAGGTAGTCTGCCTTACGTCAAACAGAATCTTAGACGCCTTTTACAACATGCTTTGTAGGTCGCAGTGTTGCTATTCTTTGTCCCATTGGAGCCCCTGAAACTGACGGTTGATTTGGAGCTGTTGAGGACCTATGCCCAATCTTAAAAAGGTAAAAGAGAGAGAGAGAAACACGTATTAGGGGCTTAATTAAAGCAAAAACAAATTACCAACCACAAACATGAATTTGTTACGGTACCCATTGCCTAATACTACAGACAAAGATTTTAAAGAACAGTCAACTAGCTCTCCAGAAAGAACTTACTATGTCATGTCTTTTATACACATCATTGACTATATAAAACAAAATAATCAAGTCAGAATCGATCAAATAATGCTTGCACAAACACATGCGGAAAGCTTCTATATATGAAACGAAACAACAACATTCATACACACATACGTATACACATATTACATACATGTACACATCATTGTTATTTAACTTTCAATTTATTGTAAGAAGTCTAAATTTGATGAATGGTGTTATTAAGTGTTTATGTCACACAATCGGTTTTATAATTAAGATACACTCACATATATAGTTTTGTCAAATTCATAATGTTATATTTTGCTGATTACTATGTTAGGTACTGCAAAATGTTTTCTTATTTTGTTGACATTTTGTAGCCAAACGATGAGCACAAAGCAAAGATACACAATTTACTGAATTGTACTGATGTTTATTGGTAATATTTCACTCTATATTAATCAATGTTTATCAGTTGTGCTCTCAGTATGTGATTTGCAGTAAAGATAGTGAGCACTTTGTGTCGTGGTTAATCTGCAAATATTATTCACATTAATATCCACTGTATCAGATTTCAGCATGCGTTTGTTTGTTTGATACGGCTTTCCGATTACATTATTAACTGCCGCAAACTGTTTCTAGGTAATTTCCTAAATGGGGGATCTCGATGGTGAAGCCGCTAAGACGTTTGCTTGTCATTCTGAAGGTTTTGGGTTCAAATCAGGATTGAGTAACATGTGAAATTAGTTATAAGATTTCTAGGAATGCTGCTGGAGCACGGGGCTTGTATTTCTACCATCAATGACAGAAACATATGTGGAAAAACCTGTGCAGTAAATTCTTCACATTTAGACCATATTTAGTTTTCCAGCTTAAGGCTTAGGTATTGTATACAATTTATATTCGTGTTATTAACTTGTGAACATTCTGTATATTTAAGGTTATTATGACATCTGTTACACAGGCAGTCAATCAGAAAATCATATTTTCCCTTCATCCAGTCTGGGTCACTGTGTATCAGTTGCGG
Organism: Arion vulgaris; assembly: GCA_020796225.1. Lineage (NCBI taxonomy): Eukaryota > Metazoa > Mollusca > Gastropoda > Stylommatophora > Arionidae > Arion > Arion vulgaris. The sequence continues at coordinate 52,579,344 of CM036753.1, read as the reverse complement.
GCAGTTGATTCCATTAGCTAAGCATCAACACTAAAATACATTTGCTACATCACCAAAAAAAACAGAATTATATTGATCATTTTTGCTACCTTTACCAAGAAATGACGGATTCGGTTGACCGGTAAAAAGATTGCCATTTTGTTCACTCACCTCGACTGATGTTCCATCGAAGCGCGTGCATGAACTGTCAGCTGCAATTTCATTTATGGAAATTCATTGTGTGTTGGAACCTGTTTTATTTTAGCACTCACGTGCTGGACCGGATAACACATTGCGAACATTTTTGTTTGTCAGATCGGTAAGTTACCAGTTGAGCACGGAGATCCCAATGTGATGGTAAGAATTTCTGGAAATAATAAAGAACAATGCATCCAAATTGTATAGATATACACAACGCAAACAATACCTTGACATAAGTACATATGCGAGCCGCAGTATCGTATTTGTTAGTGAACTGGCTTCTTAGACTAGTAGTCCGGGTTCAATTCTACAGTGGGCGTGGGTTTTATTCTGACCGTAAAGGCTCTCAAGTTGACCTAGCCTCAATTGGGTACCAGGAAATGCAAGAAGAAGTAAATGTGGGCCACATCACTAATCGTGTGCTGACGGTAAATAGAAAATACCGGCCTAACACGTATTACCCTACATACCATTGTCATCATCAGGTGCTGTGCAGGCTGGCGTAGGCGATCATTGATCTCAACACATCTCTGGTGTTTGCTATCATCTAAGATGTTGACATTCTTCCGTGTCATAAAGCCAAACTATCCAATATATTCTTTCTGTCTTCCTTTGTCTCGACTACCCTCTATACTTATATACCACGTGCACAGTTTTCCTATACTTTTGTTTTACTATTTTTATTAGCACAAATTGATAGATAACATATGTAACAGGCAGTGAAGTAACGCAATGTATTTTAGCATATATAACAAAATACGTGACAGAGCGATTGCAATTTAACACATAAAAATACCAAATGCTACAGTCACGCCCAGTTTGTCTGTCCCGTTTGTCAATGTGCCGCAGAAAGCACCATGAATTGTTTCATTGCAAAATTAGATCTATATTTACGTTAGTACATTCTGATTGTTATATTTTATTAACTTATTTTATTTGCAAAAAGCTTGTGATATAAGCACGTTCATTTATCTGCAAAAATAAATGTCATTCAGTACAGTTAATTTGAAGAAAATAAGTCAACTTAGCTTAATTTGTAAGTGCACCTGCAGAATTAAACAGGGAACAACAATTAGTTTTGCATAATCGTGATTTCGAAAACTGTTGTACAAGTGTTAATAAATTTTAAATAAGAGCAGAAAGGAGTGCACTGAAAACAACAGCAGAAAAATGTGTATAAAGAAGATAATCAGAGAAATGAAAATAGCATATGAACACATTCTCTGTCAGTGGTTAGAGCACTGAGATGTTGTACCTTGCAAACTTACATAAACGCCTTAGAATAGTGCTCAGCAAATGATGTTATTAATTAAATATAATTGTGTTAAGCTGAACCTTGTCTCATTCAAGCATCATTAGAAAAGATGTTGTCGATAAACTGGCAAAGCACAGAAGAAGATTACCTCAATCTGAAATAATACAAAAAATATGAAGAGTCAAATATGTTGTCAAACGCAGATATTCAAAAATGTCAAAAATGAAAGTGTTTTCTATACATGAACTTAATTTCTTTTTTTTTAAATGCATGTGGTAGCTTGATTTGTAGGTTTTATATAATAATTTGCCCGCCTGCCCAGTGTGTTCGTAGCGCGTTGGGCTGCGGGTGACTAGCCCTCTGTGTGTGCGGGTTCAATTCCGAGGGCTGGCAGAAAAGCCACAGGTTCCACAGATTCACGGTGTTCGTGGCATCGAACCGAAGGGTTACGATGTCCATGGTATTGAGCCGAAGAGCTGAAAGCTTAAGTGCTTCTGGATCGGAAAATAAAATAATAATAATTTAGTGGACAGAGTTCAGATATCCAGATTAGTCGTTCTTTCAGGGATACAGCGACCTATAAGGGACAGTAGCTGAAGAAGGCAGAGATTATCACGTATATATTTTTTGTTGAAGTTACTGACAATAGTTCATTGTATGATATCTTGTCATCTTAGTAATTGGTTACTGAACTGAGGTTATATCACAAGGGGCAGACTCATAGATGCTCAGTCTCTCCCAGCGGATATCGTAGGGTATGCATATTGTTGGTTGCCGTTCTAGCTGATAAAACACACTCCATAATGTGCCCCTCAGGCATTTATTTCTATTTATACAACGTGTAATACCAAGCTTACTAAATCACTGGATAGATTTAGCATCAATTATAGTGCTTTCATCCAACACTCGATCGTTGAGAAACAAAAGAACATCGATTCTATCCATGTGTAACGTTCCAACGATCGATATTGTTGATGAAATCCTGTCCACTTTCTCATTGTATTGTATGTTATCTGATGCGCTTCACTTTTCTAAATTAGACTGTGCAGAAGCAGTTAAGCCTCCATGCATGCCACTGATAGGCAGTGTGTGATTTACGTGAATATACAGTTACATTGATAATATCATATCAGCTCTGTACACTTTCATCATTGTTTATAAACTTCTATGCACGACATTAGTTGAAATTCTTCCTAATATGCTGCCGTAACCAGAGCCACAGATGACAAGATTACATCAACCGGGGAGCAGAAAACAGTTGTATGAAACTAACATTCCATAACAGTAAATAGCAACGTATACCTTCACTATATTTACAGATTCCGATACTAACCACACGTTGATACAATATCTTACAAATCACATTGTTATTGTATTAGTTCATACGTGTTGTTTACTTGCTTTATAGCAATTTTTTTTTTTTTATTCGCCTACTATGAAATCAGACTTATTCATTGCGACTAAAATAGCATATCTGACTCATTTTTGAATGAAGACTTGCTTTCTTTACTAGCAATGTTCCTATACATTTAGGCAAGTCTTACACCGACTTCAGAGCACTCGACTTGTAATGTAGATCCCCAAGTAAAGTGTCCGGAAACATGTAGTCCAACCGCTTACCGCGTACACTTTTGGCTCACGTTGGTCTCGAATTTGCTTACTGAAGGAGAAGCGTCGTTTTTATTGACTTCGCTATCGGCGCCATCTTTTCTAGATATATGTTATTGACTTCGCTATCGGCGCCATCTTTTCTAAAAAGGCTAAATTAGCTATATATTATATTAGATTCCCGGTCTGATTTATTGCACGCGAAATAATTCATTTCTTCTTCTTTTTATGTCGTCACATTGCTACCGGGTTGTTGCCCAGTGACGTCACATTGATACTGGGTTGTTGCCCAGTGTCGTCACATTGATACCGGGTTGTTGCCCAGTGTCGTCACATTGATACCGGGTTGTTGTCCAGTGTCATCACATTGATACCGGGTTGTTGCCCAGTGTCGTGGTGTTCAGTTTATGTCTTGCGATGTTCTGGTGTCTCGGGTGATTGTTATATTTGCCCTTTGATAAAATTCTGCTTCGGAATTTAACCATCTCTTTCGTGGTATTCTTGTCGTCTTCTTTCCTGATGTGCTGTTGTAGAAGAATGTGTATACTGTGGAGTTTGGATGCATTCTTATTAAGTAGCCAAACAACTTCATTCTTTGTTTCTCAATATAATTCATGGTTTAATCTTGCCAAATGTCAGGTTTTTTTACCTGCTTATACCAATTTGTATACATTTTCCAAATGAGGAAAAGTTGAAGTGATAAACATTTAAGCAGTGGGAAAAAAATAATAGAAACTAAAAAGTAAAGTATGACTTTAAAATACAGAAATAAAATAATGTTTAGTTGTGCAAACAATAGACTGAATCACTACGAGTGTTAACTGTTCTTATAACTACAATCCCATTCGTACCAGGACATATGAATGTCCATGACAGTGGGAGATCAGACAGAATAGGCTGACTGGCTCTGATACCATAACGGTATGGCAGTCAGTGGATAGAGCTGACATTCTGAATGCCCTCATAGAGTGAGACCAAAAAAGATGATTTTAATCTAAGCAATCCGCATCAACAGCTAGATATTAAGAGCTTGTATTGAGTGATCTAAAAAGAGCATCACAACAAGCATATGAGTAGGCTCATCATTCAACATCAAAATGGTACGGGTAGTCGCTGGACTCTGTTGGAGAGATTTCAAAGTAGATCGGAACAAATATAGACAGATTCGGAGTGCAATGATGATCTATGTGGCTTTTGAGTTAAGCCCTTTGCCTTGTCAGTCGAAGGTCGTGGCTTCGAGTCCGGACCGCGCCATTCTGTTCATGAGTGTAGTTTTTTTCCGGAGACCCCTAGGATTATTTCTAGAGCTACGGAGTTCGTGCTTGTGCAATACTCTCGGCAGGTGGCGTGCCATTTCTGAGGAGAGGGACTGAGCCGTATGGGGTAAAACCCGGTGCAATGAAGTCAATCCTTCGGCTTTTAAACCCAAACGGAAACTTAAAATTTAAAGAGTGGACCCTGAAGATTACAAAAATAACGATTGATTGATTGTTTACCAAATGTAACCAAAGTATCTGCACCAACATATTTGCCAACATATCTGCACCAACATATTTGCCAACATATCTGCACCAACATATCTGTTCCAAAATATCTGCGCAAACATATCTGTTCCAACATATCTGCGCCAACATATCTGCGCCAACAAATATGTGCAACATATCTGCACCAACATGTTTTCCAACATATCTGCGCCAACATATCTGCGTCAACATATCTGCGCCAACATATATGCACCAACATATTTTCCAACATATCTGCAAAAACATATTTTCAACATATCTGCGCCAACATATCTGCGCCAACATATTTTCCAACATATCTGCGCCAACATATTTTCCAACATATCTGCGCCAACATATTTTCCAACATATCTGCGCCAACATATTTTCCAACATATCTGCGCCAACATATTTTCCAACATATCTGCGCCAACATATTTTCCAACATATCTGCCAACATATTTCCAATATATCTGCGCCAACAATATATTTCAACATATCGGCACCAACATATTTCCCCAACATATCTGCACCAACATATTTTCCAACATATCTGCACCAACATATTTCCCACTTATCTTAACATCTTTATCGAATGATATAAACGCACCAACGACATAATATTGATTTTAACATTTCCCATAAATAACGTGGCAACTCAAATATTTTGCCAACATACCAGTTGGCATCGATTTTACTATATGTTATTAGTAAAATAACAGTGATGTGGATTTGGTATACGTGTATAACTTTAACAATACGATAATTAAGTTTTCTTATAATTAAACATTTGCGTGCTCCACATATATTTCCACTCTAGTGCAAATCGAGAATCCCGTGGAATTAATCATTTCACACTGTATCCGAACGATTGCCATATGCACAAACCCTTTATTTTCATTGATAGAAGTGGGAGGTAACTTTTGTTCACATATGTCACATTGCTTTTTATAATATGTAATAGGGATACGCCGTTGCAAACACTCGCCACCATTTCATGTATTACTGTAAATTCTAAACTTTGATTTTCATTTTGTTGTGCTTATGCAAAATTATATAACAAAAACGTTTTTTGCATCAATCAACCAAGCTACCTACCAACACGAATTCATAAGGTCTTCAGGTATATACGATTGCCTGCAAATAATTAATGTTATCTATCCGGTAGATTTCGTACAAATTACACCTTAGTGTGTTCACGAATTTTGGAAAGAACTATATTTTTACATATTACACATAATGGGGAAGGAATAACATAATTTCTACCGTGTCTTTTTTAAATACAAATTTTAGAATAATATTAGCTCATGTTGTTTTGTGGTCTAATTATTGAGAAAAAGTGGTAACGTATTTTTGTACACAACTTTCTGAAAACGATGACATAACCACGGCCAAGTCACGTGAGTTGTCGCGTGTGCCCTGTGTGCACAGTCATTATTGACGACCTTCATCTAGTGTATGTATATATATATATATATATATATATATATATATGATAAGTATATATTGTGTATGTGTGTGTATATATATATATATATATTGTGTGTCGTATGTGCTTATTTATAACTTATTTAATGAATTCTCTGTTTTATGAATGGATTATTAGTTTGTCTGGTCTGCTCGTTGACGTGTCTTATTTATTTGTTTTATTATATTGCGCATTCATGCATACACATTGCTAGTAGTTTATCGAAATGTTCTCATAATAGCACACTTGTCAAATACACGGTTGCTTAGAATATATTTAAGACATGCTATGTTCAATGAATTGCCATTTGTTGTGATCGATCGATCAATCAACAATAAATCATTCATAGTTTCCATCCACTCACAAACGAACTGTGAGACCTGGCAGGTAAAAAGAGATTTACAGGAAAGATTACGCAGATTATTCTTGTACTTTAGTGTACAAATATACCGGTTAAGTGCAGTATAATGAACGCTATTATTGTCCCGTGTCGTTCATATGCGCTGTAGGTGTGCAATCATATGATTAGAAGTTGCACTCAGTGATCCAATAGAAAAGGACGATCATATGTATATATAGATATGTAATTAACCATCTATATGTTATTTTTGTTGTTGCATACTTACTTACTTACTTATTCATTTTTGCCTCTGGTGGAGCATAGTGTCTCAACAGTAGTTTACCACCTATTCATGTGTATGGCTGTATTCTTTAAGGCGTTCCATGATAATTTAGCATCCCTCAGTTCACCAAGAAGACTCCGTACTTCGGTCTGTTTATTTTTTCCTCTTTTCCATTTTTTGCGAGGGTTCCACTCAAGTACCTGTTTAGTGACACTCGACTTTATTTTCCGCAGGGTATGCTTGACCGATCACCATTTTAGCCTCTTAACAGGGATCATTCTGGTTCCCGTCCCGTTCTTATAAACATATCTTGGTTTAATATTTAGATGTTATAGAACACTTATCTGAAGATCGAAAGATTGCCTTCCTTGTACTAGGTTTCGCATTATGGCCAAGTTCTTTCACCTAGAAACACCTGTCGAGAATATTACAAAAAAGTACGTGTTCCGATACTTAGCAGATAGAGAGTAAAACATATTGGTTACATCAAAATGCACTTGCTAACAGAACGGCAAGTTCTGAATTTGAATCAACGACTTTCTGAACTCTAAGAAACGGCTTATTACCTTAGCTACAGAGATCCCATTAAACGACTTTGTCTCCTTATTTTCTTATTTCCTAGGATAGAATTAGCATTTAGCACTTGTTGTTTGTTTAGTTAGTCCACATTTGTTAGCAGTTAATTGCATATACTTTACATGACTCTGCGAATAAACCCCAGCTTTTTAACGCTGTTTGTGATTTTTCTAGGCATTATTACTTTCAGTAGATTGCCATTGATTACTGAACGGGTGGTGCCATCGTTCTTTTGTAAAAATCCACGTGAACAAATTTGCAACCAAACTTTCCGCAGCGTGGTTCGAACTCATAATGTCGGGGTTAATAGTCTCTTTCTTTTGTTGTATCCACATTTGACATGACATAACTAGTAAGGGGATAGTCTCTTCTTTTTTATTGTGTCCACATTTGACACGTCATAACTAGTAAAGGAATAGTCAGGGGGTGTCTGTAGAGCAGAAGTTAGGTGCTGACCTCTCACGTCAAAGGTAACCATATTGTGTCCACATTTGACACGACATAACTAGTAAAGGAATAGTCAGTCAAGGGGGTGTCTGTAGCGCAGAAGTTAGGTGCTGACCTCTCACGTCAAAGGTAACCACATTGTGTCCACATTTGACACGACATAACTAGTAAAGGAATTAGTCAGTCAAGGGGTGTCTGTAGCGCAGATAGGTTAGTGCTGACCTCTCACGTGAAAGGTAACCATATTGTGTCCACATTTGACACGACATAACTAGTAAAGGAATAGTCAGTCAAGGGGGTGTCTGTAGCGCAGAAGTTAGGTGCTGACCTCTCACGTCAAAGGTAACCGGTTCACTTCTCGTGAACGATCAAATATTTTTCCAGAGATTCCTGATCTTAGTGTAGGTGAGATCGAGATCCAGCCCTGTAGTAGACAAACGATAAATCGTAGGTCTCGTGTTCAATTTGAGCAGGCTAAAGAACCCTTGATAGTTTAAAATCGAGAGGAGCAGGCTGGAAAGCCGCTGCCCAGGCAAAATTAATTAAGAAAACAATACAAACAAAATTGCTACCAAATTTCATCAACACCTCGAAATGACATCGGAAATCCTCGTCAGTGCTACGGAGTTCATACACTGCATATGAGATCTTCCTATGTAAGAAAGAGATCAGAACACACATGGTTTCTCATCGAAGTGCAACGATGATGGTCTTATTAATCAATCAATCAATCAATCATACATATAATCAACATTTCAATAACTAAGCCATTACAAAATATAGTATGTGAACTTCGTTCTGTTTTCTCTTTTTCCATTTAACTTTTCTTGAGTATTATGTGATTAGTTCATTGTTAAAGCTATTAGATATTCAGATTGAGACCAGCAAGAACCATGTGCACTTAAGACAAATCCCAAAGACACTTTCACAGAAAAACTGCTCCAATTAGATCATCCGATGAGTTTTGTAAAGAATTGTTTCCGGTTCACATCTACATAGCATGATATGGATTCTTGCAACATAAGAGTTAGCTATATCAGGTTAAGTAGCCTAATTAAAGAAACATTTTAATATAAAACGTTTAAGTTTACATAGACTGAACTAATTGAACCTTCAAGAATCTCTAATGATGTCATGTTTGTCCAAGTAATGATATATATATATATATATACACGTATAAGACAAAAATGTATCCTGGAAACGAATTCCCCTGTGTGTTGTCCTGAATAACCATGTGTGTTGCGATGTCTTTCTTACACAGGAAGATCTCAGCCTAAGTGGAAATACTTCATAGCAGCGGCGAGGCTCCCGGTGTAATGTAGAAGATGGTGAGAATATTTTGCAGGATTTTTGTTTATTATTTTAGCTTGAATTGAGAAAGTGGGATGGTGTTTAATTGGTTATAAATAAGTATTCTGTCTGTCTTCTCTGTCTTCGAACGCACCATATCGACCACTTGTTAACCCCAATGTGTGATTTACATGTTATCTAAGCCTAAGAGCGATTGTACGTTTGTCAGTTATGCGCCTACATTAAGCTAGTGCATCAGATTTGTACCATGCTTTTTATTTACTAGGTAGGTTCCTAGGTTCAACATCAGACGCCTCTTACGACATGCCTTGTAGGTCATAGTGGTTCTATTCTTTGCTTCCCTTGTGTGCCCCGGCTCCAAACGGGTGAATAAGTATTCATATTTTAGACCATAATTCTGACCAATTATTGCCTCTTTTAACAATGATGTGAAATTGATTATCGCAGGAAATTATTGATGCTTTGAGTGACTGTTCGCAAACAGTATTCCTAACATTACTTGGAACAAAATCTGATGACGAATGTAATACACTTGTACACATGTATTTTATCAATTTATCAATTGATATTTTATAATTTTGTCCATTGATATTTTATGATTTTATCAATTGTTAACTTTCTAAGATTAATATCGCAATAAACAGTTACGTGTGTCTTTGTTAAACTGGTTCAGATCAAGTGTTCAAAGAAACAATTTTCGTGTTGTCTACACTTGTTTAATTAAAGACGTATATTTAGTGAGTAAACATGTAATATAATAGCTCACTGTCCTGACAATAATAATAATAATAATACTTCCTCGCGCACCGGTATACGTTACATAGGGCCTGCGAGAGCGAAAATGTATGATAGCCTGTCTTCATGGCTGAGTAGAGCGTCAACATCTGTGTTTATAGCACACACCAAAAACAGAGATTTGTGGAGATCCATGATCGCACACGCCTGCCGGCATGGTACCTGATGATGATGATGGCGCATCTATATGGCAATGTATACTAAATTATGCAGTACACTGACTGTGTGTCATCTTTAAAGGTATTATGAGCCAGTGTATCCGCACAGAAGAGCGAAAGGGTAACAACAGAGTTAAATAATTTGATATGATATTTAATGATACCATTCCTAACTGCATATTTTTCTGAATGTGTTCTTATCTCTGTGACTTTCTACGAACTAAAACAAAATCCTGCAGCGAGTCACGGGAACCATCAGTGTGCATACTCTTGATATCTGTTGGTGGAGACTGAGCACCTATGGGTCTGCCCGTAGTTCAGTTTAGTAACCAATAACCAAAACAAAAAACATACTTATTATCACAAATAAGGGGAAATGTAGGCTAGACTAACTATAATAGTCTGTGAAATATTTAATTATTAAAAGTAGATATTCTTCTCGGGTAACACTAGATAAAATGTATTTTGAATTTTCTATTTTAACATTGCTTTACATTTGGTAAGTGAGAAATGATATCTATTCAAGCATTACATTTATGGTAACATATAACAATTATTAAGATACTGACTTGGTGGTACACACCTGGACGTGCAGCAGTGCAGGGTAAAGAATGTGATGTCTTTCTTGTAATGTCTCCACTCAAGCTTGCAGAATTATGGACAGAGCTAACGTCACCAATACGGCACTCTCTCATTTATGCGATATGGGAGAGTCTCATACACTGGAACGAGTGCGAGAATTAGGAGTTGAGTTTGAACATGCCAGACATTGTCGTCTTCGTTGTTGAGAGAAAAGATATAGTAATCAACTCCTCATGGGTGCGATGAGCAAGAGGACTGTGGGGTAGCTGCTGCAGCGGAGGGAAGAGGACGCATGGGAATATCCAATGTGTCATGACGTCGATCATATAACATAACATAATTATTATTTGATTGTGAAAGCTCGGGGTTGTTTATTAAAGACATCTAGTTCAGGTAGCTGTGGGTGGTACAGCAATTATTAAGGATTGCTGTTAACAAAGAACACCTATTTGAAAGCAGAAAAAAAGAAGACGAAATGAGAGATGCATACATATTCAACTAACCACAACTTGCATTTTAGAAGAAGAAAAACATGAATATTCGTTTGTAGAAGTCTAGATGTTTGTTGAATATGTTATATAAACTTCAGTTTCACAATTATTCAATACTAAAACACTGATGTTGGACTGATATGCGTAGTGCATTAGCGTTTGTCAGTCGAGACACGGTGACTATCACATAAAATCAGAATTTAACTTAGAAATAGTAAAATAGAACTGCGTTTTACTTAAGAGCATATGAAAAATGAAAATCGGGGCATATTCTTTACAGGACGTAGCCATCAACCACAGTAAACGAGTCGTTGATTTTCTAGTCACCACTTATACGTTCAGTAGTTTGTCATTGTTTTCTGAACGGTGAGGTCTATTTTTATCATTCGTAAAAATTCCACGGAAACGAATTTGCTTCTAAACTGCCTGCCGCGGAGTTTGAACCAGGTGCGCTTGTGTTGTGATCGGGCTCACTACTGCTTAAGCTACAGACGCCGTTTAGAAAATATAGCTTCTAAATATCACTCCCTTTTATGGCAGTAAACACAAAGAAAACATGTGTTGTGTCTTGTTTACTTGCAAAACAACGTGTGCCACTGATATAGCATAGCATGGCAATGAGGTGACAGGAATCAAGAAAAACCATCATAAACCATATTCGGACAGACAGGTTGCATGCACTGCATACAGCGAGTGCAGCAAAGTAAGTACAAATATCCGATTTTCACCATGCACTGCATACAGCGATGAGTGCAGCAAAAGTGGCAAGTACACATATCCGATTTCTCACCATGAGGTATATTTGGAATACCGTGTTATGCTCATATTTTTCTCGGACAAATGGCACATGGTGGGTGATGGATAGCGAAAATAATCGCAATTATTCATGAGAGGATTAACTAATTTACATCTTAACAGTACACCCGTCTCTTATATAGGTTTACGCTTCATCACTGTTCTACGACGATTCGCTCATGCAGCGTTTTTATAGATGCTCAACTATGTGTCTGGTTTTGGTCTCCATGTCTGGGGTTCTCTTTGTTTGGGTGGTCCATTTTGTTGGGCCTATGTCTAAGGGTTTCTGTAGTGCAAATAGGGGTTCACTTCCGCGTGGAATTTTCTTTTTCTAGTTATCCTTATTTCAATCTATGTAAGATTGAAGTTCCTTGTCAAATCACAGAAGGAGAATAAAACGGAGGTCTCGTATTAACGTTAGATGCATCGGTGCAGCCAATGTAGCGTTAGTTGGCAGTGTAACATCGTAAATAGAAGGTTTTAAATCTACCGCCGACAAAACTCGCTAATAACAATATAAAACTTCTTCCAAATTTCAAAACTCAAGATTGCATATAGAATCTGCCAGCGGTACGGATTTCGTGCTTTGCATGTGATAACTTCATGTGTTAGAAAGAGATCGAAGCACACATAATTATTAGTCGAAGTGAAGTAATAGTGGTTCAATGAATCAATCAAATTTGAACCAATTATCTGTGTCCAAACGTTGATTTGATAATACGACAGTTTTCAAATCCGATGTTACCCTGTTGCTTTATCAGTTATCAGTTATATGAGGACTATCATCATAGCACTCCGGACACGTCCATAGGTGCTCCGATCTCCGCCTCAGCAAATCCAGCAGCGTCCAGCGGCCCTACACGCCAGTTCGATGTTGATTAATCAATCTCCTTGCATACCTAATAAGTCGCTCTTTTCGGCTGCACCGATGCTTTATATTTCGATAAAAAAAATGTACTATTGTTGACTGAAAAGTTAGTGAAATGAATGTGTTGACATGAAGTTAGAGAAATGTATATATGTTGACATGAAAGTAGTAGAATGTACATATTGTTGAATGAAAGTTAGTGAGAAATGTATATATTGTTGACATGAAAGTTAGTGAAATGTACATATTGTTGACATGAAAATAGTAGAAATGTATATATGTTGACATGAAAAGTTAGTGAGAAATGTACATATTGTTGACATGAAAAGTTAGTGAGAAATGTATATATTGTTGACATGAAAAGTTAGTGAGAAATGTACATATTGTTGACATGAAAAGTTAGTGAGAAATGTATATATTGTTGACATGAAAAGTTAGTGAGAAATGTACATATTGTTGACATGAAAAGATAGTGAGAGATAGATAGAGCAGATGATATACATCTATTTATATTTCTATCCTTTCTTATGGAAGACTGTTTGATGCGAGAAGACCATAGCTAGATCAAGTTGTTGGTACTAACAAGTAGAACAGTCGACTTTGGAATAGATGACTAGTTATAAACAATGTCTTCATGGGATAATGTTTTTGATTCACAAACTCTACGCTTTATTTTCCTAATCTACACTTGACGTCTGATGTTATCTGAGTTGTAAAAGGTATTTATATTGGTTTACTTGTCTTTATTACGTTCCATTGCCTTTGAAGGTGCATTTCGATGGAGTCTTGGTCTTTGTGATGATCATAACTTATGTCTGATTGTTATTTAGATGTATGTTCTTGTTGTTATTTCACCACACCACCATATTAACGAGTTCAATCTGTCACGCCAATAGTAGTGAGCAATAGATTCTGCAAGCCTAACTTAATGAAGACGAGGCAGAAAACAACGGAGAAATTCTATACAGCATGGCTTCATAACACGGAAGAGTGTCAAAAACCAAATTGATAGATAGTAACAGGGATAGACATTTGGGGAAATCTATGATCTCCCATGCCAGCCGAAATAAAACATGAACTCTACTGCTGGTTAGAGGATATTGCATCCTATACATTCATTTCGTTAACCTTTCTTTTCTCTTCTAAGCAAATATAGCATCTTTGTAACACCGTGTCGCAGTTAGCAGCTTCGAACCTTCCGAATCGACTACTTGTCAACCACTCTCTGTGATTTTTATGTGATCTGAGCCTAAGAACGATTTCACGTTGGGCCAGTTATGATCCTACATGTAGGAAAGCACATCCGATGTCTGCAAGCTTTTTATTTACTAGGATAGCTTCCATAGGCCGCTAGCTCAGTCGCCTCTTACGACATGCCTTGTAGGTCTCAGTGTTACTGTTATTTGCTTTCCGTGCCAACCCTGGCTCACACGGGCAAGCAGAGAGGCTGAAATATATGCATTATTTGTTCAATAAAATACGCTTTCAGCAAAACTATTTCGGAACCAGTATTGCCATCTTTCTTTAATCTCTACTCGATAATCAAGAATGAAGTGATGCAGCATTTGACATAACTATCATTTAAAGGTGAATCAAGAGATTGGTTGAGTTTATTTTGCTGATGTTGACTTCTGTAATTGTACCAAGTATTCCCTATTTCACATTTGGTGCTTGATTATATATATATATGTATATGTATGTGTATATAATAACTGTCAACACCAGCTTTAAAAAAAAAACATAGGGCAACCAAGTTAGGCTGTTTTAAAATTAAATTACGGTTTTGTCAAGTCCAATGTCCCGATTCTAACATATTTTAGCGCGAGTGGGGAAATTACTGTAGAGTCTAAGATTAATGCATTTGAAAAGAGATGTTTGCGGAAAATAATGAATATAAAATGGGACTAACTGAGGAGAGGTCATGAATTCAGAGAAATGTCTGGAGAACCACTAGCTATACATGTTTAAAAAAAAAAGAACATAGCGATATGTTGGGCATAATCTGAGAAGAAAGGATTACAGAGTCAAAAATTAGCCAATGAAGTGCAAGGCTCATGTTTCAAGAAGGAAAAGACGACATAGGAAAACGTTGAAACGATCTTTACTGAGAGAGAAACGAGAAATATCGAACTCAATTCAATAGGAGAAATTGAACCAGTTGCCAAGGATGGAGTGGTATAGAAAAGTTGCTTGCAGACCTTATGTAACGTATAACGAGAGGGATATATACATAATTATAAATTATGGAAGAAACATCGGTGTTGTATTTCTTCCTACGGAATTGTTGCACAAAGATGTGTAACACAAAGAATTGTAACACATAGAGTTGTAACTCTAGTGATAAATGTTTCATGGTAATATCTCAACTTTAGAAACACACATTTTAGCGAACAAGTTGCCATACTTCGCCTCCGTACCGGCAACAACAACAGCGACGGATACTATGGTATGTCTAGTAGTGAAAAGTTACATACTTCACTCTCCTGTACAGGTAGCAACAACAACAGCGACGGATACTATGGTCTTTTAGGAAGTTCATACTCGCCCGTAACGTGACAAACAAGCGTTGCTTGACAATACTTCGCCTCCGTAACGGCCACAACAAGCTCCGCGCCCACATATTTCACAAATTTAAAATAGGCACAACTAGCCTGTGTCCCTGCAAAAAGGCGGATATGACGGCAGAACACGTTCTGCAAGATTGTCAACTGATAGCAGATATAAGAAAAGAAACCTGGTCCCATAACACAGAGCTTCACGAGAAGCTGTACGGAGGAACGGAGTCCCTTAAAACACGGTAAAATTCATGATAAAAGTTGGTTCATCAGTCTAGGTCGGGATCGCGAGAGAGAGAGAGAGAGAGAAACACAAATGTTACGGATATAATTTCATAAAAAAACATCATTACACACAAGCATATATTTGCTCTAAATATGAGACAGAGACAGCGTTCGGGTTCCAGAAATTACTGTCTTAAATGTGTCTATTCGTGTATGCCTCTCATTCGATCTAATTGTTGCTGCTTTCACTGTAGTCAGGTAATGGAGTTTATAGCACTTTAGTTTCAGATTTAACTCAACAAGAATTGGATTATGACATATTCATCAATCCATCAGGACACAGCTAGCAGTTGTTCCATTAGTATATTATCATAATGGAGGTAAACATTTCTATACAAAGATTGCATTTACTTGGTTTGTGCTTTTAAAAAACAAAATCAACAGCAACACTTGTATAAGCAATTTCTTCTGTGGAATCAGTTTAATGTTCTCCTAACGCTCGAAAGTACTCTTCGTCCTTTTCTGTATTATATAGTAGTTTTGATCAAAGACTACTGTTGATAGTTTAACTAACTAGTAATATCAAAGATCTACTGTCATGAGTTTACTAATAGTATATCAAAGATCTCACTGTCGATGAGTTTAACTAACTAATTATATCAAAGATCTCACTGTTGATGAGTTTAACTAACTAGTTATATCAAAGATCTCACTGTCGATGAGTTTAACTAACTAGTAATATCAAAGAACTCACTTCAAATGAGTTTAACTAACTAATTATATCAAAGATCTCACTGTCGAGAGTTTAACTAACTAGTTATATCAAAGATTCACTGTCGATGAGTTTAACTAATAGTATATCAAGATCTCACTATCAATGAGTTTAACTAACTAGTATACAAAGATCCACTGTCGATGAGTTTAACTAACTAAATATATCAAAGATCTCACTGTCGATGAGTTTAACTAACTAGTTATATCAAAGATCTCACTGTTGATGAGTTTAACTAACTAAATATATCAAAGATCTCACTGTCGATGAGTTTAACTAACTAGAATATCAAAGACTCACTATCAATGAGTTTAACTAACTAGTTATATCAAAGATCTCACTGTCGATGAGTTTAACTAACTAATTATATCAAAGATCTCATGTCGATAGTTAACTAACTAGTAATATCCAAGATCTCACTGTCAATGAGTTTAACTAACTAGTAATATCCAAGATCTCACTGTCGATGAGTTTAACTAACTAATTATATCAAAGATCTCATTGTCGATGAGTTTAACTAACTAGTTATATCCAAGATCTCACTGTCGATGAGTTTAACTAACTAGTTATATCAAGATCTCACTGTCGATCAGTTTAACTAACTAATATATATCAAAGATCTCATTGTCATGAGTTTAACTAACTATTATATCAAGATCTCACTGTTGATGAGTTTAACTAACTAGTTATATCAAAGATCTCACTGTCGATGAGTTTAACTAACTAGTTATATCCA
Organism: Arion vulgaris; assembly: GCA_020796225.1. Classification (NCBI taxonomy): domain Eukaryota; kingdom Metazoa; phylum Mollusca; class Gastropoda; order Stylommatophora; family Arionidae; genus Arion; species Arion vulgaris. The sequence continues at coordinate 52,562,397 of CM036753.1, read as the reverse complement.
AGATCTCACTGTCAATGAGTTTAACTAACTAGTTATATCAAAGATCTCACTGTCGATGAGTTTAACTAACTAGTTATATCAAAGATCTCATTGTCGATGAGTTTAACTAACTAGCTATATCAAAGATCTCACTGTCGATGAGTTTAACTAACTAGTTATATCAAAGATCTCACTGTCGATGAGTTTAACTAACTAGTTATATCAAAGATCTCATTGTCGATGAGTTTAACTAACTAATTATATCCAAGATCTCACTGTCAATGAGTTTAACTAACTAGTTATATCAAAGATCTCACTGTCGATGAGTTTAACTAACTAGTTATATCAAAGATCTCACTGTCGATGAGTTTAACTAACTAGTTATATCAAAGATCTCACTGTCGATGAGTTTAACTAACTAGTAATATCCAAAGATCTCATGTCGATGAGTTTAACTAACTAGTTATATCAAAGATCTCATTGTCGATGAGTTTAACTAACTAGTTATATCCAAGATCTCACTGTCGATGAGTTTAACTAACTAGTCATGACAGATCTCACTGTCGATGAGTTTAACTAACTAATTATATCAAAGATCTCATTGTCGATGAGTTTAACTAACTAATTATATCCAAGATCTCACTGTTGATGAGTTTAACTAACTAGTTATATCAAAGATCTCACTGTTGATGAGTTTAACTAACTAGTTATATCAAAGATCTCACTGTCGATGAGTTTAACTAACTAGTTATATCAAAGATCTCACTGTCGATGAGTTTAACTAACTAGTTATATCAAAGATCTCATTGTCGATGAGTTTAACTAACTAGTTATATCAAAGATCTCACTGTCGATGAGTTTAACTAACTAGTTATATCAAAGATCTCACTGTCGATGAGTTTAACTAGTTATATCAAAGATCTCACTGTCGATGAGTTTAACTAACTAATTATATCAAAGATCTCATTGTCGATGAGTTTAACTAACTAGTTATATCAAAAGATCCTCATCGTCAATGAGTTTAACTAACTAGTTATATCAAAGACTCACTGTCGATGATTACTGAAAATACTCAAGACTCTTGTCAAGTTAAAATCGTCTAAGTCAGAAGATCTCAGCTCTGCTCGAGGATTTAACTTCACTGCTTACTTCACTCAGACAGAAGTAACCTCACTCAGATAAGAGACTCACTCAAACTGAACTCCTAGTAGCTCCCAACAGTCTCATAGAGGTCTCTGGAACTAAAACCTCACTCAAGAACAGAAAACTCACTCAGAACAGAAAAACCTCACTCAAGAACAAAAACCTCACTCAAGAACAGAAAACCTCACTCAAGAACAAAAACCTCACCAAGAACAGAAAACCTCACTCAAGAACAGAAAACCTCACTCAAGAACAGAAAACCTCACTCAAGAACAGAAAACCTCACTCAAGAACAAAAAACCTCACCCCAAGAACAGAAAAACCTCACTCAAGAACAGAAAAAAACCTCACTCAAGAACAGAAAAACCTCACTCAAGAACAGAAAAAAACCTCACTCAAGAACAGAAAAACCTCACTCAAGAACAAAAAACCTCACTCAAGAACAAAAACCTCACTCAAGAACAAAAAACCTCACTCAAGAACAGAAAACCTCACTCAAGAACAAAAAACCTCACTCAAGAAAAAAACCTCACTCAAGAACAGAAAAACCTCACTCAAGAACAGAAAAACCTCACTCAAGAACAGAAAAACCTCACTCAAGAACAGAAAAAAACCTCACTCAAGAACAGAAAAACCTCACTCAAGAACAGAAAAACCTCACTCAAGAACAGAAAAACCTCACTCAAGAACAGAAAAAAACCTCACTCAAGAACAGAAAAACCTCACTCAAGAACAGAAAAAAACCTCACTCAAGAACAGAAAAACCTCACTCAAGAACAGAAAAAAACCTCACTCAAGAACAGAAAAACCTCACTCAAGAACAGAAAAAAACCTCACTCAAGAACAGAAAAACCTCACTCAAGAACAGAAAAAAACCTCACTCAAGAACAGAAAAACCTCACTCAAGAACAGAAAAACCTCACTCAAGAACAGAAAAAAACCTCACTCAAGAACAGAAAAACCTCACTCAAGAACAGAAAAACCTCACTCAAGAACAGAAAAACCTCACTCAAGAACAGAAAAACCTCACTCAAGAACAGAAAAAAACCTCACTCAAGAACAGAAAAACCTCACTCAAGAACAGAAAAAAACCTCACTCAAGAACAGAAAAACCTCACTCAAGAACAGAAAAAAACCTCACTCAAGAACAGAAAAACCTCACTCAAGAACAGAAAAACCTCACTCAAGAACAGAAAAAAACCTCACTCAAGAACAGAAAAACCTCACTCAAGAACAGAAAAACCTCACTCAAGAACAGAAAAACCTCACTCAAGAACAGAAAAAAACCTCACTCAAGAACAGAAAAACCTCACTCAAGAACAGAAAAAACTCACTCAAGAACAGAAAAACCTCACTCAAGAACAGAAAAAAACCTCACTCAAGAACAGAAAAACCTCACTCAAGAACAGAAAAACCTCACTCAAGAACAGAAAAAAACCTCACTCAAGAACAGAAAAACCTCACTCAAGAACAGAAAAAACTCACTCAAGAACAGAAAAACCTCACTCAAGAACAGAAAAACCTCACTCAAGAACAGAAAAAAACCTCACTCAAGAACAGAAAAACCTCACTCAAGAACAGAAAAAAACCTCACTCAAGAACAGAAAAACCTCACTCAAGAACATAAAAACCTCACTCAAGAACAGAAAAACCTCACTCAAGAACAGAAAAAAACCTCACTCAAGAACAGAAAAACCTCACTCAAGAACAGAAAAAAACCTCACTCAAGAACAGAAAAACCTCACTCAAGAACAGAAAAGTCTCATTTCAAGAACAAACCTCACTCAAGAACAGAAACTCTCAGAACAATACTTTCACTCAAGAACAGAAACCTCACTCAGAACAGAAACTTCCTAAGCAGAAAACTCACTCAAGAAAGAAACTCAACTCAGAACATAAAGCACTCACTAGAACATGCAACTTCGAATGCTAGCCTACTCAGTTGTCAACTACTAGAAGCTTAGCACTACTAGCGTCAAACTTCTGAATGCTTAGCACTACTAGTTGTCAACTTCTGAATGCTTAGCACTACTAGTTGTCAACTTCTGAATGCTTAGCCTACTAGTTGTCAACTTCTGAATGACTACTAGCAAACTACTAGTTGTCAACTTCTGAATGCTTAGAACATCTACTAGTTGTCAACTTCTGAATGCTTAGCTCTACTAGTTGTCAACTTCTGAATGCTTAGCACTACTAGTTGTCAACTCGAATGCTTAGCACTACTAGTTGTCAACTTCTGAATGCTTAGCACTACTAGTTGTCAACTTCTGAATGCTTAGCTCTACTAGTTGTCAACTTCTGAATGCTAGCACTACTAGTTGTCAACTTCTCAATGCTTAGCTCTACTAGTTGTCAACTTCTGAATGCTTAGCTCTACTAGTTGTCAACTTCTGAATGCTTAGCTCTACTAGTTGTCAACTTCTGAATGCTTAGCTCTACTAGTTGTCAACTTCTGAATGCTTAGCTCTACTATTTGTCAACTTCTGAATGCTTAGCTCTACTAGTTGTCAACTTCTGAATGCTTAGCTCTACTAGTTGTCAACTTCTGAATGCTTAGCACTACTAGTTGTCAACTTCTGAATGCTTAGCTCTACTAGTTGTCAACTTCTGAATGCTTAGCTCTACTAGTTGTCAACTTCTGAATGCTTAGCTCTACTAGTTGTCAACTTCTGAATGCTTAGCTCTACTAGTTGTCAACTTCTGAATGCTTAGCTCTACTAGTTGTCAACTTCTGAATGCTTAGCTCTACTATTTGTCAACTTCTGAATGCTTAGCTCTACTAGTTGTCAACTTCTGAATGCTTAGCTCTACTAGTTGTCAACTTCTGAATGCTTAGCTCTACTAGTTTTCAACTTCTGAATGCTTAGCTCTACTAGTTTTCAACTTCTGAATGCTTAGCACTACTAGTTGTCAACTTCTGAATGCTTAGCTCTACTAGTTGTCAACTTCTCAATGCTTAGCTCTACTAGTTGTCAACTTCTGAATGCTTAGCACTACTAGTTGTCAACTTCTGAATGCTTAGCACTACTAGTTGTCAACTTCTGAATGCTTAGCTCTACTAGTTGTCAACTTCTGAATGCTTAGCTCTAGTTGTGATCTTCTGAATGCTTAGCACTAGTTGTGATCTTCGATAAAGAGTGTTTACGTTTATCATGCAGCTGGTTACGTACATGGAACAGAAGGACTATATCATCCAACGTTTATCATGCAGCTGGTTACGTACATGGAACAGAAGAACTATATCATCCAACGTTTATCATGCAGCTGGTTACGTACATGGAACAGAAGAACTATATCATCCAACGTTTATCATGCAGCTGGTTACGTACATGGGACAGAAGGACTATATCATCCGACGTTTATCATGCAGCTGGTTACGTACACGGGACAGAAGGGCTATATCATCCAACGTTTATCATGCAGCTGGTTACGTACATGGGGCAGAAGGACTATATCATCCAACGTTTATCATGCAGCTGGTTACGTACATGGGGCAGAAGGACTATATCATCCGACGTTTATCATGCAGCTGGTTACGTACATGGGGCAGAAGGACTATATCATCCGAGAAGACCAGATAGTCCAGCTGCTCTGTTAGTCCATTGAATTTCATTTCCCGTGGTAGTTACTGTTGTGTTCTGTTGACTGTATGGCCCCTCTTCAAACTCTCATTGCTTGCTTTTGTATCCTTTTTTTGGTGATCCTCTAATTTGTATTTCATTCATGGTCCTATCTCGTGATGTATCTAATGTAGAATATGTACATTTATTACGTTACTTCACTTCCAATAATTCTATTTCAGTTGACACATTTTCACAATAGGTTTAGTTTTTGTTTTCTCTGTGTACATTAAATACGTTTATTTTGTCTATAATTGATTGAATTGTTGGCACTTCCATTACCATTGTAATTAAAAATAAAATAACTATGTTATCCTTTTCTTACAGATGTGGAACTTAGCGACAGTGCCCGAAATTTGTAACACCGACGTTGGTTTTCGCTATAACATTGAGGACGGTGCAAACTTAAGGGATTTAATTTAATTTAGAGTTAATGATTTATGTCAAATCATCAGAGACTCGTATCCACTTTCCTCTGACATTGGTTGATTAACGTGCTCAACTTAAACAATGAATCGGATTTATTCTTCGTCTTTTTGTTATGCAATGCGTGTTGTGCATCCTACGTTGGGTAGTCTTTCTTACGAAGTGAAAAATGGGAAAATGTGTAGGTCAGATTACTTTTTTTTACGTAGGAAGGCGAACCCGAGTAAAAAAGCACACTGCAACCGTACGTACTGATATATGGATCTCTAAATTCGTATCTGGCACAACGAACACACGTTATTAAGCGGAAATCACCTACCGACCACAAAGAATGATTTAACAATAAGTTGGTTTAGAGCGAACGAAGAAAATGAAAAAAATGTGTCTGTCTCTGATTGAACTAAGAACTCGACCACACTTACACTGAGATTAGGGTATGAAATAAACTGATCGCTATATATTGGACTCGCATCAACTAGTTGTGACGAATGAGCCGAACACGTTACCTCAAAGACACAGAGAACAGCGAAAACAAGTATGCCAATCCATCGAATAAACATGAAATGAAAATCTTGATGTATCCTTTACAGGACGTAGCTATCAAGAACAGTGAACGAGTCATCAATTTTCTAGGTAACACATATACGTTCAGTAGTTTGCCAGTGCTTTCATTGAATATACAACGTTTATATCATATGCTATTCTGGCGTGTATTGTGTGACATCTGGGATATGTTATCACTTGCTGAAACTTGTCTGTACCTATTTTTCCCAGTTACGGCTTAAGTAACATCTTTCACTGCCTGCTGTGCATTTATTTATTGTTTGGCATTTGTCACATACGCACTACGTTGTACTTTACACATCAACTGTTAGAGCTTGTTCTGAACAAAACATTTATTGTTAAAGTTTAGAACTCCCAATGCTAACAATTGAGCAAGTGTCTTTTATTCTAAGTAGCATTGTTTTGTGATGATCGGATTTGATAGTTCGCATGCCAGATCACTATCAGGTAAATGTTTCTGAATCGTGTTGAAATAGTTTCTTTTAGTAACATCACAAATAATAGTTGAGAGACTCATTTGTTTTAACAAAGACGATGACAAACCTGACTTGAAGACTCTTGACATCAGTATAATACCGAAAGAAACTCGTTATGGACAGATTCAGCAGGATCTAAAACAAGTCTTAGAGATGGTCAAGTCGTATTAACCCTTACGCCCTTGTGAGCCCGATATCTCGGATAGCGTTTTTTTAAAGATGCCGCAACGCCACTATATTAGCTAATTCAGTATACATAATAAAACAATTGTGCCTGGTAGACAAAATAATTACGGAGCGAAAGAATGACGACAACTTGCTGACATAAAGCGTGTAAGGAGAACGCATACATAAAACACCACTATAATTGCTACATTCATGTTCTCTCGATATTAACATAATTCCATCATCATTAACAATGATGATGTCTTCGTCAGCTCATATTGTACATGTGGTACTAAGACAATGAATTTTCGTTTTGTAAGATTTTACCAAGTAATGCATTTATACAAATGTATTTCTGTTGACTATGATGATGTTCGACCATTACATGTGATGATAACCACTATTTTTCATCTAAGGGAATCTAGTTGCATTACGTTTGTCTGTGTGTGCGTAGAGAACTAGTGAGCCCGATGCCAGCTTGAAATATTCCTTTACAATGTAGGCACGGAATACTTGCACTCTGTTGACAATATAACTATACTGTATGCATGTAATGTATGTTGCTGGACAGAAAAATACATGTTCAAACGGTCCAACTTCTATTCACCTTGTCTGCAAAACAACTTACGCGTGTTCTGACCAATATATGTTTCTGATCAATAACAGCTTACACACAGTGTCAGCTAGTGAATACGAATACCATCATCAAAAAAAGGTTGAAGATTGATCGGACATTTGCTGCTTATGAAGTCTATCTCTGCCACGAAAATGGTACTGAGATGGACACCATAGACGACCAAAAATGTAGAAGACCACGAAACACGTGGAGCAGAAATTGAAAGACATGAATCACAGCTGGAACATAATACAAAAAAATACCAATAACCTGAAAGGATGACGTGTGTTTGTTGTTGTTATAAGCGTTACGGACGTCACAGACTAGAGAGAGATATGTGGTTGTTGGCAGATAGAATTCAACTGTCTGAACAAGAGAGAAGAGAAATATTATGTGCAGTTTTGTGATGACTCACACTCATCGTAATTAGTCAATGACTAAGGACGTGACCCCCCTCATACTTCAATCATTTTGACACGTAAAGATTATAGTAGAACTCGTCATGACCACCGGACAATCTAGTGGCGAAGAATGAGCACAGTGAACCCTTCTTTGACTGATGTGTTATTTAGCAGCACATATCATGACATGGCATGGAGCAGAAGAGCTGAAAGTTCAGGTGCTTCTGGTCGAAAAAATATGTTTGTACTTTGTGTACTACTTTGTGTAAGTGACTTACTATTTCTGCAAATATGAACCCCAATCATATAACGAAACAGTATAATGAAGCCAAGCTTATGTCTCTACACGAGTTTTTGCTATTGTCCTGGCTAGTCATATCTGACAATTCAGATCTCATACCATGATACTATGTTCCGTTTCATACCATGTAGAATACAGGGAAATCTGATTCTAGATCCACATGTTACGTTAGTAGCCACAAATATACCGCCTGTATACTTTACTTCCTAGCTTTGCTGGAATCCAACTGAAGTTTGTCGACCAAAGAACCATTGTGTTTTGAAAACAAAACTCCAAAACTGAAAACACAGAGCTAGCTATAAAGCAGATATACATAACTATTTTTCTATGTCACTCTCTTTTGAGAGAGTGAATTGTGGTGCACTTAGCTCAACCGTATTTTGGGTGGGCGTATTTCAAGGGAGAGAATAAATAAACATAAATATAAAAGGGGTTTATTGAAGATAATATAATTATACCAAACACATATATTGATGGAAATATAATCAGAACGACATACGGTAATGAACATATAATTACAATAACACGACACGTCAATATATACATATTAGCGATGTATGTTCCATTTTCTCACTCTATACAGTTAAAAGAGTAATATGTCTTTGATATATATATATATATATATAATATATAATAGATAGGAAATAGATAAGTAGGAGTATATGGTTTGTTAGACGTGTTTCCTTCGTTTAGTTCTGCAGTGGGATTTGCTTTTACCGTTACAGCTCTCAGGTCCACATAACCTCAATCAGGTAACAGAAAAATCACCGGGGAGTAAATACAGCCGTTGTGATGGTGACCACATCACTCATTGTGTGGAATGAAAAATATGGGCTTACTAGTTTACTAACAAAAAGTTTACTGCATATCCTTTATAGGACTTTGCTAATCAATCCCTGCTTTTAAACGCTGTTTGTGATTTTTCTAAGTATTTCTACGTTCACTAGTTTGCCATTGCTTTCTGAACGGGTGGTTCCATCGTTCGTTTGTAAAAATCCACGAGAAACAATTTGCAACCAAATTGTCCGTAGCGTGATTCGAACTCAGAACATCGAGGTTAATAGACCGAGTCACTATCCCTCTGCCGCAGACGCCACCTACTAGTTTACTACTTCATTTAAATAACTGTATATGGTCGTGGGTCATCAAGGAAAATTAAATATTTCGGACACATCAAACGACATGAGTGCCTAGAGGAGATACATTTGAAGGGAATGGTGCCTGGAAGAAGAATGAGAGGAAGACAATGAGTGCAAGATGTCATTGACGATCTGAGAATGACTGCTGCTGACGCCGGTCACCTTGCACTGACTATAGTGGGTTTGTTTTCAGAACGTGGTCATGGAGCTAAGCTTCCTGAAGGGACAGACTACTTGATGATGATGATGATTATATGGTCTTATATAAATTGTCAATATCAGTGAGGACTTTAGGATTGTACTGTAGTTCTGTAGTGTAGGTTCGAATCCAGGCCGCGAGTTCTGTTCACAAGTGCATTTATTCCATGGAAACCTAGGATTGTTGTCTGTGTTACAGAGTTCGTGATTTGTTTCATCCTTCGTGTTTATGTCCCTTAGGATGATTCCTCCTAAGATACATGGATGAAAACATGAATCCACTGTGAAATTGGTTGTTAAGGTGATCCAATAATTTAGTTTTCAGACTAGTTTTCAGGTCTGTGTTCGACTCCGGACCGCATCTTTCTTAACGAATGCATGTTTTCCGGAAATCTTTAGGGTTGTTGACGGAGCTACGGAGATTGCGTTTTGCATAGTATTCTCGGAAGGAGGCATTCGTTTATAGTGAGGGACCGAGCCATATGGGACAAAACTGGTGCATTGAAGTCAATCCTTACATGTATTCATTATTTTAGTTTTCTGTGCTGCCAACATTTGAATAATGAACTCAACTAAATACTGAGTTTAGTATTTTTATAGAAAAAAGGAGAGAAAGAATAACTTTGATGTGCATGTGTTTGTTTTTTCTAATAATATACTTATTCCGGATAAATAATACTTTGTTTTTATACGTTGTATTTAGAAGAACAACGACTTGTGTATAGCTTATATTTGTGAGAATCGTTATTAAGTAACAATGCTAATAGTAAGCTATTTCTGGTCTTACAAAAACATATTACCAATACCCAACGCTGTGTGTTCTGCGTATTCTCAGACTGAGATGGTATGATAGAGTTTCTAACATAGAGCTGTGGATGATAACTGTACATGAACTCATGACGACCCAGGTTAGGAGGAGGAAATGTCGATGGGATGTGAACACTGTGTGGAAAACACAGTCGCGTTTCACTATACAATCACTTGAATGGAAACCGTAAGGGACAAGTAAAAGGAGACGCACAAAACAGATCTGGAGACCGTCTTCTTGTGGGCATTAACGTGTATAAACATTGACGTTATTGCTTCGTTTTCTACCAAATGCTTCAGTACCTCTCCACAGAAAATGCACGCCATCTACCGATAGTAATGTATAAAGCAAAAACTGCTTAGCTCCGGTAACAATCTTATTGGTCGCTAGAAAAAATGCTTTGTGAACAGAACGATACGACCCGGATTCGAACCTACGACTTTCGAAACGCATGCCAACGGTTCAACCACTTAGCCACAGAGACACCATTTTTGGGGAAATTAAGGACCCTGAACTATTCTGTGAAGTACCTAAAGAAAACAAGAAGATGCAGGGAAAAATGGAGTACAACTGTTGAAACTCTATGCTCCGCTAGGAGCGTGGAGGAAGAATTAAGTAAGTACATATTATTCGGTACATGACGATGACATTGTAGCATGATGGGAAGGAAATCACATAAAACCTGGGGTTGATCCATACACTTGTTACCAGATATGTGCAAACTCCGAACAGCTGCAGCAAACACTTGTTCGTGACAAAACACATCCTGCATATTGTCTTACTCAGCTGGCTCGACTCAAACAATACACACGGACATGTCTCAATTGTCAAAGTTCTAAAAATATGTTGAATAGCTTTAGTTAGTAGCGTGTAATATGGGCAGTCTAACATGGTCTTTTCTTTGTTGATTCATTGAAACAAAATAATAGGTAGTCGTTCAAACTGATATTTATAATAATAATATGAGCCATCCATCGCAAGCAATGATGACTATAGTCTGAGACGAGTGCTGATGCACCTCTCTGGTGTGTGCGTAGGTGAATGTATAGTACAATCCTAGAATACAGTACCCTACCACAGGATCACATGTGGGTGTTGGGTGTTTTCTCGCGGCTCGCTTTTTATGTTCATCAACGGCAGACGATTCTCAGCTAGCTATGCGAGCACCTCTTGTGTTGTTACAGCACCACATTTGGCGATCTTGCGCCAGGGATTCCAGCACGTGGTGTCTATATCGAAGCGTTTCACAGGCTGGCCCATCAAACTGATATTTAACACTTTTACTCCGTAATTTATATTACTCCTGGGCGCAAGCAAATTGCAATATATATTGAAATAGTCAGTATATCAGCTTTGATACATCTTAAAAATACATCGAGCCAGTGCATAGTCTCAGAATGATGAATGGGTTAATATAGTAGTTTAAAGTATGATATATATATATATATATATATAGTAAGGAAGGAGGGTCCTTTTGTGCCACGTAGTATATAGGACAATACCGTGTTAGGACAGTATTTTTATTGACTGTGGCGGCATATGGGAGGAGAGGGAGGGGTGTGGTCAACGTTATACCACAAATATAGTACTGATTGATATATTGAATGAACACCATTATTATATATCAGTAAATAACCAAGTGTGTTCCGATTTGTTTTCTACATAGGAAGACTTCAGCGAAAGTACTCCGTTGCACCGACGAGAATCTATAATGACATTTTGAAGATAGGTAACAATTTTTATGAGAAGTTTATTTTAATATTTATTTTTAGTGAATTTTACCTGGTGACAGTTCCTTGTCAGCTTCTTACTGTCCTTGACATCGGCTTTGATATTAACCATGGCTAGCTCTTTAAATATACTTCCCATTCTGCTCATCATACCTTATAGTTATTCTTTGTAAAACACGTAACACAACATTATATGGAGATTATCCAGCACACAAACATCAATAGTATCAATAAAGAAATAAATAAGTGCAGATGGAAGTAGTTGAAACGTACACTAAGAATTCAGAATCGACACTCACATGTGGCTCTGAAATGGAGAATCAGGGGCAAGGTGGGGGTATAGGAAGATCTACAGAGACATTGATACAAAAGGTAGACAGAGGAAAAGAGAAAATGCAGGAAAGAACTGGAATGAGTTACGCTTGCTTGCTCCATATGGTTCTGGGTAGATTCAACTATTTGTTGATACCTTAAGCTTCAATGAGAGTTAAGATAAGAAGAAAAATTAGAAACAATGAATTTTTCACAGACAGCGGCTTTAGTGGTTTCAGGGCTCGATGGTTAAATAGGCTCTTCAGTCTGCCCATCAGACATTCCGTTCTGATTTGTACAACATGTAATGTCTCCTGAAATCGTTTGATATATTCAATACAAATGTTAGTGTACGCATTCAAAACTCGGTCGTTGACTGACTGAGGATCATCCCCTGGCCCTTTTCCATTGTTGTCTGAAACTCCTCGACAAAAGATACTGTTGACGCAAGTCTGTCGGTTCTCTCATTGCCAAACACCAGCATTCTAAGGTTCGTAGAACCACGTCAGCGTCTGGAAGTTGGAAACTTCAATGAACGTCATAAATTCATTCCACAAACTGTCATTTTAGACCTTTCGAAGCATCGACTGAAAGTCGGACACCCTAATTGACACAGTAAACGGAATTCCAGAAATTCACTAGAGGACAGCAGTATCGACCCAACTCCATCCTCTTACCGAAAGTAGAATGATTGCATGCTCCGGATCGTTTTCAGCAACTCTACCATACTCGCTAGCCTGGAAACCCCATACTAACTTCGCATAACGAAGCACAGTTCCAGCGATATAAACAACAACATCCTCCCTTATGTTATCTGTTATCAGCTGCTTAATTACAATGAAGTCAATCTTTGTCCTTTGAAAGTATTTGTTTCCTTGTAATGTCTTCTTTACTGTCAACATTTCTAAGTTAATAATATGCCGTAACACATGTTCTATAGACAGACTTCCTTTATCGTGATAACAACTTTATTTTATTTCTTATTTCACAAGCAAATAAATATATCGTATAAGTGAATCAATATGTGGGAAATATCAGATAGAAGAACTATATTAGTAACATATCATTTCATGTTTTGTTGTCTGGGTTTTTCCCGTAATACGTTCTAAAACTGTTTACCCTAGCACGGACCTGCGCAATCTGTGTCAACTACAAATATGGCAGCTTTCATTGTTGTATGCCACGTTTAAATCATTTTTTTTTTTCATTTTCTATGGAGATGTTTCAGTTTGTTTGATGATTTTTTATCTTATTTATCACCTTTTTAAATCGTTTTTTTAGTTTAATGATGACATATTATGTATTATATGAGTATTATGTCTTAAACATTGTTTGTGTTTATGAGCCATCTCTTTTATATATGATGTATTTATTTATTTCTCTTGGCTCCTTGTGGAATATTATGTCTCTGTCTGCTATACTTTAAAACAATATTACATACTATTTCAAATAATAACAACAAATATATGATGTACATCATAGGGACACAGCTATAGACATCCATTTAAATCATTAAATCACTAGTATCTACATGATACTTTCACATGTATTACATTGAGAGTCTCTCTGGCGAAGTGATTACGAAGTTCGCGTTGCGTTCTGAAATCATGAGTTAGAATCTGGACCAAGGCATTCGGTTCAGAAGCGTACGATGATTGAAGAAAATCCCTAGATTTTACAGGAGCTATGGAGTAAGTGCTTTGAAAAATATGTCCGACTGTATTGTAGATATTTGCTGCGACGGATCTAGTATTATGAGACAACCCGGTGTAATTAGTTAGTCCGTGAAATATAAACGTCTTTTAATTAAAAAAAAAAGTATTAGATAGTCAAGTGTAAAGTACTTTGCAGTACTTCACTTTCTTCAAAATCCACTTGAAAAACTCTCAATTTATTGCCAGATCACCATCTTCTTACATCGGTTATACAGTAGTTAATTGCAGGAAAATGACCCACAAGATCATAGACAAGATCGAGACATTCCGAAAAAAAGTTAAAGTTGAAACCTGCAAATATTCAGTTCAAATACAATAGCAAATGAAGAGCTTCGAAAATTAACAAAATTGGCATCATTTGAGACTACCATTGAAAGATAACAATGGAGGTGGTTTGGTTATGTATAGCGTATGCCTGTAGGAACATTGGTTAGGGCAGCTCTCTACTCAATTTTGACGATCACATGTAGCATATCGTTTACAGGTCGTAGCCATCAACCACAGTAAACGAACCGTTGATTTTATAGGCACCAATTTTACGGTCAATAGTTTACCATTGCTTTCTGAACGGTGAGGTTTATTTTTACCTTTCGTAAAAATCCCACGGAAACGAATGTGCTTCCAAATTGCCTGCCGCGAAGTTTGAACCAGGTACGCTTAGGTTGTGATCTAGCTTACTACCGTTGCCGCTTAAGCTACATACGCTCTAATCAATAGCGAATTGAAAAAAGCTACATACGCTCTAATCAATAGCGAATTGAAAAAAGCTACATACGCTCTAATCAATAGCGAATTGAAAAAAAAGAATGCATAGACGTCAAAAAAAAGACCACTGCAAAGATGTGTGGATAGAGAGTTGAAATATTGTGGCCTGAGATGGAAAGAAATTGGTAGAAAAGCAACATAACTACAACAAGATTTCAATCTTTATTATCATGCAGTAAATATGTCTGATTTTTGTGTGTCAAAGAGTTACTTTTTCGTTGAGCCTTAAAAATGAAGAAATACAATACGAAATAATTATTCTAGATTGGATAAGTTTTATGTTCATTTCAAACAAAAGATAACATCCCATAAAAGAAGATAAGATAACAAATTGAATTGCAAATTTCAAAGAAACGGAATACTATCATATTTTGAAACATAGCTTTTGTTCCGTTTTATTTTTTGCTAAACAACATTTTTCTCAATATGTGTTTACAGATGATGATGATGAAAGCGTCCTGTTAGTCACGAGAGACGATGGGTGTAGCATCCATGTTTGGTTTTAGTTATGTTTTCTCTCGAGAGACTATGGATGTAGCATCCATGTTTGGTTTTAGTTATGTTTTCTCTCGAGAGACTATGGATGTAGCATCCATGGTTGGTTTTAGTTATGTTTCTCTCTCAGAGAGACGATGGATGTAGCATCCATGGTTGGTTTTAGTTATGTTTTCTCTCTCTCGAGACGATGGATGTAGCATCCATGGTTGGTTTTAGTTATGTTTTCTCTCTCTCGAGACGATGGATGTAGCATCCATGGTTGGTTTTAGTTATGTTTTCTCTCTCGAGACGATGGATGTAGCATCCATGGTTGGTTTTAGTTATGTTCTCTCTCTCGAGACTATGGATGTAGCATCCATGGTTGGTTTTAGTTATGTTTTCTCTCGAGAGAGACGATGGATGTAGCATCCATGGTTGGTTTTAGTTATGTTTTCTCTCGAGAGAGAGACGATGGATGTAGCATCCATGGTTGGTTTTAGTTATGTTTTCTCTCTCGAGACGATGGATGTAGCATCCATGGTTGGTTTTAGTTATGTTTTCTCTCTCTCGAGAGACGATGGATGTAGCATCCATGGTTGGTTTTAGTTATGTTTTCTCTCTCTCGAGACGATGGATGTAGCATCCATGGTTGGTTTTAGTTATGTTTTCTCTTCTCGAGAGATGGATGTAGCATCCATGGTTGGTTTTAGTTATGTTTTCTCTCTCGAGACGATGGATGTAGCATCCATGGTTGGTTTTAGTTATGTTTTCTCTCTCTCTCGAGACGATGGATGTAGCATCCATGGTTGGTTTTGTTATGTTCTCTCTCTGAGACGATGGATGTTGCATCCATGTTTGGTCTTAATTATGTTTTCTCTCGAGAGACTATGGATGTAGCATCCATGGTTGGTTTTAGTTATGTTTTCTCCTTCGAGACGATGGATGTAGCATCCATGGTTGGTTTTAGTTATGTTTTCCTCAGGAGAACAATGGATGTAGCATCCATGGTTGGTTTAGTTATGTTTCTCTCGAAGACTATGGATGTAGCATCCATGGTTGGTTTTAGTTATGTTTTCTCTCTCTCGAGACGATGGATGTAGCATCCATGGTTGGTTTTAGTTATGTTTTCTCTCTCTCGAGACGATGGATGTAGCATCCATGGTTGGTTTAGTTATGTTTTCTCTCCTCGAGAGATGGATGTAGCATCCATGGTTGGTTTTAGTTATGTTCTCTCTCTCGAGACGATGGATGTAGCATCCATGGTTGGTTTTAGTTATGTTCTCTCTCTCTCGAGACGATGGATGTAGCATCCATGGTTGGTTTTAGTTATGTTCTCTCTCTCGAGACTATGGATGTAGCATCCATGGTTGGTTTTAGTTATGTTTTCTCTCGAGAGAGACGATGGATGTAGCATCCATGGTTGGTTTTAGTTATGTTTTCTCTCTCTCTCGAGAGACGATGGATGTAGCATCCATGGTTGGTTTTAGTTATGTTTTCTCTCTCTCTCGAGAGACGATGGATGTAGCATCCATGGTTGGTTTTAGTTATGTTCTCTCTCTCTCGAGACGATGGATGTAGCATCCATGGTTGGTTTTAGTTATGTTTTCTCTCTCTCGAGACGATGGATGTAGCATCCATGGTTGGTTTTAGTTATGTTTTCTCTCTCGAGACGATGGATGTAGCATCCATGGTTGGTTTTAGTTATGTTCTCTCTCTCTCGAGACGATGGATGTAGCATCCATGGTTGGTTTTAGTTATGTTCTCTCTCTCGAGACGATGGATGTAGCATCCATGGTTGGTTTTAGTTATGTTCTCTCTCTCGAGACTATGGATGTAGCATCCATGGTTGGTTTTAGTTATGTTTTCTCTCTCGAGAGAGACGATGGATGTAGCATCCATGGTTGGTTTTAGTTATGTTTTCTCTCTCGAGAGAGACGATGGATGTAGCATCCATGGTTGGTTTTAGTTATGTTTTCTCTCTCGAGACGATGGATGTAGCATCCATGGTTGGTTTTAGTTATGTTCTCTCTCTCGAGACGATGGATGTAGCATCCATGTTTGGTTTTAGTTATGTTTTCTCTCGAGAGACTATGGATGTAGCATCCATGGTTGGTTTTAGTTATGTTTTCTCTCTCGAGACGATGGATGTAGCATCCATGGTTGGTTTTAGTTATGTTTTCTCTCTCTCGAGACGATGGATGTAGCATCCATGGTTGGTTTTAGTTATGTTTTCTCTCTCTCTCGAGACGATGGATGTAGCATCCATGGTTGGTTTTAGTTATGTTCTCTCTCTCGAGACGATGGATGTAGCATCCATGTTTGGTTTTAGTTATGTTTTCTCTCGAGAGACTATGGATGTAGCATCCATGGTTGGTTTTAGTTATGTTTTCTCTCTCTCGAGAGACGATGGATGTAGCATCCATGGTTGGTTTTAGTTATGTTTTCTCTCTCGAGAGACGATGGATGTAGCATCCATGGTTGGTTTTAGTTATGTTTTCTCTCGAGAGACTATGGATGTAGCATCCATGGTTGGTTTTAGTTATGTTTTCTCTCTCTCGAGAGAGACTATGGATGTAGCATCCATGGTTGGTTTTAGTTATGTTTTCTCTCTCTCTCGAGACGATGGATGTAGCATCCATGGTTGGTTTTAGTTATGTTTTCTCTCTCTCGAGACGATGGATGTAGCATCCATGGTTGGTTTTAGTTATGTTCTCTCTCTCGAGACGATGGATGTAGCATCCATGGTTGGTTTTAGTTATGTTCTCTCTCTCGAGACTATGGATGTAGCATCCATGGTTGGTTTTAGTTATGTTTTCTCTCTCGAGAGACGATGGATGTAGCATCCATGGTTGGTTTTAGTTATGTTCTCTCTCTCGAGACTATGGATGTAGCATCCATGGTTGGTTTTAGTTATGTTTTCTCTCTCTCTCGAGAGACGATGGATGTAGCATCCATGGTTGGTTTTAGTTATGTTTTCTCTCTCTCTCGAGACGATGGATGTAGCATCCATGGTTGGATTTAGTTATGTTTTCTCTCTCTCGAGACGATGGATGTAGCATCCATGGTTGGTTTTAGTTATGTTTTCTCTCGAGAGAGACAATAGATGTAGCATCCATGGTTGGTTTTAGTTATGTTTTCTCTCGAGAGAGACAATAGATGTAGCATCCATGGTTGGTTTTAGTTATGTTTTCTCTCGAGAGATGATGGATGTAGCATCCATGGTTGGTTTTAGTTATGTTTTCTCCTGGCACTTTTTATGTTAGCAAGTTATCTTAGTCTAACTTAATGAGTCTCAGACCCATTTTCAGAGCATTTCTCCAGCAGGAATTGTCCTTGTCCAGCTTCTCACAGGCTTGTGTATTGATGTCAAGCACATACTATACAATCTTGCATTTGCAGTGAATGGTCGCCCTAATGTAATTTTTGTCAGCAGCTAGATCGCCGTATGGGTTATTCATGTGGTTCCAGCCGTCATCCATTCTAGTCAGGTGACACATCCATCTTAGTCGACGTTTGGCGGATACGGGTAAATATACTAGAATCTCAGCATATTCTGGGATCGCGAGAGAGAGAATCTCAGCATATTCTAATACCTCATATGTTTCATAGTCAATTATTATGACATTACCTGCAGTAGCGAGAAGTACTCGGTACTACTTTTGAGGCGCTGCTACTAAACAGAATATTTCTATCTACTACTAGAAAGAATATGATCAGAATACATTAAAGAACAAAGAGAGCTTGGCTCACTGCGTCTTTTGTTCTGTGTGTATTTTGCATGTCCTTTATTGGTTTTCTTTGAAATGAAGTACGTTATATTTGTTGCGTCTTCTTTCCTCAATAGGAACCATATTCACTGAATGAATTATTCACTATGCTATTTTACATGTGTGTTACATTTTTTTCAATTTTTTGTAACTACGATAAGCAAATAGCGCAAAAATAAAGGTCACCGTATCCGTGAGAAGTGTTTGATGTGTGAATTTATACCAGCTAGATATAACGATATGATACTTTCTGTCTAATAAGCACACTTTATTTGATCAACCGATCAAAGAAAAGTGGCCATTTTAAAACTCGTTTGAGAACAAACTATAGTAATAATGTAAATTCAATAACGTAATATATTTAATCTCTGAAAGAGAAATGTGGAAAAAACATTTCAACCAGTACTTAAGTCTCGTCTTCAGAAATGCAAATGTAAATCGTTTTATTCAGCCTAGTTATTGACATTTCTCTGATTATAGAAAAACAGAAAGATATCATTGTACGCTGTGGGACAAAAGAAAATTAGATACTACACAAAAAGGAAGAATGTTATTACCTAAAGACAAGTAGTGTTTTAAACGACATTTAATAAATATAAAATTATGTTAAAATTACAACATCCACTACTAAATGTTTGCGTTTCTTTACACAGTCTTATTAAAAGAAAGAACCGTTTCATGTAAGATTATTACTTCTCACTGATGTAAGATAGAAGTCAAAGAATACATCTTTCAAACGATTATTTCTTCTCACTGATGTAAGATAGAGGTCAAAGAATATAGGTTTCAAACGAGTATTACTTCTCACTGATGTAAGATAGAGGTCAAAGAATACATGTTTCAAACGATTATTACTTCTCACTGATGTAAGATGGAAGTCACTCAAAGAATACATGTTTCAAACGATTATTTCTTCTCACTGATGTAAGATGGAGGCCAAAGAATACATGTTTCAAACGATTATTTCTTCTCACTGATGTAAGATGGATGTCAAAGAATACATGTTTCAAACGATTATTTCTTCTCACTGATGTAAGATGGAGGCCAAAGAATACATGTTTCTAACGATTATTACTTCTCAATGATGTAAGATGGAAGTCACTCAAAGAATACATGTTTCAAACGATTATTTCTTCTCACTGATGTAAGATGGAGGTCAAAGAATATATGTTTCTAACGATTATTTCAACTATTTCACATTTTTACTGTGTCATCTCAAAAACAACACAAAAATGAAGAGTCTGTAAGAAGATAGATGCGCCCCCCTCCCAGATCCTTCTTTTCTTCCTCAAATATGTTTCATAAAGATATCTTTAATCTGATTATTTCTTCGGTAACCACGACAACAGAGTTGTTATGTTCGGCTAGAGTACAATATAAAGTTAATTGTATAAAGTATTGAACAAGTACCCGAGTTAATGTCGAGATGATACAAGCATAACAGTTTTCTGCGTCTTCTACTGAACCATATCATCATTTTATGGTAGCTTTGACTAATGGTTAAATAGCTATTATCTGATATTATGTGTAGTCTGCCGCCTGTGTGTTATCGGAACTCTCGTGGGAGCAAAGAATAGTAACACTTCAATCTACAAGGCATGTCGTAAGAGATGTTTGACGTACATGCCTAGGAAACGACGCTAGTAAATAAAAAGCGCCGCAGAAATGATATGTGTTGGCCTATATATATATATATATATATATATATATATATATATATATATATATATGATCAGAAAATGCAACAAAAGAAGAAATAGTGGATTTTGAGATTATGGAGTATCACTCTTAGATCAACAGAAGAACAGCTACAACAACACATTAACATGCTCAGTTAACATGCGCTGACTACAACATAAAAATCAATGCAAAACTGAAGTAATATCATTAGAGGAATGTACTACTAGTATCACTATAGACAAACGTAAAATTGTACATTTTTGTGTAGCATTTTTTCATCAAATTGAAGAGTAGCTTACTAAATCAAAACCAGATGCAAAAAGTAAATCAAACAGTATGGCAAATTGGAACTTGTTTATATGCAAACATGTCTTCCAGAACACTCAAATAACATTGTACAACATAATATTTTCTTCGAAATTATGCTATCAGCACCAGACTTGGAAGTTGACATGAAACGATAGAACGAAACTAGTTACGACAGTGACAAAGTGTCTACGCAGAATGTTGGTATTATAAAGAAAAAATCGATTTTAAAATGAAGACATAATGCAAAAAGTGGGTACAACATCAGTAGCCAACTGAATATTTATCAAGAAATCATCAATGTAATGGTTAGGCCCCATAATCAGAATACTAACAGACAGTGCTACTCAAAGATCAATGCTGCACACATACAGTAAATACACAGCAAAAGGTCGCTCACGCAGAAGGTGGATTACATAAATAAAAGAGGCAGTGATTGACACCATGCACGAAACGCACACAAGATCCGGTTTTATCAATATCTTCTTATAGCGACGCTTTGAAACAAAGGAGAATTAGAGAAAAAAGAAGAAAGAAGACTCTTATATCACCTACTCAGAAAATTGGTTCTCAATGGCAAAGTGGTTAAGTCGCTTGCCTGTCGCACTGAAGGTTGTTCATTCGAATCTAGACCGAGATACATGTGCAATTTGTTCATTATATATTTAAGATTCTTGCTGGGCTACGGAGTTCGTGCTTTGCTTAATGTTCTTGTCATATGGCATGGCATGTCTGCCGACAGGGACGGATCCATATCGGGAAACCCGGTGCAATTAACACAATCTTTCGCATTTTGACCCTTTGAACCCGGAACTCGTATTATATTTTAGTTGTCTCTTCTCTTTTTCTCTCTTTCTTATTCTTGTCCATGTCCAATGAAACATTAGCCTAAAATTTAATATTAACAATAATATTATAGGTGACATTCAGTTTAGTTAATGGACTTTTTGAAACTGTTCTTGAAGCTATCAGTTGTGACGTGCAGTCTCTGTAAGAAAGTGGTTTCATAGATTATATAGCTACCCATAACCCAAGAACCGATACTCTGGAGGCGAATTGTCTAATAGAATAGATACTCTACAGATGGGTGACTGACAAGATTTTCAGGAAGATAAACCCCAAGTTTATAGTACCTCATCTACTAAATTATACTGTATCTCAGTGTTAAATCCTATTGGTCATAGGGGAGACCATTCGAGAGAACTCATTCCCTTATCAGATAGTCTACTAACGTCAAAAAGCAATTACTTCTCTATATAATTTGGAAGCTATCAATCTCCAAGACTACAGCACAATTAGTCTGATTGGTCGTATTGCCATTACTTCATTTTGCTTTTATTTGGCTCTCATAAAATCTATAGGTTTATTTCATGAAATCGGCTCTCTGTTTAAGACAATTTTTGTATCCGTCTGTAACTCAAGCGGTAGTGAGCTCGATAACAAACCCAAGCGTACCTGGTTCAAACCCCACGGTGAGCAAGTTTGGAAGCAAATTTGTTACCGTGGGATTTTTACGAAAGGTAAAAATAGACCTCACCTTTCAGAAAGCAATGGCAAACTACTGAACGTATAAGTGGTGCCTAGAAAATCAACGACTCATTTACTGTGGTTGATGACTACGTCCTTTAGGATATGTCACGATTTTCATAGTAGTTTTCTTAGGGAAGAATTGACAAGCACTGTTGTTTCTTCGTTGTAGTTTGATCTTCAAGAAGATGTTATGTTATGTTATGTTATGTTATGTTATGTTATTTTATGTTATGTTATGTTATATTATGTTATGTTATGTTATGTTATGTTATGCGATCGACGTCATGGCACATTGGGCATTCTCATTCGTGTTTTGTCCTCCACTGCAGTAACCATCAGAAAGTATATATGCTCACCGTACCCATGAGAAGTTGATTACTATATCTTCTCTCTCTACCATGAAGACGACACAGTCTGGTATGTCCAAACTTAACGCCTAATTCTAGAACTCGTTCCAGTGTCTGAGACTTGCCCATGTGTTCTGTCCTCTTAAAGGATATGTTCTATTATTTATTGAAGTCTAAAGTGTCTAAAGCCGAAGGATTTACTTCATTGCGCCAGGTTTTAACCAATATGGTTCGATCCCTCTCCAAAGAAATGGCTCTCCACCTGCCGAGAATAATGCAAAAATCCCGAACTCCTTAGCTCCAGCAGCAATCCTCTAGATGTCTAAAACATAATTCACCCGTAAACAGAGTAACGCGTTCCGAATTCGAAGCCATGACTTTCGGGACGCAAGATAAATGTTTATTTTATTGAATCGTTTATACGATCACATGCTCGTTATTCCCATATAGTAACATTGATATTCTCTCTATATGCCAGCTTGTGTATTCGTCTTTATTTTGTTCATTCTATCTAGGTATAACTCAAAATCAAATAAAACTGCCGTATTATACAAATACGAATGATAAAGCTGAAGTAGTTTAAACACATACAAATAAATGCAGGATAAGAAACGAAAATTATGGAAGAATGCATCCCAGAAAAGAAGAGAAAGGACACGTAGAAGACAGATTCAGAATTTGTCTTATGATATAAGCATAACTACAGCAGAAACTGACATCTCTTGTATGGGAGAAGGACTATTCGAAATACTATTTGGATGGTAAAATTCGGTTCAAGGTAAGAGGTTGGATAAGTGAGATAGTATACATATTAGGGTTCTTTGTGCTCAAGTCTTGCGTCAGCATCTCAGTTGTCAAGTCTTGCGTTCTGTAGGTGGTGAATTCGAATCTAGACTACCTCGTTCGATTCAGGAGTTCGTTAGTTCAAATTTATTTAGGAAACTCAGAGGGACCCAATTATATTGTGAAACTCGGTGCAGTGAAAGCATTCCTCGGCTTTAACTCCTAGTATACGCACACTGAAACTACGATCTTACGCAACATGTTTTATAATACAATTTTAATGGTGTGAGCTCAAAGAAAATCTATTATAATTTGTCTATATTAACCACTAGATTGTAGAGAAGCGTCTGGTTGAATGGATAAGTGTACGGCTCCCACGCGGGAGATCTATGTTTAACTTACAAATAAGGTCAAGGATTTATTTCTGTAGTTATTATAAAGGAATAATTCTAACCTGAACAGCTTTGCGGCGACTGCACTAGCCATGCAGACATTATATTCCTCAGGCTTACGTCCCACATGTCCTACACAGCCTTATAAAGCGGTACTACAGACAGTTAGAACAGTTTTTGTTAAACAAATCGTTAACCACTAGATCAATTTGCATATATCAAAATAGATAGTTTTGAACTCCATATTATACAAATTAGCTTGCTGTATTCTACAAAGAATTATACAAAACTTGCGAATGGAGCTTGTGAATAATCTTGTTATTCACTGTTTTGGCTTGTGAAGTGGTTTGTCGGAAAATGTGTACCGTCAGAATGATTTATCATGTCCCTTTTCGTATTCTAGAAGTTAATCGTTGCTAGGTAATAGAAATATACAGTTGTGTGGTTCTTTGTTTTTACTGGTAAACATCAATTTTGAACACTAGCATTAATATTGTCAGTTGATACTAGTTGTTGTTCGAGAGAGTCTCCGTGGGTGCCAGGGCCCACATAACAAGCAAAGAATAGTATCACTGCGACCTACAAGGCATGCCGTAAGAGGCGACTGAAGTAGAGGCATAGGGAAGCTACGCTAGTTTTAAAAAGCGTCGCAGAAACCGAATGTTTTGGCCTACTTGTAGTCGCATAACTGGTTCAACGTAAAATCGCTCTTAGGCTCAGATCACCTACACATCACACAGAGTGGTTAACAAGAGGCCGACATGGAGCATTCGAAGAAGAAGTTGTTCGAGATTAAATCGATTAGAATAAATACATCTTTTCTGCAATTAGTACTATACGTCTTTAAATATCTTTTACTGAGCAGAACTTTGCCACCCAAACATACTTTTGACATTTCTCTCTATCTCTCTCTCTCTCTCTCTCTCTCTCTCTCTCTCTCTCTCTCTCAGAATCCCAGCCGCTGCAGCAGTCATTCGTTACATCCTGAATCCATCCTCTTCTTCTCTAGTTTCTGAATGTCTCGTTTCATAATATACATAGCCAACCATTAGTGTTGTTTTATATGCTCAAAATACTTCAATTTTCTCATTTAGGTTTGTAACAGCTACTTTTCTTTGATTTTGAGCTTTTTCCTTGATACATCTATTTTTTCTCTTTTCTGTCCTTGGTGTACGGATGATTTTTCTGTAACATTTATATTCAAAAGCAAATATACGTTAATCAGCTTACTTGTTAAAGTTCATGCTTCGCATCCGTGTGTTGCCACAGGAAATGTGCATGCTAATATTATTCTGATCTTTGTTATTCTTAACATTTTTTTTCATATTGTTTTCAATTGGTTAACTTTTTGTAAGGCTATGTTGGCTGTTCTTTTAATTTCCTTTATCACATTTTCATCATTTGTGAAGGAAAAGAACAGTGATTTTCAAAATGTTTCACATTTTCTGAAGTCCCATTTCTTCCATTATTTACCAAAAACGGGGAGAACTGCAGTAAAACTTAGTAAAGTAGTGAAACATGTAAGAACAAAGTACTTAAGTTTTACAAAATACAAAAAAAAATGACGATACAGAGCAACTTTCGACCAAAAGGCCTTTATCAAGCAAACGATACAACAGGAGTAACGAATTTCAAAGAACACTACATATGGACGACTACATACGGAGACATTCAAACGTATCTAAATCATTATTTTCCACAATTTATGATGTTCTACACAATCAAATGCATTTGAGTAGTTAATAAAGCATGATTATAGACCTACATTAAATTCTCTAGATTTTTCTATGATTGTTCTCATTTTAAATATATGGTCACGTTTACCTTCTTAGTTGTATTAACTCTAGCCTTAAGATTATAGCCTGGTCAACTAGTTAGTCTTAATTATCACAAAGTTAAATCACGCTGAATCGCAATATGTCACCTGCACTTATATTAAAATATATCACACGTTATCGACTTCAAAACCAGTATATCAGAACTTTCATTACAGTGGGATCTTGCTTGTCCGTGTCAATATATCAACGTAAAACCCTGGAGGCGTGATGTCGTTAGTGATACAAATCACTTAAGTCGCAGTACATAGTTTTCGACTTGGCGATGCATTGATTAGGTGCATTGACATGGTAGTTATACTGTTCAATAGAATGTCAGTAAAAAAATCTCATCTAAGCTGCAATAAGAACATGAATCTTCGTATTGCTACTCATTTCATCCTAGAGGGAATATACTTCTCACAAACTTCTGCAGTGAGAGGATGTGTAGGTTGTACTTTCACTTCAGGGATGTGGTTCTCTTAATGACTATTTCTAATGTAGAACGTTTTCTCAGTTTTATTTCAAACATAAAAGCATTGCTTTGTTCAAACTAACTGCAAGTATCAAGTACAAATCAGCGAAAAGTGGATTATATGTTTGAGAGAATTTTGAAATATCTCAAACAGCCTGCAAGTATGTTGAAGATCATAGCATTGATTATCTCATAGCACATGTGTCATACGGTCTAATGAAAGCTTAACACATCGATCATTTAACTCACTTCCTACTAACTGATCCAGTATGCGGTAAGAACGTTTATTTAAAAGACTCATCTGCCGTAGACTACGTAACGTATTGTATCATGTAGAGTTAGTGCTACATTTATTTCAGCGTATTCTGATCCAATTCTAACTACAGCAAAGCTACCTATTGCTACATCTTAGTTCGATAGAGGCCCAATACAGCACTAGAATCAAGACTAATATACACCGCAGATGTGTGCTATCAACTTTGCTATACGGATCGGAATGCTGGAGAATGACAGAAAAAGGTATGTCCAAACCCTTCACCTTTCATACAACTTGTCTGCGAAAAATCTTACGTGTGTTAGGACCAAATACTATCTCTAACCAAGAACTGCTCGCACGATGTCAACAGGAGAATATGAGCACTATTATCCAAAGACGACGCTGGAAATAGATCGGACATGTGAAGAGCATGGAAACTGGCTCTGACACAATAACGGCATTGAGATGGACTCCAGAAGATAAGAGAAAACGTGGAAGACCCAAGACAACCTGGAGGAGAACGATAGAGCAAGAACTGAAAGAAATGAATCATGGCTGGAACACAATGCCGAGGAAGGCCATGAATAGAGCAAGAACTGAAAGAATTGAATCATAGCTGGAACACAACACAGAGGAAGGCCATGAATAGAGCAAGAACTGAAAGAATTGAATCATAGCTGGAACACAACACAGAGGAAGACCATGAATAAAACAAGAACTGAAAGAATTGAATCATAGCTGGAACACAACACAGAGGAAGACCATGAATAGAGCAAGAACTGAAAGAATTGAATCATAGCTGGAACACAACACAGAGGAAGACCATGAATAGAGCAAGAACTGAAAGAATTGAATCATAGCTGGAACACAACACAGAGGAAGACCATGAATAAAACAAGAACTGAAAGAATTGAATCATAGCTGGAACACAATACAGAGGAAGACCATGAATAGAGCAAGAACTGAAAGAATTGAATCATAGCTGGAACACAACACAGAGGAAGACCATGAATAGAGCAAGAACTGAAAGAATTGAATCATAGCTGGAACACAACACAGAGGAAGGCCATGAATAGAACAAGAACTGAAAGAATTGAATCATAGCTGGAACACAACACAGAGGAAGGCCATGAATAGAACAAGAACTGAAAGAATTGAATCATAGCTGGAACACAACACAGAGGAAGGCCATGAATAGAACAAGAACTGAAAGAATTGAATCATAGCTGGAACACAACACAGAGGAAGACCATGAATAGAGCAAGAACTGAAAGAATTGAATCATAGCTGGAACACAACACAGAGGAAGACCATGAATAAAACAAGAACTGAAAGAATTAAATCATAGCTGGAACACAATACAGAGGAAGACCATGAATAGAGCAAGAACTGAAAGAATTAAATCATGGCTGGAACACAACACAGAGGAAGACCATGAATAGAGAAGGATGGTGTATGTTTGTTGCTGCTCTAAACGCCAAGGACGTAACAGGCTAAAGAGAGAAAGAGGAGAACGATCGAGAGCTGAGGCAAAATATATTCATTGAATTACATTTTGATATTTTTCACGTTAAAAAAATGTAAAGAAATATACTAATTTGGCACATCGTGTTCATTAATTCGGTAGTGAATGTGTTGAATCTTTGCTTCATTAGTTAAACGAGTCTGCTACAGAGAATTCCTGGAGGACTGTTAAACAATGTCAATGCGAATCATGTTTCTATCAATTGTACATATTAGTAGCCATCTTTGTATCGCTCATTTGTACTCCTGATGAAGGTTGAATTTTCTGAGCTCGGTAATGGTCATAATTATATCAACTTAGCAGCGATTCATCAATCTGGTTTATTGCATGTAGAACAGAGCCCAAGGCACATATACAGTTCATTATAAACTTTAGAGAGAGAGAGAGCGAGAGAGATAATCATCATTTTCCCATACATATAATGAGTAATGGCGGTTTACAACACATAGTGACAGTCGGTAAAAATAATGGGAGACACAACAGAAAACTGCTAAGAAAGACAACAACATCTGGACAGCTTAGCTTCATGGAGTGGAAGAGTGACAAATATATATTAACATAATTTCATACAAGTTCTGAAAAACAAACTTAGATAAAAAAATTAGATAAACAAAACACTATTCAATAAGTAGTAATTAAAAACAAAATGTGTAAACAGTGTTCAAAATGGACGTAAAGTAAAGGTTAAGCTTGGACCAGGTCATCAGAAGTAATCCATAAACTATTATTTAAAATATCAAGTAAGAGAATCCGAAGGAAATGTGACAGACAAACCTGGGATGTTGGTAGTTAACATGCACAAGTGTGAACCCATGTGAAAATAAGAATACAGAAGGCAAGATGAACATTCATTGCACTGGGAAACATTTGGAGGTCTAAATAAATCAAATCTAGAACAAAAATTCGGATATTTAAATCTAAATGTTAAAATAGTTCTACTATATGGGTCAGAAACTTGGAGAACTACTAAAATAATAACGCAAAAATTGCAAACATTCATCAACTGATGTCTGCGCAGAATAGAGGGACTAAGATGGTATGATAGGTCACAAATGAGGAACTTATGGAGAGAACAAGACAGATTCCAGCGAACGAACATGTCAAAATAAGACACTTTGCGAAAACCAGAGGGGAATATAACAAGAAGGGTCCTTGCCTGGAAACCCAAGGAACAGCGAAAGAATGTGCGGTTGAAAAATACACGAAGACGAGATTTTGAAGCAGCGATCAACAATATAAGGACGAGTTGGAGAGAGCTGTAGGAGATAGCTAGAGATAGGAAGACTGCATGAGTTGGTTGAGGGCTTATGTCTCAATCCGGGCTAAAAACGCAGAGAGAGAGAGAGCGACCGAGAGAGAGAGTGTGTGAAACCGATTTTTGAAACCCTAGGATGTATGGTCGCTATCCAGTTGCATTGGACAAATTGTATTGTTACAAAACAAGACGATCCGAAACTACACTCAACTATCTGCTTTGTTAGTTGATGGTTAAAGAGTTATATCGCAAAACTTTAGAAAGGATTCACACAACGAATAGAGCGGTCACTTGTCGAATCCGAAAGAAAAAAAAGTTATCGGTTTATTACCATTCTGACACTTGCTGTTCCATAGTGATTGGTTATTGGTTACTGAACTGACGTCACATCACTCTGGGTAGACACATATGCGCTCAGTGTCCCCTAACATATTTCGAAGGGTATGTATACTGATGGTTCATGTGGCTCGCTGATTAAACACACTAATCTCTGTGCCCCTCAAGCAACCAGTTCTATGTTCCGTAGTGAGGAAAATAATTGGCTCTCCTACCTCTTGCATACTCGCAACTATAATTATTAAATGGCAGTTACTTCAAACCAAAATGAATGACGTATATGTGACTACTTAACAAAAATATTCACAAGTATATTAAAACTGAACAATATGTTATATAAGATCAGCCCTATTGCCCCTAAAATAAGCTAATACATATATATAAAAATTCCTCTTCAAAATGTGTTTACATCCGTCAAAAATGTGTGTTTATTATTAAATACTTATTTCGCACGTTACAAATAAAGCATTCAAACAACAATGTTATGTGTAGAAGAACATTATCGCCCACATCTGTTTACAGTTAGACTCTGAAGTTATGCGTGGGAAAAAAATGTACATTAACAATGTGTTAGACTAGACATATTTTTCCAGCACAGAAAAAATTGGGTTACTTTCTAAAATGGATATGTTGAGGTTGCAAACAGCTTTGAATTATTGCAATGATTTGTTGTTGTTGTAGGGTTGGGTGTGGCTATACAATCACATATTATATTATTTCGTTACTTGAAAGTTTAAGTTTGAGTTAAGATAATGCTGATTGAAATGAAAATCGTTGGCGTATCCTTTACAGAACTTCGCCATCAACAACAGTAGCCTAGTCACCGATTTTCTATTCACCACTTATACGTTCAGTAGTTTGTCATTGTTTTCTTAACAGTGATGTCTATTTTTGAAAAATGAAAATCGTGGCATATCCTAAAGGACGTAGCCATCAACAACAGTAAACGAGTAGTTGATTTTCTAGGCACCACTTACACGTTCAGTAGTTTGCCATTGCTTTCTGAACGGTGAGGTCTATTTTTACCTTGTGTAAAAATCCCACGGAAACGAATTTGCTTCCAAACTTGCCCACCGTGGGGTTTGAACCAGGTACGCTTGGGTTTGTGATCGAGTTCACTACCGCTTGAGCTAGAGACGCTCTGTCTATTTTTACCTTTCGTAAAAATACACGCCGAACAAATTTGCTTCCAAATTGACGGCCGCTGATGTTTGAACCAGATACAATAGTTTGCGATCGAGCTCACTACCGTTTAAGCTACAGAAGACCACCAGTAATGATGATTACAAAACATATAGACACTATCTTATAGTCTGTTATGTACGGGATTAAATCCTCTTTCAGCCGAGGCACGTCACTTTCAACCTAAGAAACACTTTTTGGGTTATATCATAGCATGTAAGTAATTCGAGTCTTTAACATTTTGGCCAAAGACATGTTCAATAATGTAGTTTTCCATTACGATGTCTTTCGAAATATTGATTTTATTATCTATGTGAGTAACATGAGTTTTCACATTTACATTACTCAGTTATACCCACGTTCTGCTTCTTCTTCTTCTTCGAACGCTCCATATCGACAACTTGTTAACCACTCTTTGTGATTTGTATGTGATCTGAACCTAAGAGCGATTGTACGTTGCGCCAGTTATGCGCCTACTTAAGCAAGCACGTCCGATTTCTACGACGATTTTTATTTACTAGGTAGCTTCCTAGGCCCCTACCTCATTTGCCTCTTACGACATACCTTGTAGGTCGCAGTGTTACTATTCTTTGCTAACCTTGCGGTACCCAGCAACACACAGGCAGACATACTTTACTAACTCAAAATTAACCAGATCTGGTTTCATATTTTTAATTACAGTATATTTTTAAAAAAATCTTCCAATGTTACTTCCTTTAACACGTTTGTTTTTGGTTGCCGGTGCAGCTATGGCATCCTTAGCTTCAAGTTTGGCATGTTCTGATGAAGATAGCCTCTCTTCACATTCCAATTTCGACCAAATACACAGGATCTATCACTGCTCTTTCAAACCAAAAATAATATATACAAATCTTGAAGTATATATGTATTCGTCAATGAAATGTTACCCATTCCCCCCAAAAACTACTTGTGTTGCTCTTCTTCCATCAAGAAACTAAAATTTACAACCACTCTGCAGCCTTGTTCACTTGCAATATTAAGAAGAAGAACTAATTGATATTGAATGGTAACCTGCCTTTGAAAATAGTATCGGTTAAAACTGTCTGGGCAACTGCCAAAATATTGACTAATATTCTTCCAACAACTTGCATCAAAGGCAGGTATAGACATGTTTTTTGTTTGATTTCTGGTTACTTTCAGACTATGCAAAGTATGCAGGTTTTGATAACATTCTGAATTGTTAACAAGATATTTATTGAAGTTGATGGCTTGCAGCTTTAGTAAAAGACAAATAGTATCACTGTATGTAGTACCCAGAGAACTTATATCCATCGTAGTTGCAGATTGGCTCATAACTTGATGATTTTCTTAAACCCATCGTAGTTGCAGATTGACTCATAACTTGATGATTTTCTTAAACCCATCGTAGTTGCAGATTGACATAGAACTTGATGATGTCCTGTACCCATGGTAGTTGCATATTGACTTAGAACTTGATGCTTTGCTTACACCCATTGTAGCGGCAAGATTGTCTCAGAAATTGACGATTCTCTTTCAGTAAACATGTTCTCGCATTCAAACAGTGAAGTAAAAGTATGCATGCTAGCAGAGAATCCTACTATTTAAAGTGAAGACAGTAAACCATATCTAAGCCTATGTATAGTTAGTCAGCATTGAAAGCTTCCTCAGCTTCTGGTGCCATTTTAATCTAATTCTGGAATCCACATTTGTGTTGAGTAAGGAATCCACATATTCTTCAAAGATGTGTGCATACGCAATGAAACAGAGCGGGAGAGGCAGAAAAGAAACGCAGCTGGTTCATTGAAAAGACATAATCCAGAACTATTGAATAATTAATTAACTACATTTGTAACAAATATTAATGAAGTAACAGAGAAAAAAAGCAGACGGAGCTCAATGTTTAACCTCTTAGATACACTTGGAAACATGTCACATAATATGGTTGTTTTAGTCTAGGATACATAATGGAAGAAGACCACATTACATTACAGTCTGGGAATCCATGAGATTGGTTTAAGTATGGGCATGGATTCCAAGGATTGAGTTTGAAAGTTGGCTCGCGGAATGGGTTGACAGCATTCGGCGGTTGATTGATTGATTGATTGATTGATTGGACCATCATCATTAGACTTCGATGAACAACCACGTTTGACTTTTCTTACACAGGAAGATCTCAATTGCAGTGCATGGCCTCCCATTTTGTTTGTATTTTTACTAATGAATTTTGCCTGGGCATCTGCTTTCCAGCCTTCTCGATTTGGAACTGTCAAGTGTTCTTTTACGTGCTCAAGTTGAACACAGGGTCTACCTTTTATCGTCCGTCTCCGATAGGACAAGGAACTCACTCTCACCTACACTGAGATCAGGGACCTCTGTAAAAATACCCAGATGGCTCCACGAGAGAGCGAACCTGGTACCTTTGTCACTAGAGACGAGCACATAGCCTCTACACCACAGATATCATATCAATTGTCGGTTATATCTCATGACCCTGACATGGCTATACACACCTGACCAGGCTGAAGGGCGAAACAACAAATGTACTGATTGACTTACAAATAATGCCCAAATGCAAGCTTGCAGATGTATGGACATAGCTGATGTCTATAATACAGTATGTACTTAGTTATGTGACATGGGCGTATCTCGGACAATGGAACAATTGTGATATTTATTTGTTATGTCTAGATATGCTTGACAGTGTTCTCTTCAATGTAGAGAGAGAGAGAGAAGATATAATAATCTATTTCTCATTGGTAGGGTGAACAGGTGGACTTTGCTACGGCTACTGCAGCGGAGATCGTTAGTGTGTTGCCGGGGCCAGAAAGGGAAGCAAAGAATAGTACCACTGCTACCTACAAAGCATGACGTAAGAGGCGACTGATGTAGGGAAACTACCAGAGTAAATAAAAAGCAACGCAGAAATCGACTGTGCTGACCTACTTGTAGACGCATAATTGGCACAACGTACAATCGCTCTTAAGCTCAGATCACATGCAAATCACACAAAGTGGGTAACAAGCGGTCGATATGGAACGTTCGAAGAAGAAAAAGAAGAAGCTGCAGCGTAGGACGGAGCACACATTAAATTGACCAATCTGTT
The DNA here is from genome assembly GCA_020796225.1 of Arion vulgaris. Taxonomy (NCBI): domain Eukaryota; kingdom Metazoa; phylum Mollusca; class Gastropoda; order Stylommatophora; family Arionidae; genus Arion; species Arion vulgaris. The sequence goes on along the minus strand of CM036753.1, from coordinate 52,528,829 downwards.
ATATCGCCTGCAGCGTAGGACGGAGCACACATTAAATTGTCCAATCTGTTATATCGACTGCAGCGTAGGACGGAGCACACATTAAATTGTCCAATCTGTTATATCGACTGCAGCGTAGGACGGAGCACACATTAAATTGTCCAATCTGTTATATCGACTGCAGCGTAGGACGGAGCACACATTAAATTGTCCAATCTGTTATATCGACTGCAGCGTAGGACGGAGCACACATTAAATTGTCCAATCTGTTATATTGACTGCAGCGTAGGACGGAGAACACATTAAATTGTCCAATCTGTTATATCGACTGCAGCGTAGGACGGAGCACACATTACATTGTCCAATCTGTTATATGGGCTGCAGCGTAGGACGGAGCACACATTAAATTGTCCAATCTGTTATATCGACTGCACCGTAGGACGGAGCACACATTAAATTGTCCAATCTGTTATATCGACTGCAGCGTAGGACGGAGCACACATTAAATTGTCCAATATGTTATATTGACTGCAGCGTAGGACGGAGCACACATTAAATTGTCCAATCTGTTATATCGACTGCAGCGTAGGACGGAGCACACATTAAATTGTCCAATCTGTTATATCGACTGCAGCGTAGGACGGAGCACACATTAAATTGTCCAATCTGTTATATTGACTGCAGCGTAGGACGGAGCACACATTAAATTGTCCAATCTGTTATATCGACTGCACCGTAGGACGGAGCACACATTAAATTGTCCAATCTGTTATATCGACTGCAGCGTAGGACGGAGCACACATTAAATTGTCCAATATGTTATATTGACTGCAGCGTAGGACGGAGCACACATTAAATTGTCCAATCTGTTATATCGACTGCAGCGTAGGACGGAGCACACATTAAATTGTCCAATCTGTTATATCGACTGCAGCGTAGGACGGAGCACACATTAAATTGTCCAATCTGTTATATCGACAGCATACCAAAATAGTATGGGGATATCTACAATAGGGAATTCAAGTCTAACAGGAATCTGTATATCTATCTTTGTATCTATCTGTTGTCTATTCCTGTTATGCATTTCAGCTTTCATGGTATGCCAAGAGTTCTGACAAGTGCCCCCAAGTGTAGTACCCCCTAAGTGGTGTTTCCAACCGCTACTCCTATTTCTGAGATCCATCGTTTGTGAAGACAACCTCTGACATTGAAACTGTTGTATCTGAATAGTAGTGATCATCGAGGTGTACGTCGCGGTGAGAATAAACATCGACAAAACCGAAGTAATGACAATCGCTAGAGAGGAAAGCGCTACCAATATCTCCATCGACAATCGCTCATTAAAACTTGTAAAAGACTTCACTTACCGGGAGTATTTTTCAGCAAACAGAAGAATAACTAATGAAATTCAACAGATACAACAAAGCAAATCAAATGATAGGACAAGTGGCGTCAATTTTAAAATGCAAACGTGTCACCATGAACACAAAACGAGCAATGTTCAACAAAATATTTCTCCCCACATTATGTTACCAGTGCCAGACCTGGGCACTGACAACAAACGATAAAAGAAAACTAGTCACGACAGAGATGAAGTGTTTACGCAGAATGCTGGGGGTAACAAGAAGAGACTGGTTGACAAATGAAGACATCAGGAAGAAAGTGGGTACATCATCAGTACTAGACTTCATCAAGAAACAACAAATTACATGGTTCGGCCACGTAAGCCGATTACCATCAGACAGTGCACCTCAAAGAGCAATACTGCTAAGATACAATGAGAACAAAGCAAAGGGCCGACCACGCAAGAGATGTACCTCAGATATAACAGAGGCGACGAAAGACACTATCTACGAAGCGCACACAAGGGCCTGTTTTAGAAATCTCTTCTTGACCTGACACTGGGAGGCAAACTGGAGAAAAAAGAAAAGAAAAAGTTGTGTTGAACAGTAACCGTGTTACATCGCCAAACAATGTATGTTGTTTCTTAAGAATCTCGAGCACTAGTATTGTTACCACCAATTTTCTAATAATCTTTTTCTTTTTCTTTTTTAAAATCGTATCTCTCGTTCTTGGTCCCGCTATTTTTCGCAGGAATTTCATCTCTTTTATGTAATTTTTCTTTTTCCTTTGCTGTAAGTGTCAAGGTTTGACACGGATAGCACAGCGTTATAATTAAGACCGCATTATGTACGTCTCATTATGTGTGTAAAGATACATTTTTGGAATTAAGTATCGGTGTATCTATATTTATCTCTTTTTATCTACCTTGTTATTTATATTCATTCCACATCAGATATTTTGCTTTAGAGTACAATCTTTGACATAACATTTTGAAATTTAAATTTGCCTTGCTGTTTAGATAACGATTCTTCCCCAGGTCTCCGTATTACGAAGTGCGTTCTTTAGACTTCCTCTTGTAGAAGGCATGCAGCCAGTCCCTCAACCCCAGGGGGAGCCAGCAGGCCAGACAGGTAGTTTAGATAGATAGGTTGGTAGATATGAAATTAGTTGACTGTAGTGTTTGCTCACCAATTCTGCACGTTAATAGCAGATAGCAACAATAGAACGAGACATTTACGTAGTGAAACTAGTTGACGTAGAATTGTGTAGTGACTGCGTAGCAACGTTAGAAAACCTAAGGAGACGAACACTAACATTGAGCGAGTGAGGACTTGTTTTGTGTGTTGTTGACACATATACAACATCATCAAATAAATATATATAAATTAAACAAGATCATGGTTGTTCATTATATTACGAACTGTATTGAGGATGTTCACTATTATTATAAGTATATAAGAATACCATCAACTGACTAACTCTATAAGAATACCATCAACTGACTACCTCTACAAGAATACCATCAACTGACAACCTCCACATGAATACCATTAACTGACAACCTCTACAAGAATAACATCAACTGACAACCTCCACATGAATACCATTAACTGACAACCTCTACAAGAATACCATCAACTGACAACCTCCACATGAATACCATCAACTGACAACCTCCACATGAATACCATCAACTGACAACCTCCACATGAATACCATCTATACAAGAACGTGAAAGGGAAAATATATAAAGAGGAAAGGGACTCTACGAAAATGAAGAACTAACTGACTACAAATAACAAGAAGGATTAATTTACTACAGACAAAATGAAGGACTAACTGACTACAAATAACAAGAAGGATTAATTTACTACAGACAAAATGAAGGACTAACTGACTACAAATAACAAGAAGGATTAATTGACTACAGACAAAATGAAGGACTAACTGACTACAAATAACAAGAAGGATTAATTTACTACAGACAAAATGAAGGAGTAACTGACTACAAATAACAAGAAGGATTAATTTACTACAGACAAAATGAAGGACTAACTGACTACAAATAACAAGAAGGATTAATTGACTACAGACAAAATGAAGGACTAACTGACTACAAATAACAAGAAGGATTAATTGACTACAGACAAAATGAAGGACTAACTGACTACAAATAACAAGAAGGATTAATTGACTACAGACAAAATGAAGGACTAACTGACTACAAATAACAAGAAGGATTAATTGACTACAGACAAAATGAAGGACTAACTGACTACAAATAACAAGAAGAATTAATTGACTACAGACAAAATGAAGGACTAACTGACTACAAATAACAAGAAGAATTAATTGACTACAGACAAAATGAAGGACTAACTGACTACTGCATAAATGGAGTAACTATCGTTTACCATCATCGTAAATGCGATAATATAATCAAGCCCGCCTACTATACAATGAGGACTACAACTACTATTATATGAGGACCGAAACTATTATATAAAAGAAACTGAAACTATTACACTCTCTCTATGTTGCCTACAGCTGCTCTATTCATTTTTCCGTTGGTACAACTCTGCGTAAATACACTGTGTTGTACTGACCATTCTAACGTTTGTGTTGTTACAAATAATTTGTTACTGTTGAATTTAATTATTTAGATAACAACTGATCATGTTTCTCTATCAATATTAATGTTAAATGTAGATTGTTTACTGACATAGTCGGTACGAAAAGATTAACTTACATAATCGGTACGAACAGATTTACTTACATAGTCGGTACGAAAAGATTAACTTATATAGTCTGTACGAAAAGATTAACTGACATAATCGGTACGAAAAGATTAACTTACATAGTCTGTACGAAAAGATTAACTTACATAGTCTGTACGAAAAGATTAACTGACATAGTCGGTACGAAAAGATTTACTGACATAGTCGGTACGAAAGATTACTTACATAGTCGGTACGAAAAGATTAACTAACATAGTCGGTACGAAAAGATTAACTAACATAGTCGGTACGAAAAGATTAACTGACATAGTCGGTACGAAAAGATTTACTGACATAGTCGGTACGAAAGGATTTACTTACATAGTCGGTACGAAAGGATTTACTTACATAGTCGGTACGAAAAGATTAACTAACATATTCGGTACGAAAAGATTAACTAACATAGTCGGTACGAAAAGATTAACTGACATAGTCGGTACGAAAAGATTTACTGACATAGTCGGTACGAAAGGATTTACTTACATAGTCGGTACGAAAGGATTTACTTACATAGTCGGTACGAAAAGATTAACTAACATAGTCGGTACGAAAAGATTTACTGACATAGTCGGTACGAAAAGATTAACTAACATAGTCGGTACGAACAGATTTACTTACATAGTCGGTACGAAAGGATTTACTTACATAGTCGGTACGAAAGATTACAATAGTCGGTACGAAAGATTACTACATAGTCGGTACGAAAGGATTTACTTACATAGTCGGTACGAAAGGATTTACTTACATAGTCGGTACGAAAGATTAACTACATAGTCGGTACGAAAAGATTAACTAACATAGTCGGTACGAAAAGATTAACTGACATAGTCGGTACGAAAAGATTTACTGACATAGTCGGTACGAAAGGATTTACTTACATAGTCGGTACGAAAGGATTTACTAGTCGGTACGAAAGGTTACTTACAAGTCGGTACGAAAGGATTTACTGACATAGTCGGTACGAAAGGATTTACTTACATAGTCGGTACGAAAAGATTTACTAACATAGTCGGTACGAAAAGATTTACTGACATAGTCGGTACGAAAAGATCTAGAACATTTGATAATTGTGTTCCAATGCAATATCAAAGAAATTTCTGCCAGTGGTAACGCTTTGTAATGACCATCTTTAGTAATACAACGATTCTCACGTATTTCTGTTTGTAATTTGTTAATGATTTTTAGATGAATGACTACACGCGTGCTGGATATGTTTGTCTTTCCTCGCGACGTCTGTATTTCATGAGCAACGATTGATTGATCAGTAGTACCATCATCATGGTGAGTAATCATGTGTTCTCCAATCTCTTTCTTAAACAAGAAGATCTCATCTGTAGTGCAAGAACCTAGTATCATCTGCGAGGATGCTAAATGTTACTTTGCAGATGACAATTGATATTGGCAATACTAAATGTTACTTTGCAGATGACAATTGATATTGGCTATACTAAATGCTACTTTGCAGATGACAATTGATATTGGCGTACTAAATGTTACTTTGTAGATGACAATTGATATTGACAATACTAAATGTTACTTTGCAGATAACAATTGATATTGGTAATACTAAATGTTACTTTGCAGATGGCAATTGATATTGGTAATACTAAATGTTACTTTGCATATAACAATTAATATTGGCGTACTAAATGTTACTTTGTAGATGACAATTGATATTGGTAATACTAAATGTTACTTTGCAGATGACAATTGATATTGGTAATACTAAATGTTACTTTGCAGATGACAATTGATATTGACGATACTAAATGTTACTTTGTAGATGACAATTGATATTGACAATACTAAATGTTACTTGGCAGATAACAATTGATATTGGCTATACTAAATGTTACTTTGTAGATGACAATTGATATTGGCAATACTAAATGTTACTTTGCAGATGACAATTGATATTGGCGTACTAAATGTAACTTTGTAGATGACAATTGATATTGGTAATACTAAATGTTACTTTGCAGATGGCAATTGATATTGGTAATACTAAATGTTACTTTGCATATAACAATTGATATTGGTGATTTTGTCACGGAAAACGATATTACGGTCTGCTCTTACCGATTTGTAACTTCTCTGTTCTGTGGCGTAGAAGTTAGGTGCTCGTCTATCGTGTCAAAGATACCAGGTTCGCTCCCTCGTGGAGCTATCTATATATTTTTCCAGAGATCCCTGATCTCAGTGTAGGTGCGATCGAGTTCCTAGTCCTATCGGATACGGACAATAGAACGTAGGTCCCGTGTTCCATTAGAGTACGTAAAAGAACTCTTGGCAGTTCAAAAACGAGAAGAGCAGGCTGGAAAGCCGCTGCCCGGGAAAAAAATCATTAGAAAACATTACAATTAAAATATCCTACAAAAATATTTTCACCATCTTCAAAATGATATCAGGGATCTTTGCAGTTACTACGGAGTTCGTGCACTGTCACTGATATCTTTCTGTGTAAGAAAGAGATCGGTGCACACATGGTTACTCCCCGAAGTGCAATGGTGATGTTCCTATAAATCAATCAATCATTCAATCAGATTTCCTTACCTGCTCAAAGTGAAGACTGTAACTACGTTTGTGTTACCATTCTCCGATAAAACTATACATTCAAACTTATCTCAAATGAGATCAGGATTACTGTAAAACAGCGGGATCATGTCCTCACGAAGGCTTCTCTGCTCACCTACATGGGTGTTGCAATATTACCCTCCTTTATGTGATACATTAGCGGTTGTGGGGTTCATATAACATTATCCCTGTGTGTATGAATTAGTCTGTTAATTTAACAAAGGACTATTAGCAAACTAGAAGTGATCAAAGAATACCAAATCAGGAATTGAAGTGGGAGACAAAAAGATTCAAGAAAAAGCGGTCGCCCTAGGGAGACCCTGAAACAAACTATGTTGAAAGAGGAAGAACAATCGGTCTCAATTCCATGGAAGAAATTGCAGACACTACATAACGTATAACGGTACCAGAGCGATTATTATTATTGTTACTATTATTATTATTAGCAAACTGATGATTCAGCGTTAGAGATTTCTTATTTATTAGACTGTATAATACTGAAAGTATCCTAATGATCTTCATTATTTGCATGCATTAATCACTCTACGTTTTATTTTGTTCTTATCTGTTTGTTACCTTGTTTACCGTTCGACAAAAACGTCGGTTAAATAAAACCCACTTTATTAAACGACTTTTCATTACTTTAATAACATTGTAATTTAGCTGCTTTGAATTCGCCAGCAATTCTCTTAGTTTCACCTTAGCTCTACATAACTTATGGTTCGTAGCTGAATCCTACAGTCAGTTTAAATGTAATTGTATAACTTGTAAATTATTTCATACATAATAACTGAACTTGATTTATCATCAACAAGTCATCATCATCCAATTGCTTGTTCTGAATAGAGCTTTCCGCCCTAACAGTCATTAGAAACTTATTTTATATGTCAGGTGACCCTACTCTGTTGTTGTTATGCTCAAATCCTAAGTAAAATCCGTAATCTATCTTCTTCGTGGCCTTAATCTTCTCCTCTTTCCCGATAAGCTTTATTCTATTACGGTCTTCTCCAAACCCTTCTTGTCGTTTCATATGTTCTAAATACTTAAATTATGTAATTCTTTTTTGCAGCATCAGCTATTTTTTCTTTAAATTTTAGTTCCTTATGGATAGATCTATTTTTTTTTATATGCCCATGATATACAGAAGCCTCCTTTGTAACATGTATATTCAAAATCACATATATGTTTTTCCACTGCCTTGCTAAATATCCATGTTTCACACATATGCATTGCCACTGAGAATATTCATGTTCTTAGTAGTCTGATTTTTGCTTTCCTGTCAGTTCCCATTACATACTGATTTTAGCTTTTTCAATTTTTGTACAGATATGTGTGTTTTTATTTTGATTTCCTCCATGACGTGTACATTTCTTGTTATCAGTGAGCCATCATATTGTTCTGTACCGAATCATGTAGTCGATCATTGGTCTCTGCAAACATATGTCCTGAATATTTAGTCTATTGACTGAACATTGTTGTGCGACTCGAAAATAAATTGTATGAATTCACAAAATGTGCTCTAATTTTTTCAACTTCAAGCTGAATTCTAAATTGTGTCTAAAGGCGAAGGAACGACTTCATCTATTTTATTCTATTCTCTAATCCTGTTTTGCCTTTAAGCGTTAGGTCGAAAAAGAAGATACCTGGAGTGGGATATGCGCTTTGTCTTTCTCTTCTCTGGTTCTGATTTGCCTCATAGCTTCAGGGTAATAAGAGATTTCTAGAACAGGTTTTTGTTTGCGCTTCATAAACAGTGTTTTTCGTCGCCTCTGTTTTATATGAGGTCCACCTTAACGACTTCATAGTACAGTGTTTCCCCCATATCGCCGTATCACTCTCGGCTGTAATGTTAAATCACCTTCGAAACAAAGCACAACCTCCTTCACTCCAGTAACACATGATTGTAGCTACACGTTGTATTAGTAGAATAAGATTGTAGTTACACGTTGTACTAGTAGAACAAGATTGAAGTTACAACGTTGTACTAGTAGAACATGATTGTAGTTACAACGTTGTACTAGTAGAACATGATTGTAGTTACAACGTTGTACTAGTAGAACAAGATTGTAGTTACACGTTGTACTAGTAGAACAAGATTGTAGTTACACGTTGTACTAGTAGAATATGATTGTAGTTACAACGTTGTACTAGTAGAACAAGAGTGTAGTTACACGTTGTACTAGTAGAATATGATTGTAGTTACAACGTTGTACTAGTAGAACAAGAGTGTAGTTACACGTTGTACTAGTAGAACAAGATTGTAGTTACACGTTGTACTAGTAGAACAAGATTTGAATAGTTACAAAGTTGTACTAGTAGGAATAAGATTGAGTTACACGTTGTACTAGTAGAACAAGATTGTAGTTACACGTTGTACTAGTAGAACAAGATTGTAGTTACACGTTGTACTAGTAGAACAAGATTGTAGTTACACGTTGTACTAGTAGAACATGATTGTAGTTACACGTTAGTATATAGTAGAACATGATTGTAGTTACACGTTGTACTAGTAGAACATGATTGTAGTTACACGTTGTACTAGTAGAACATGATTGAGTAGATTACAAGTTGTACTAGTAAGAACATGATTCAGTAAGTTACAAGTTGTACTAGTAGAACATGATGTCTGAGGGACAAAATGAGAAATGTGTTTAACCAGCAAACCACAGGAACAATCAATATGAATACGTTTGGGCATCTACCAGGTTGAGACTGAGCACCTAAATGTCTGCTCAGGGAACTTTGATGTCTATTAGTCTTCTTCTTCAAACGCTACATATCGATCAATTGTTAAATGACTCTTTGTAATTTGTATGTGATCTTAGACTAAGAGCGATTGTATGTTGTGCCAGTTATGCGCATACATGTAGGCCAGCACATCCAATTTCGCCGACGCTGGTAGCTTCCTTGGCCCTGCCGCCTCATACGTCATACCTTGTAGGTGGCAGTGTCACTAATCTGTGCTTCCCTTGCGAGCCCCGGTAACAGACGGGTGCTATGAGGTTTGTTCAATAACCAATAACTAAACATTCCAACTGAAGAAACTGAAATATTAAAAAAATAAACGTTCAATTGATAACCATGATATGAATATTGTGTTTCCCTGGCTGACATTCACAATAATGGAAATCGGTGTCTGATTGCATCTGAATGTGTCATAACTGAATGTGTCATACTGTAACTTGCTGAAGGTGATTGGTTCCATTTCCTGGCCCGATGATTCCTTTACGAGTTTTACAACGTGTGTTAGTCACGCCATAGTTACGTGGTGGTCATTGTGTAATAGGATGGCTGAGTTATATCAAAATGCTTGATGTCATGTACAGCTAGTGAACATGAGTTTCCTGTATCAGTATATCAGCAGAAATGGTTGTTCCTATAAATGTTTTAAAGTTCGTCTTCTCCTGTAAGTGATTTAACTATCTGTATATTTGTCTCTTGAAATTGTTTAACTATATGTATATTTGTCTCTTGAAATTGTTTAACTATATTATATTTGTCTCTTGAAATTGTTTAACTACATGTATATGTTGTCTTTGAAATTGTTTAAATGTATTTGTCTTTGTAATTGTATCTGTCGCTGAGATCTTCCTGTGTAACAAAGACATCAAAGCGCACACGAAGTAAAATCGGAGCACTCATCGAAGTGCAATGACTCATCATTGCATGTGGTCCTATGATGGTCCTATCAATCAATCAATCAATCATTCGTCTATAAAGCGTGCGTTGTAAGCACACTGCTTTGTGTGTCTGAATCATGGACACTTTGCTTTCAATAGGAAATGAAATCTAACGTTTAGCAAATTCGATACCTTAAATTTATTCTTGACATATCATGGAATGGCTATGTAACAAACATTCGTTTTTGTTTAAAGGCAAAATCATTGTTCAGTTATTGCATCAGAAATAAAACTACTGATAACATGCACCGTTCATGTGACGACGTGTGGAAGTTAATCATGGACACTTGCAAAGTCATTGAAACGAAAATCAGTTTACGAGAAACAAAGAAAAATAGATAAATTATTCGTATTCTGGACAAAGAGAAGGGATAATATATATACATTTTACACGACATAACGGTCAAGGAAATGTGACTCACAAATAATAACAAGTTGTTCAAACTGAAATATTTTGTTGCCACTGTCACAATGGTTTAGAACTAATAATAATGATATCTACTAGTTAGTAGAAGACAAGAAAATGAATTCGTTATGAGACAGAAAATGAGGCTGAACGACTATGGTAATAATCAATAAAGAAACCATGAAAATGACGAAAGATGAGACGTAAACTATGACAATAATCAATAAAGAAACCATGAAAATGACGAAAGATGAGACGCTAAGAACAAACTAGTGATCAACATAGACAATGAGAAAAGAACTACGTTTCACCAATACGTCAATATGGATAATGATTGGTGAGATCAGACTACATTATTTACAGTGACATTTTTCTCACAATATTATGCTATCAGTGTCAAATATGGACACTGATATCAACCAATAAAATAAAACTAGTCCCGACAGAGGTGAAGTGTCTACACAGAATGTTGGGAGTAACAAGAACAGACCGGTTTAGAAATACAAACATCTGGAAAAATGTTGGCACATCAGTACTGAACATCATTAAGAAACTACACATTAAATGCTTCGGTCACATAAGCAGATTACCAACAGACATTGAGCCTCAAAGAACAATACTACTCTGATACAGAACATACAAAGCAAACGGCCTTTCACACAACACATGGACCTCAGAAATAACAGAGGCAGTTAAAAACAATATTTATGAAGCGCACACAAAAGTCCGTTCTCGAAATCTCTCGTTATCCTGACGCATTGAGGCAAAACAAAATGACAGTAAAGAAGACAGAGAAAAAGATGAAGAAAAAATCTTGCTTTCATTCGATCCGTTTGTCATGTATGATGCTCGTCCATGACGGGTGATGATGACCGCACAACTGTCTATGTATAAGTACATGTTGTTTTACAATGTCAGAAAGAATGTCTAATGATGTATACTCCGCCCTTGACTGTCTCGTATTACAACCCAAAAAAAAAAACCCACATATTTTTTACTTCGTTAAAGGTTTGTTAGCAATTTATTTATTCTGTGGGTTGGTCGATTTTTAACTCTTAAAAAAAGTGTGGCATGTGCTTGAGTTGGTTTCTAATTGGCAATACGCCCTGATATAACCAACAAATGCATTGTCCTTCAGTTGTAGTTGTTATAGCTTTTCATATAAAAATGATACATAATTGTAAGATTGACAATTTAATAATGCAAATGTAAGTAAAATGGAAAATACAATATAAAGAAACACGCGAAAAGCGAACAAAAGGAATGCACAGCTTCTTTCTTTCTTCTTCTTTTGTCCTTCTCTGCTTTTTTTGCCGCTAGGCGTAACAGGTTTAACTGATGATCGGTTTCCGAGATAATGCTCGCTCGGTCGCTTGATATGGTGTGGTATTGTGGAGTTTTAAGATGTCTGTAACTCCATCAACCCATCTTTTCTTGGTCTGCCCTTTCCTCTTGATGATTCCATTTTCAGGTTGTACGCTCTTGCAACTGGTGTATTCGGGTTCATTCTGACCAAGTGGCCAAACCATTTGAGTCTCTGTTTTCAATAAATCTAATAGCAGGTGTTGTTCCGACTGTTCTTCTAATTTCCTCATTTCTTATATGGTCTCTTCTTGTTTTATTTACTGCTTTCCTCAGGCATCTCATTTCGCATGTGGTAATTTTCCTTTCTTGTTCTTTTGTCAGTGCATATGTTTGGCTCTGGTAGCACAGTGTTGGTATAAAGATTGAATTTATAATCTGTCTTTTAGTCACTACTGGAATAGCTGGGTGTTTCAAAATTGGGTAAGCTGGTATGTAATGTTGTTGGCTTGCTGGATTCTAGTTTCGATCTCTCTGTCCAGTCTACTATCAGATGTGAAGATACTTCCAAGGTATTTGAATTCTCTCACCTGCTTTAGCGTTTGGTCATTTATTTTTTGTTGATATCTTTATGTTCTCTGCTTATAGTCATGACTTCTGTCTTTTGAATGTTGATCTTCATGTTGTATTTGAGGCAGCTATTGTTGAGTAAGTTTATGTGTTCTTGAAGCTGTTCAATATTATTATGGAATAAACACTGGTCGTCAGCAAAGAGCTTCAAATAAAGAAAAACATCAAGATTGTTTGTTTTTTTCCTATCCAGACGCACTTGAGCTTTCAGCTCTTCGGTTCGGTGACATGGTCATCGTAACCCTTCGGTTCGGTGCCACGAACATCGTAAATTTGGAGAAGCTGTGGCTTTTCTTCTCACCCGCGGGATTAAACCGTACTCACAGGGGGCTTGTCACCAGTCGTCTAACGCGCTACGAACACGCTGATCAGGCGGGCAAGACATCAAGATAAGAATACACACACAAAGTATGTCTTTGTCTCTTCCTCCAATGTACCTTAGTAAGATGTTGAGGATATATAAAGTTTATATGTGAGCCTTGTCTTATATATTTTGTAAGTTGGTATTCATTCCTTAAAGTGGTTTATGATTCCTCATTTCATCACTAGAATAGTCGTTCTCTTACTCTGTGTTCATTCTATTTGTTGTTCAATGTCTAGAATGTCTATGAAAATCTTGGCATATCCTTTACAAGACGTAGCCATCCACCACCGTAAACTAGTTGTTGATTTTCTAGGTATCACTTATACGTTCAGTAGTTTGCCATTGCTTTATGAACGGTGACGTCTAATTTTACCTTTTGTAAAAATCCCACGGAAACGAATTTGTTTCCAAACGTGCCCACCGTGCGTTTGAACCAGGAACGCTTGGGTTTGTGATTGAACTCACAACCGCTTGATCTACAGACGATCACAGAAGGTCTATACTCGAACGATTAACGACACTTTACTGAGTTTTCCCATAAGTCCCCGTTCTTTAAAAGAAATAACACACCACTTGACGAAAGTGTTGCGCAAAGCACACACTCCGGAGCTCCACAAATAATTGCAGGGATCTCCAGAAAAAATGCACTTGTGTACTGAACAATTCAATTCGGATTCGAACTAAAATTTTCAAAAACGCAATGTAACATTCCCAACCACCTCGCCACAGATACCTCGCCACATATACCAATGGATAGAGCTGACATCTTGAACGCCCTCATAGAGTGTGATCGCAAGGAGGAGTTTCATCTAAACCAAACCACTTGAACTAATTACTAGATTGCAGGATTGATGATTGCTGTAGCAAAAAAAAGAACAGTACAACAGGTATATGAGTTTGCTCATCAATCAAAATAGAACTGGTATGGTCAGTCGCTGGGCGCTGTTGGAAATATTGTGGAGATCGGAGCACACATGGACATGTCCGGAATGCAATGCCGATATTCCAAAATGAAACTGAAACCTCTATTGTTCTTAATGTGACTGTGTGGTAGACGATACCAGTGCGATCTTGTCAGGTTGATTCTGAACCATGTACACTTGTATTATATAAATTGTATGACTAGTTTCAGTCTTAGTCTTCTTCTAATTGTTCATTTGCAATTGTATTTTATAACACAAACAACATAAATATAGAGAAAAGTGTGCGTTACATGAAGACATCAAATATTAGCAAATACTTTTGTTTGTTTGCGTTTGGTATTATCAACCAAGCCAACAACTGGGTCTGACTATTCATGGGGAAAGAACGAAGATCATGAGATTAAATGCTAATTCCAGAGACCCGATCATACTGAGAGGATCACCATTAAAGGAGGTGGACACATTTGTATATCTGGGAAGTGTTATCAACATTCAAGGTGACTCAGATGAAGATGTTAGGGTTAGAATACAAAAGGCAAGATTAGCCTTTGTCATTCTGAAAACATATGGAGTTCAAGAATGATCAGGAATAAAACTAAGATAATGATATTAAACTCAAAAGTCAAGGATGTACTTTTATATGGAGCGGAGACATGGAGAACAATTACGTAGAACACCAAAATGTTGCACATATTCATCAATAGATGCCTGCGCAGGATACTCCATCTGCGAATTCCTACAAATTATTACATCGAAACCCTCGTCGGTACTACGGAGTTCGTGCACTACCGCTAAGACACTCCTGTGTAAAAGTTAGATTGGAGCACACATGGTTCACTCAGCAAGCACTTAAAATTAAAGATCTTTAACTCTTGTGTGATTCCAGTATTAACTTATGGATGCGAGAGTTGGAAAGCAACAAAAGCCCTAGAAAGAAAATTAGATAACTTTGAGAATAAATGTCTTAGAAGAATACTGAACCTCAAATGGTCAGATTTCAGACCTAATACACAAATAAGACAAGAGACCAAGCAAGAAAATGTATCAAATTCTATAAGAAAGCGCCGCTGGAACTACATCGGCCACACACTTAGAATGGATGAGAAAAGACTCCCTTACCAATCCCTCATATGGACATCAGGGGGAAAAAGAATACGAGGAAGACCAAGAGAGACTCTGCGTAGAACCATCACCAGAGAAGGCTCAACGATGGGCCTAGTAAACATTAAAGACCTAAAACAGATAGCAACGAACCGCGAGACATGGAGAGCTATGACCTCTGCCCTATGCGCCGCCCACATGCCCAAGAGGAAAGACTAACTAACTAACACATGGTTACTCACCGAAGTGCAGTGATAACAGCCCTATCAATAAATCAAGTCAAGGGAAACCGATAAGTTAAAGAAGATACAATATATAGATGAATAATTAAAGTACAGCAAAGAAACATCTATGAGTAAAAGAAAAATAACAAGATGTAAATACATAATAGAAACAGTAAAGAGAGAGGGGAAAAAAATAAGTGTATGATTGAAAGGTAACATCAAAACATGAATAAATATCAGAAACATCTTTCAGAAAAACAAACAAATCTAAATATGAAAATAAACATCAATTAATTGAAGAATAACAATACGTTAATGTATATCACTAATTCAAAGAGAGACAATGTATGAATACATTATATATTAGCTTCTGCCTGGTTCCGGAAATAAGTATGATTTTTTCGTAACGAATATCGTGTACACTGTCTGTAGAAAATATTCAGATAACTGAGACATGAGCATTGAAACAATCAACAACAACAAGTTTATCAGTTTTTAAGTTTCTTTTATTGCCCGTCTGTCCTGTGTGATCGTAGTGCGTTGGGCGACGGGTGACAAGCACCCTGTGAGTGAGTCTCAGTTCCGCGGGCTGGTAGAAAAAGCCACAGATTCTCCAGATTTACTGTGTTCGTGGCACAGAACCGAAGGGTTACGATGTCCATGGCACCGAGCCGAAGAAAGCTCAAGTGAATTTTGGATCGAAAAAAAAGTGTTTTTAATATTGAAGTGAACGGGTTTCAGAGCTCTTAATAAATTATGGTTATGTCTTCTCAATGTATATTTGAACACTTGATCCTCGTTAGAAACATATGCCAACAATCATAGTTCTCTGTCGATTACATTTTATGTCTGTGCTATGCGTGCAGGTGTAAGGGAAATGAACGCGCTGATAATCTTGCAGGTATGGCTGCTGTAAAAGCGGCGAGCAATGGACCAAAGGCATGAACTCAATACGGGAGATATGCCGTATAAATGATTCAAGTAATAATGGTGAATCTACAGTCCTCACTAGACTGCAAAAGTACTTAGTCAATTGTGATGTAGATTGACAAGAACACTATACGTGTATCCAAAGAAGAATATTAAACCAACAAAGAACCGATGCTGTTACTGTTAGTTGCTACATGGTGAGGGAAATATGGAGTAGAAGATCGGGACACTAGGAACTAATTGTTTTAATGTGCTGTGAGGATGATCCGACGTTCAACTAAACCATAGGTTCCCAATTTTGGAGTTACGCCCCCGGGCTTTTTATTGGGGGCGGGGCGGTGTTTGGGTCAGAAGCATTTGAATTAAAACGATTAGGCGTCGTTGGCTCCTTAAAGAAGAAATTAATAATATATATTTTAACATAAATTATTTTCGTGATTTTGCTATTGAATAATCGTTTAAAATTTGAAATTTGCATTTTAATTCATCTTATGCCCTTCTTACACGATCCATTTTTTCTTAATTTTCTATTTCCTGAATATAAATATTTGAAAATTGACCTTGTATGACAGGACTATATATAATTTTCTATGTCAAAGAGAAAATAGAGCATGTATATATTTGGGGTGGGGGTGGAGTTGGCACACTTTTATACTGGGGGAGGGGAGCGTTACAAAGTTTATGTCATGCAAAGTGGGCGGTAGGCCGAAAATGTTTGGGAACCTATGAACTAAACTAAACTTAACATTTTCCGGGCAACCGTCTCTATGCATCTCAAAGTGAAAAACAATTTGTTTATTGGCATACATTGCTGTGATGCACCATGTTGCAATTTTATTCCAAAAGAATAAAATGCTAACCTTTCCGAGAAATCGAGGTTTACGAAACATCAGATCGTTTAAACATTAGGCTTCAAATAGTAGCATGTCCGTTGCGGAACGTCACATTCTTCACATCCCACCTGAAAAAAACTATCTGTCTCATGCACGTTCTCCGGCCTCTTCTAGCGTCATGTTTACGGTTTCTTTGATGTCCTGCTGCTACCTTCGTCTTGGTCGTCCCCTGCCTCGTGTTGCAGGAACCGTTCCTTCCATTACTTTCTCTCAAGACCACTGTGACATTTAACTTGGCCAAAATATTTCATCTTCCGGGACATGATGTTATGTATGAGCCAATGATCCTTGATATGCAGGTCTTGAGTGATGTCTTTGTTTCTACTCTTCTCTGTCCAGGATGTTCTAAGAACTTTTCTATAGCACCTTGTTTCAAAATCTTCAATTTTGTTTTTCAATGTTTTTGTTATGGTCCACGATTCGCATCCATATATTTCTACATAGAATATGCATGTTCTCAGACGTCTTACTTTTGTTTCTTTGCTTGTGTCGTGCTATAGTTTCTTCATGTTAGCCACCCTCTGGGAAGTCATGGCTAGTCTTCTTCTAGCTTCTTTCGTACAATCTTCTTTGTTGGTAATTATAGAGCCAAGATATTCAAATTATTTGACGTTCTCAATGTCTTTATTATTGATGGTAATTTTGCGTTGAGAAACATTTGACCACCTTTCTAATATACATATATGAAGAAAGATAGATAGAGAGACATAAACATATAGATAGATAAACGTAGCAATAATGTAGTGTAATTTCAGTATCTATTTCTCTACGATGACGTTTATGGATACCGTTTATGACATACAAATCAAATTAACAGTCTTTCAAAATTAGTCATCATTATGTATGTGTAGTTATCAGTAGTGAGACGGACTAGCGCAATGATTAATCGTTAGCCTTTAGATTCCTGCACAAGATGGTTGTGAGATTAATCCCACACTCGATGTTACACACACGTGAAAAGGAATTGACCTTCCTATCCCCTGCACACAATATTGTAGAAATCAGAAGTGACTTCATACACTAATATCTGTAAAAGCTGCGGGAAATTATTTATGTTTTTAGTTATCAGAAATACACGGAGACAAGATTTGGAGGCAGAGATCAACAATATAAAGAAGAGTTGGAAGAAGCTGAAGATGATAGCTAGCGATAGGAAGACTTGGTATGAGTTGGTTGAGGGCCTATGCCCCAATTCGGGTTAAAAAGGCAGAGATAGAGTGAGAGAGAGAGAGAGAGAGAGTAACAATTGATATCACCTTTTATCAATTCTTTAAATGTCATTTTATCGTTCAGAGCTAAGCATACATTTCAATTCCTGAGTTAGAACTTGAAGGAAAGAAAATTAACATCTATTTCTGTCTTGTGATAGTACAATATTTGCATAATTTGAAATGCTGCGTCTATAATTATACCGTTTGTGTTGATGAACTCGTCAGCAAGAGTGCATTTGTTATCGTTCCAGACATGAACAACTAAATTACCATATTTTTGTAACGTTATCGTGAATGGCTTATGTCGTTTCTTATGGAAATGAATATTTCTCAGCTTTGACTATCTGAAGCGGAGGGTGTGGGTAGCCGTTGATCTTTTTCAAAAAACATTAGTGTTGCGGCGGGTTCATGGACATCAGTACCGTAAAACATGATGTTTAGATCAACTAAGTGCTCAACGATGTCAGTACCGTAAAACATGATGTTTGAATCAACTAAGTGCTCAACGATGTCAGTACCGTAAAACATGATGTTTATCTGTGAATTCAGACCTAAATGTGCTAACAACGATGTCAGTACCGTAAAACATGATGTTTAGATCAACTAAGTGCTCAACGATGTCAGTCCGTAAAACATGATGTTGAATCAACTAAGTTCAAAGATGTCAGTACCGTAAAACATGATTTGATCAACTTGAAGATTTATACCGTAACAGATGTTTGGATCAACAGTGTCAACATGTAGTAGTCGGTTGATCAACTAATGTAGATACTGTACATTCAATATATACTGTATTTATCACGCGAGCTTAGAATATATGTTTCTGACGTAGATGACTAGGCAACTTATTGGTAGGATAGAGATATAGATGAGATAGCTGCAACTTCATCAGAAGTGTTATCACTCAACTACACAGCGTACACAATCAAGTGTCAAAGTCATAGACAAAGCACATGTGGCATGTTTCTCATAACTGAATCTTGAACACTGATTATCGTCATGTGCGGACACAATATTTAATGGTAACCAGACTTTGAATATTTCAAAGTCAATTGTGATAGAGTTCTGTCATTTCAAAATTGTATTGGTGACGTCGTTAACTGGGATCAGAAAAATCATGTGTTGGCACTTCCTGGTTGAAATGTAGGTTAAACTCGGAAACGAATGCTGATATTTTTTGCAACAATAGAGAGAAAAGAAATATCCACTAACATCACATTGGTACAGTGATAGTGGTAATATGGAGATGGCTAATGAGTTGTAAGACGAGACAAGTATTGACTTGTCTTCTTCTTCTTCTTCTGCGTCGCCCGATATGAATTCGCCCATGGCACCTGGGATTGCGCTTGTGACTGTATTTTGCGTGGAAGCCTGTTTACCGTTTTATGGGTTCCCTCGTCATGAAGTCGGGCTATTTCGACTTCAGGAGATTGACGTGTCTAATGCAACATGATGCCTGTGAGAAGATTATAATTTGAGTTAACATGACACCTCAGAGAGACAATCTCTACCTCAAAATTATTTGTTGTTGTTTAGATTCTACAGATTACATAGATTATTGATATTCTTCAAGATTATACAGCTGACTTCAAATATCAAATGTGGACTGAGATGCTTGAAGAAAGTGGTTTTAAAAAAACATGTTTGGCACTGGTAGCCACAGTTTTGGTATGAAGATTGCATTTCTAATATATCTTTTAGTCTCTACTGGAATTTCTGTGTGTTTCAAGATTGGGGTAAGTCGGTATGTAATGTTGTTGGATTCTAGTTTCGAACTCTTTGTCCAGTCTACCATCAGATGTAAAGATACTTTCAATATATTTCAATTCTCTCGCCTGCTTTAGCATTTGGCCATTTATTTGTATGTTGATATCTTTATGTTCTCTGTTTATAGTCATGACTTATGTCTTTTGAATGTTGATCTTCATGTTGTATTTGAGGCAGCTATTGTTGAATAGGTTTATGTGTTCTTGAAGCTGTTCAAAATTATTGTGGAATAGACACTGGTCGTCAGCAAAGAGCAGTTCATTTTGTTGGTCTACGTCCAGTTTCTTGCCGTACTCCCAATGTTACTGGAAACCAATTTGTGAGTTTGGCGCTTGGTTGTATGCCACTTTCACTTTCCCTGTATATGACTCTAACACAGTCTAGCTGCGTTCCTTTTATTCCGTAATTCTCAAAGACATCCCATAATAATTGAGACATCGAATTTGATGTAATCTCCAAAATAACTCATGATAGTGTAAACTTAGGTCACGACTTACCCCATTTCAGAAACTGACATTTTTTTGTAAGAAACACATTAACACTCCATAATGAAATTAATCAGCTTAACAACTGAGTAATGAAGATTTCGAGATTTTGGGTATGTCATATTGGCAACGCGCTACCTTGTAGTCTGAACAATAACACTATGAAATATAATGTTTCCAAATAATATAACAAAAGGAGCGGCACGTTGCATACCAAGGACGGGATTGTCGATTGAGAAGATAAGGATGTTGCTAGTAACAACAAGTGTTGTCTGTAGAAACGGTGGAATGCGTTTCTATGGACAGTAATGGTGTTACTATGGATAAGCAAAATATAACTGTCAACAATAATATATTATTTTGCAATCATGCACTGTATAGTCTAGAACAAACAATTATGATAACAAAGTTGGCAATATATATATATATATATATATATATATATATATATATATATATATATATATATATATATATATATATAATATATATATAAATATATATACATACGTATATATATATATATCGAGAGAGAGAAAAGATATACTAACATCAACAAAATTTTTTTATATATTTATATATACAAGATGAGTAACAATGTGTGCGAAGTTATGTAAAGGATAAGCCATGATTTTTATTGGTAATATTTATATAAATATCACACTTTGCCTCCTCACGTTAATCTAACACAATTGGTTTTCATCTCTCTATGTTTGACAAACACATTGGATCATAGAGCTACCATTTTAAATAACCTCACTGCATGAAACCGTCATCAGCGATGCAAGTTTTGCAAGTAGTATTCTTGACATTTTGACTTCAGTATTTATTTGTTTTTAAACATGCCACCACCAGTCGTGAGCACGGTCCGTGATAAACATCTAGTATGATATGATTGACGTGTCAACGTTCTACAATGTTAATATATTTGATTATTAAATCTTTATCCAAAATGCCACAATTTCCTTTAGAGAAGGTGCCACAGCAATGTGGTGCAGCTAGTCATTTTTAAAAAAAATGTTCTATAACAAGGTCTTCACTACTAGAAGTTACCTACTGAAATGTGTGTCGGATTTACATTCACAGAGTTCATTCAGTTAAAAGCAAGATCTAGTGTTACAATAATGTTGTTAGTTATCGTTGTTTTCTACAATCCACCAGTGATAACGAGCTTATGCTAAATTTGCTTGTATCTTCCTAGTACTAACAAACTTCACCCAACAAAGGAGTAGTAATCTTACTTGTAATAATGAACTTCGCATAACAAACGAGAAGTAATCGTCATAGCAAAAACGAACTTCACGTAACAAAGGATTAGTGATCTTCATAGCAAAAACGAACTTCACGTAACAAAGAAGTAGCAATCTTCATAGCAAAAACGAACTTCACGTAACAAAGGAGTAGCAATCTTCCTAGTAATAAGGAAATTTGGCATCACATGAGTAGTTTTTCTTGTAGAAAAGTGGTAAAAGCCAACGAAGCAATGTTCCTAACAAATATGAAAAGGTAATATCTTTGCGACTGTCTTCATGGAAGAGATCAATTGTTAATGTTATAGTGAGAGATTTCCTAACACATATCGAATTGTAATGTTATAGTGAGAGATTTCCTAACACAAATCGAATTGTAATGTTATAGTGAGAGATTTCCTAACACAAATCGAAGGTAATGTTATAGTAGAGATTTCTAACACAAATCGAATTGTAATGTTATAGTGAGAGATTTCTAACACAAATCGAAAGTAATGTTATAGTAGAGATTTCTAACACATATCGAATGATAATATTATAGTGAGAGATTTTTTTAACACAAATCGAATTGTAATGTTATAGTGAGAGATTTCCTAACACAAATCGAATTGTAATGTTATAGTAAGAGATTTCCTAACACAAATCGAATGGTAATGTTATAGTGAGAGATTTCCTAACACAAATCGAATTGTAATGTTATAGTGAGAGATGTCCTAACACATATCGAATGATAATGTTATAGTAAGAGATTTCCTAACACAAATCGAATGGTAATGTTATAGTGAGAGATTTCCTAACACAAATCGAATTGTAATGTTATAGTGAGAGATTTCCTAACACAAATCGAATGGTAATGTTATAGTGAGAGATTTTTTAACACAAATCGAATGTTAATGTTATAGTGAGAGATTTCCTAACACAAATCGAATGGTAATGTTATAGTGAGAGATTTCCTAACACAAATCGAATGGTAATGTTATAGTGAGAGATTTCCTAACACATATCGAATGGTAATGTTATTGGGACGGACAGTCTTCCTAATGGAAATAAAATTGTAAAGTCATAGTCTTGCAAGCAAAGATAAAGTAGTGCAATCATTGTGGTTGTTTTAAAATATATGAACCAAGTAGTTTTAGCATAGGCAAATTATTCCGATAACACCAGCAGATGAGATAGCAATTGCAAGGTAATTCTATAAAAGCCATACCCCTCGTAATAATAATAATAATAATAACAATAGTAATAACCATAATAAAAATAATAATAATAAGAAAGAGTAGTCTTCTTCTTTGTGTTCGTTCTTTACGACCAATTTTAAACACTCTTTGTGATATGTTTGATCTTTGCCAAGAACGTGTTTAAGTTACACATTGGTTTGGTAGGCCCCTAAAACGCATAGACTTCTACACGTTTAGGACATGTGCATCCGATTTCATCCAATCCTACTTAGTCGCCTCTACGACATGCGTGGCAGGTAACAGTGTTCTATTCTTACACTCCAAATGTGAGTCCCGGTAATCACTCAGAAGAAAAGAGTAGTAAGCATGGTTTAATGGATTAGTCAAGTCTATAGGAAGCAGACGAATGTGGAAAAGTTCTTTTCTGACAAATATTTGATGCTATCAACCTGTCTTTTTTTTTCATTTTCGTCTCCTTCCGTCTTCAATATTTCTATGAATTCAAAGAATGGTTTTGGAGAGGAAGTCATGAGCGTTGACATTTCAAACTATACCTGCTTACGGTGTTGCATCTCAAAAACTATACCTGCTTACGGTGTTGCATCTCAAACTATACCTGCTTACGGTGTTGCATCTCAAACTATACCTGCTTACGGTGTTGCATCTCAAACTATACCGCTTACGGTGTTGCATGTAAAGTTTTAACCGTAAAGTTGTTGCTCCAGCATAGACCATAGCTGCTTACGCAGCATTAGCACATAAAGTTGCTATGACCTGACCAGCATTGACACTAAACTTGATACCTGACCTTAGCCCATAAGTTGCATACTACCAGCATTAGACACTACAGGCTTGTGACTGACACATAGCACATAAGTGCTTGACCTGACCAGCATTAGACACATAAATTGCTATTACCTGACTACATTTGCACAAAAGTTGCTTGTTGTCTGCCAGCTGACATAAAGTTGCTGTGACCTGACCAGCTTAACATAAAGTTGCTTGTACTCGACCAACATTAGACACTAAGTTGCTGTACTGACAGCATTAGACACATAAAAGTTGCTTGTTGACCTGACCAGCATTAGACACATAAAAGTTGCTTGTTGACCTGACCAGCATTAGACACATAAAAGTTGCTTGTTGACCTGACCAGCATTAGACACATAAAAGTTGCTTGTTGACCTGACCAGCATTAGACACATAAAGTTGCTTGTTGACCTGACCAGCATAGACATAAGTTGTTGACCTGACCAACATTAGACATAAGTTGCTTTTGACTGACCAGCATTAGAACAAAAAGTTGCTTACTTGACCAGCATTAGACACATAAATGCGTTGATCTGAAATTAGAACTAAATTGTTGTTCTACGCATTTAGACATAAGTTGCTTATTGATCCCTGACCAGCATTAGACACATAAAAAGTTCTTGTTACCTGATCCAGTTTAGACACATAAAAGTTGCTTGTTACTGAACAGATTAAATAAAAGTTGCTTGTTGACCTGACCAGCATTAGACACATAAAAGTTGCTTGTTGACCTGACCAGCATTAGACACATAAAAGTTGCTTGTTGACCTGACCAGCATTAGACACATAAAAGTTGCTTGTTGACCTGACCAGCATTAGACACATAAAAGTTGCTTGTTGACCTGACCAGCATTAGACACATAAAAGTTGCTTGTTGACCTGACCAGCATTAGACACATAAAAGTTGCTTGTTGACCTGACCAGCATTAGACACATAAAAGTTGCTTGTTGACCTGACCAGCATTAGACACATAAAAGTTGCTTGTTGACCTGACTAGCATTAGACACATAAAAGTTGCTTGTTGACCTGACCAGCATAGTTATTTTATTCTGAACAAATTCATTTGTTTTGTGCTCATTGTTTTAAAAAAATCCACAACATTCCTCTATCACAATAACGTTCAAATTCAGAACCTATTTTTCTTATATTTATATCTTTGTTTATTATTCAGATCTCACATTCATAAAGAATCGATATCAATATCGAATCACATAGATTGATCTGAACGATAAACTGATGGTACTTCATCAATATAAATGTATCCTATGACAGCTACAGTCATTTCAACACTTGACTTCATTTCTATATCTAAACTACTATCGCTATCAATGCATGTTTTAAAACATGAGTGGTGTGGTCTTCTCACACAAGGATCAGTCTGGCTAGCAAAATCGCTAAGCGTGATACAAAACAATTTTTCTAGTTATCTTTCATGTCATTTTTCTTTATTCTCTTCGAAATGTTGATTTCCTGTAGTTTGAAAGGAAATCAACATCATGTGATAAGTGTATGCGATATAACAGCATCATTGGCTTCCTCTTTGTCTCAGGAGACAATTGATTGTACTTCATGTAGTTTGTTCTGTGTGGAATAATAGCGTCTGTTGTTGTGCTTGTGGCCTATTCTGGGATGGCATTTTAATTGTTACATATGTTGAAGCTGAAACTGGAGACTGGAACTTCTAAATAGGATGGTCTCTCTGCCCTCTGTGCTCTCTTTTGCCTCCATATGTGATGGTGTTTTGCTTCTTTTTGTTTTGTGCCATTCCTCACTGCCGCTTGCCATGCTTGCCTGCCTTTGGCCGACCGCTGCCAGTTTTCTTTCTCTATGTTGCATGAAGTTAGATCACGCACGCATGTGTCAATGAAGCGTAGTAATGGGCGCCCATGCTGTCTAGTACCCGTTGCGAGTTGACCATAGATAATGTTCTTTGGATTTCTTCTATCGCTCATACGGATCTCGTGTCTCAGCCATATTAGTCGTCGTTGACTTAGCAAGGTGTATATGCTTGGAATGTCAGCACTGCCCATGATTTATATATTGGATAGGATGTCCTGCCATGGGATGATGTATATTTTCCTGAGACAACACATATGGACGATGTTGAGACGATGTTCTTGTCTGACATACGTCTCACTATCATACCTTAGATTGCTGAGGACACAGGCCTTATATATTTGTATTTTGGTGTTTCTTGTGAGTGCCTTACTTTCCGATACACGCTTTGCTAATTTGAACATAGCAGTGGTTGCCTTCCCAATGTGACTACTAATTTCATCATCGAGGGGGAGGACAGAGCCTAGATATGCAAAGGTGTTGACCACTTCGAACGTATCACTTCAAATTATAAATGAGGCTCTGCTAATATCTTCGAACATGATATTGTTTTTTTTCAGGCTGATGGTCAGACCGTATTCGTTGGATGCTGCATCAAATCTGTCCTTGAGATGCTTAAGTCATTTCTTTGTATGTGATGTTAATGCGGCATCATCTACAAACATCAGTTCTCTGATGGTGACACTTTGAAATGTAGTCATTGCTCCAAGTCGCGCAATGTTGAATAGTTTTCCAGCTGATATTGTGTGAAGCAATATACATTCTTAATCGTAAGCGATGTAACATATGCAACTGCTAACTATAATAGTATATATTGAAGAAACAATAAAGTGCGACAGTAAACTTAAAAGAACACATTGGCATAGAAAGAACAGAAACATTGACATGAAACGAACATTTAGAAAGAACAGAACACATTGGCATAGAAAAGAACAGAACGCATTGGCATAGAACAGAACAGAACGCATTGACATAGAAAAGAACAGAACACATTGACATAGAAAAGAACAGAACACATTGACATAGAAAAGAACAGAACACATTGACATAGAAAAGAACAGAACACATTGACATAGAAAAGAACAGAACACATTGACATAGAAAAGAACAGAACACATTGACATAGAAAAGAACAGAACACATTGGCATAGAAAAGAACAGAACACATTGACATAGAAAAGAACATAACGCATTGGCATAGAAAAGAACAGAACACATTGGCATAGAAAAGAACAGAACACATTGGCATAGAAAAGAACAGAACACATTGGCATAGAAAGAACAGATACGTACATCTCTCAAGATCCGAATATCGACACATTATATTATCAGTGCCAAACCTGGACGCTCACATTAAACGAAAGAAATAACTAGTCACGACAGAGATAAGTGTCTACGCAGAATGCTTAGAGTTCTCAGAAGAGACCGGTTTAGAAATAAAGACATCAGGAGAAAAGTGGGTACACTATCAGTACTGAACGTCATCAAAAAAAACTATACAAAAATAAATTATTCAACCACAAGAGCAAATCACCAAAAGACTACGCCTAAAAGAGTAATGCTACTCCGAAACAGTTTATATAAAACTAAAGGCCGTCCATGCTAAAGGTGGACCACAGAAATAAAAGATGCAGTGGCAAGCACTATTTATAAAGATCACACACAAGTAAGTTCTCGAAATCTCTTATTATCCTGGCGCTGTGAGGCAAAAGAGAATTAGAGAACACAAAAAGAATAAGAAGCATATGGAGAAATATTGTCGTATAAAGAAAATCATGTCACAGAAACTACAATACTTTGATCACATTCAACACTACAATGCTTTACAGAGGGCAGTAATGAAGGGCATTTTTTCACGAAGATAAGGCTTCGGATACCAAAACAATGATGGCAACAGGGCATTAACGACACATTGCACATGCTGATGAAGATTTAGCTAGGGATCGATTTGTGTCGAAAGTAACGTTTTGCAATGAACATGAAACAGAGGACTATAATACTGAGTGGACATAACACAGTAGCTAGTGCTTTGCATTCAATCATTTATGTATTTGGTGCTCATTTTGCCAGTCTAAAATGCATCAAGCAGTTAATGGATGCAAAGCTTTTGGAATTGGAGGACAAATATGAATCGTCACTGGAGCTACTGGTTAAGTGCTGTCACGATATAACTTTCAGTAAGATGAAGAGGAATGAGTACCAATTGGGGGGCGCACTGAATGTAGTAATGTCGATCTAAACATGTTGTGCATAGTTTGTTATTTGTCGTCAGATGTGTGACAGCGTTTGCAAGTGTGTCATTTGCATATTATATGTTCAATCTTCTTCTTCGAACTATCCATATCGACAACTTGTTAACCACTCTGTTGTCTGGTTTGTATGTGATTTGAACTTAAGAGCGATTGTACCTTGTGCCAGTTATTCGACTACAAGTAGGCCAGCATATACAATTTATGTGACGCTTTTTATTTACTAGGGTAGCTTCTCTACGTCCCTACCTCAGTCGCCTCTTACGACATGTTTGTATGTCGCAGTGGTACTATTATTTGCTTCCTTTGCGGGCCCCGACACCACTTGGGCGATATGTTCAATAACTCTTTCCATACCGTTCATGTTACCACAAACTGACCGCTTTTGTTGTTTGACACTATACATTTTTATCACATGAGACTTGTCTGTTCATCTTACTTGCAGTAGGTATCATATAATTATTTATCACATGAGACTTGTCTGTTCATCTTACTTGCAGTAGGTATCAATATTATTTATCACATGAGACTTGTCTGTTCATCTTACTTGCAGTAGGTATCATATAATTATTTATCACATGCGACTTGTCTGTTCACCTTACTTGCAGTAGGTATCATATAATTATTTATCACATGAGACTTGTCTGTTCATCTTACTTGCAGTAGGTAGCATATAATTATTTATCACATGAGACTTGTCTGTTCACCTTACTTGCAGTAGGTAGCATATAATTATTTATCACATGAGACTTGTCTGTTCATCTTACTTGCAGTAGGTAGCATATAATTATTTATCACATGAGACTTGTCTGTTCATCTTACTTGCAGTAGGTAGCATATAATTATTTATCACATGAGACTTGTCTGTCCACCTTTACTTGCAGTAGGTAGCATATAATTATTTATCACATGAGACTTGTCTGTTCACCTTTACTTGCAGTAGGTAGAATATAATTATTTATCACATGAGACTTGTCTGTTCATCTTACTTGCAGTAGGTAGCATATAATTATTTATCACATGAGACTTGTCTGTTCATCTTACTTGCAGTAGGTAGCATATAATTATTTATCACATGAGACTTGTCTGTTCACCTTACTTGCAGTAGGTAGCATATAATTATTTATCACATGAGACTTGTCTGTTCATCTTACTTGCAGTAGGTAGCATATAATTATTTATCACATGAGACTTGTCTGTCCACCTTACTTGCAGTAGGTAGCATATAATTATTTATCACATGGACTTGTCTGTTCACCTTACTTGAGTAGGTAGATATAATTATTTATCACATGAGACGTGTCTGTTCATCTTACTTGCAGTAGGTAGCATATAATTATTTATCACATGAGACTTGTCTGTTCATCTTACTTGCAGTAGGTAGCATATAATTATTTATCACATGAGACTTGTCTGTCCATCTTACTTGCAGTAGGTAGCATATAATTATTTATCACATGAGACTTGTCTGTTCATCTTACTTGCAGTAGGTAGCATATAATTATTTATCACATGAGACTTGTCTGTTCACCTTACTTGCAGTAGGTAGCATATAATTATTTATCACATGAGACTTGTCTGTTCATCTTACTTGCAGTAGGTAGAATATAATTATTTATCACATGAGACTTGTCTGTTCATCTTACTTGCAGTAGGTAGCATATAATTATTTATCACATGAGACTTGTCTGTTCATCTTACTTGCAGTAGGTATCATATAATTATTTATCACATGAGACTTGTCTGTTCACCTTACTTGCAGTAGGTAGCATATAATTATTTATCACATGAGACTTGTCTGTTCATCTTACTTGCAGTAGGTAGCATATAATTATTTATCACATGAGACTTGTCTGTCCATCTTACTTGTAGTAGGTAGAATATAATTATTTATCACATGAGACTTGTCTGTTCACCTTACTTGCAGTAGGTAGCATATAATTATTTATCACATGAGACGTGTCTGTTCATCTTACTTGCAGTAGGTAGCATATAATTATTTATCACATGAGACTTGTCTGTTCATCTTACTTGCAGTAGGTAGCATATAATTATTTATCACATGAGACGTGTCTGTTCATCTTACTTGCAGTAGGTAGCATATAATTATTTATCACATGCGACTTGTCTGTTCACTTTACTTGCAGTAGGTAGCATATAATTATTTATCACATGAGACTTGTCTGTTCACCTTACTTGCAGTAGGTAGCATATAATTATTTATCACATGAGACTTGTCTGTCCACCTTACTTGCAGTAGGTAGAATATAATTATTTATCACATGAGACGTGTCTGTTCACCTTACTTGCAGTAGGTAGCATATAATTATTTATCACATGAGACTTGTCTGTCCACCTTACTTGCAGTAGGTATCATATAATTATTTATCACATGAGACTTGTCTGTCCATCTTACTTGCAGTAGGTATCATATAATTATTTATCACATGAGACTTGTCTGTTCATCTTACTTGCAGTAGGTAGCATATAATTATTTATCACATGAGACTTGTCTGTTCACCTTTACTTGCAGTAGGTATCATATAATTATTTATCACATGAGACTTGTCTGTCCACCTTTACTTGCAGTAGGTAGCATATAATTATTTATCACATGAGACTTGTCTGTTCATCTTACTTGCAGTAGGTAGATCATAATTATTTATCACATGAGACTTGTCTGTCCACCTTACTTGCAGTAGGTAGAATATAATTATTTATCACATGAGACTTGTCTGTTCATCTTACTTGCAGTAGGTAGCATATAATTATTTATCACATGAGACGTGTCTGTTCATCTTACTTGCAGTAGGTAGCATATAATTATTTATCACATGAGACGTGTCTGTTCATCTTACTTGCAGTAGGTAGAATATAATTATTTATCACATGAGACTTGTCTGTCCACCTTACTTGCAGTAGGTAGAATATAATTATTTATCACATGCGACTTGTCTGTCCACCTTTACTTGCAGTAGGTAGAATATAATTATTTATCACATGAGACGTGTCTGTTCATCTTACTTGCAGTAGGTAGCATATAATTATTTATCACATGAGACGTGTCTGTTCATCTTACTTGCAGTAGGTAGCATATAATTATTTATCACATGAGACTTGTCTG
This sequence comes from Arion vulgaris, assembly GCA_020796225.1. Lineage (NCBI taxonomy): Eukaryota > Metazoa > Mollusca > Gastropoda > Stylommatophora > Arionidae > Arion > Arion vulgaris. The sequence goes on along the minus strand of CM036753.1, from coordinate 52,497,791 downwards.
TTCATCTTACTTGCAGTAGGTAGCATATAATTATTTATCACATGAGACTTGTCTGTTCATCTTACTTGCAGTAGGTATCATATAATTATTTATCACATGAGACTTGTCTGTTCATCTTACTTGCAGTAGGTATCATATAATTATTTATCACATGAGACTTGTCTTTTCCCATCTTACTTGCAGTAGGTAGAATATAATTATTTATCACATGAGACGTGTCTGTTCACCTTACTTGCAGTAGGTAGCATATAATTATTTATCACATGAGACTTGTCTGTCCACCTTTACTTGCAGTAGGTACATATAATTATTTATCCATGGACTTGTCTGTCCACTTACTTGATAGGTAGATATAATTATTTATCACATGAGACTTGTCTGTCCATCTTACTTGCAGTAGGTAGCATATAACTATTTATCACATGCGACATTTTCTGTATGATCCACCTTTCCCTTAGCAGTAGGTAGCATATAATTATTTATCCATGAGACTTGTCTGTCCACTTACTTGCAGTAGGTAGCATATAATTATTTATCACATGAGACTTGTCTTTTCACCTTAATTGCAGTAGGTAGAATATAATTATTTATCACATGAGACGTGTCTGTTCATCTTACTTGTAGTAGGTAGCATATCATTATTTATCACATGCGACTTGTCTGTTCATCTTACTTGCAGTAGGTCTCATATAATTTTTTATCACATGAGACTTGTCTGTTCATCTTTACTTGCAGTAGGTAGAATATAATTATTTATCACATGAGACTTGTCTGTTCACTTACTTGCAGTAGGTAGCATATAATTATTTATCACATGGGACTTGTCTGTCCACCTTACTTGCAGTAGGTAGAATATAATTATTTATCACATGAGACTTGTCTGTTCATCTTACTTGCAGTAGGTAGCATATAATTATTTATCACATGAGACTTGTCTGTTCATCTTACTTGCAGTAGGTAGCATATAATTATTTATCACATGAGACTTGTCTGTTCATCTTACTTGCAGTAGGTAGCATATAATTATTTATCACATGAGACTTGTCTGTTCATCTTACTTGCAGTAGGTAGCATATAATTATTTATCACATGAGACTTGTCTGTCCATCTTACTTGCAGTAGGTAGAATATAATTATTTATCACATGAGACTTGTCTGTTCATCTTACTTGCAGTAGGTAGAATATAATTATTTATCATCGAGATATCATCAACTTCTACTTCTTGTTCTCTAATCTGTTTTGCCTCATAGCATTAGAACAAGAAGAGCTTTCCAGAACAGACTCTTGTGTGCGCTACATAAATAGTGTATTTTACCAACTCTCTTATTTATGTTGGTTAATTTTTGCATGACCGAACTTTTTATGTGTATCCTCTGTATCGGAGTAGTATTGCTACTTAAGTCTGTTGGTAATCTGATTAAGTGGTCGAATAATTTAATTTGTTGTTTATTCATGAAGTTCAGTCCTGATGCAGTACCCACTGTTTTCTTGATCTCTTTATTTCTAAACTGGTCTTTTCTTGATTCTCTTAGAATTATGTGTAGATTTTATCTCTGCCGCGACCAATTTGTAATATTACATTCGATATGAATATATTTTTATAATCCTACTGCTAGTTACGCTTTGTAAAAATGTAGTTAGTTACATGAAGAACGTGGCACTGTGTGCTCGTATATTAGCTATTGGCGGGATTAGCTCTGGTTTCTAATCCACTGAAATGGCCAATAGTATGGATTCATTTCATAAACTAAAAACACAATAGAGCATATGTATGCATATGTTATAAGGTGTATCTTTCACAGTGAAATACAAATATAAAACTTATCAATTGCATTTGAATTCGTATTTTCAATTTAGCATTTCTGAATATTGTGGTTGAAATTGTTGATAACACTACGCAAGTTTTTCATTGCACATTCTGATCTAAAAAGACAGACTTGTATAGATTTGGATTGTTAATTCTAACTCAGAACCTCGATTACCTGTGGTGTTATTGTCTAATATGACACTAACTTAGACAGTTTATTTACTTATTGGATTCTCATTGATGGGGTCTTTGTTTGATTGAGGCACAACCAACTATAAACTCATAGGGCCGGCGCACTAAGGTAAACATTATGGGAAACCAGACCAGAACCAGTCACATGACCTCGCATTCCAGTATTGTTGAATATAGATGAATTCATTTTAAAATCAACACAAAATGCTAAATCACGGTTATATTACTTAACAAGTTAAGTTTAACAATAAGGAATATCAGTATTATTAATAGTTGTCACCAATAAAAAAAGGATAGACACATAGAATTTAGTAAAATTGCAAAAAAGCTTGGAGTGTTGTATCAAACATATATAAAACTCAGCCCCCCAAATCAAACTAGGTTTGGGATGTCCCAGTGAGTTATACGGCCCTATTTTGAGTTTGCTGTGGTTGAGGTAAGGTGTTCGCTTGTCGTTTCAAATATACTCAGTACGTTCACTGAGAAGAGTGAATTGAATATTTGTCAACAGATCCGTGGTCTTAGTGTAGTATAGATCGAGTTCCTAATCGTATCGGATACGGACTATAAAACTGACGTTCCTTGTTCAAGTTATGCACACAAACGAACCGTTGAAAGTTTAACATCGATAAGAGTAGTCTGGAATGCAACTGTCACAGAATAATTCATTACACAGATTAAAATAAAATTCGTACACAATTTCAGTACTTTCAAAATTACATCAGAGTACCTAGCCGGTGTTACTGAGTTTTTGAACCGTCACTTAGATCTGCATATGTAAGAAATATATCTGAGCGGGTATTTTTATTTACGGAAGTGCATAATTCATAGTTCATAAGTACGGTTCCAACTTCACTGCAACGGGTCACCCCATAATCGCTCCGTTCCTGTACCAATGAAAATCACACGAAATGCTAACAACTGTGAAATGTTTTCTGTGTGAACTAATTCCAGAATGAAACAGCAGCGTACCGCCACAAAAACAACATGCACCGCGTAAAATACATATGGCCGTGCTAATGTAGCAACACAAAACTGTTCATCACTTGAATTGCAATTCTTGTCGAAGGAACATCAATCATGACAAAATCCAGCTTTCTGCACTCTCAATATAACTGCATACGGCAGATTGAGCTTGTTCGTCATGCAACGATGTGCAACGATGTGCAACGATGTGCAACGATGTGCAACGACGGCGATCCTATCAAGTTTAAAGCATACACCACCGAACTTTATTATCAAATCAATTGAGTTATACTGTAACACTATTTCACATCACCTTTGCTCATTGATGAAGCTATAAGAGCTGATCTATGCATACGATTTATAAAACAAAGACATTTTATTCTAAGTTACAGTAAAATACAGTGACGGCTCGTCATTAAGGGTCAGTGAGGCCGGGCCCCACCAAAACTAAAGTGTAACGTGTTTTATTATTTTTATACATTAAAATATATTCTAACCGAATCCATGACTTTTACGAAAATTTCTGTCTGGCTCCACCAACAAAAATGATCACGAGCCACCACTGATAAACAATCTGCTTCTATGATTATGTTTCAATATATGTTTGGCATGTCTTAAAGAAAACGTTTTATTCGTTAAGTCGATTACGTTGGTATCATGGACGCCCATACAATAGGGAAAACTGGACACAATTCCTCCTCCCCCTACCTCCATCCCAACACACTCTCGATAAAACAGTATTACTTGAATCTGGTCTTATCCCTTTCCTCAAAGTAAACTGCCAACTGTGGGGTGAGGTAGCGTTATGCATAAACGTTTTGGCGGTCAACTCGGGCACCAGAGGGATGTGGATTTAATCTTACACTCGACGTTCCACGCATGAGAAAAGGAATCGGCCATCCTACTTCCTGTCCACTAGTGTCTAAAAATGTGAAGTACAGTGATTTCATAAACCTAAGATCTGAAAAAAAGCTACTGGCAATTTATTTTATCAACTACCAACAAAGATTTCTATAATGCGTTAACTCCTTCCCCCCTCCCCTTCCCTTCCCTGGAAAACGTATGTGAGGACACATGGTTGATATGCATTTATCAAAATGTACTATGTAAATGTTTATTCTAATCAATGACTTTGTATGTAATATGTGATGTTATGAAGTCAACTATAATTGCACTACTTAGTTACATCTCCAAATGATAATGTTAAACGGTTGAATTATACTTTTATGCCACATGGTAACCATAAACACATGTGAGCCCGTCCTCGTTGCGGTGCGTGCATGCAACCTCTCTGTGAACGGCGAACACAATTGCTGCTGAAACTTAGACGCGTAAAACAGTCAAAACACGCGGGGCAACGAGAGAATTTAGTTACGTGAATCTGCTTCCTTCTAACAAACATCGCTTTATTTATAAGATAACCCTCTTCTACTTAACTGTGGGTTTGCTCTTGTCAAGCTATGTTTGAACAAAGTAACGACTTAGGCGTGCCGCTGTAGCACTTTCTACGTAACAAGAAGTAAAGTAAAAATTTCTTCAAATTTTAGTTCTTCTTCATCAGTCGTTAGCAAGATCACTCAACCAGAACTTACAACTTTTTAAAAACATTTCATGTGCCTACGTCGTTATTTTATTAACTTTTATTTTACTTCGTTATCTCCCTTGCAGGATTAACTTTTGGGTTATTGAACTTTGGTATGTATTCGTTTAATGTAGAAATGACTTGTGTATACAGTATCATATAGTAACGCTTCTAACTATGCGGTAGTCAATCGTGTGCATGATATGAGAACTAGAACTGGAAATTCCAAGAAGAAACTGGAACAACAAGTGACAATGAGTGAGAATTAGATATTTATGAATAATTTAATCTGGAATTGTTTCGTTGCAGGTTTGAAACTGATTCTCCAGATATTTTATAAATCATAGAAAATTGTGTTTTTTACTCAAGTCTAGTTTGTGACTGGTGTTAAGTTCCTCACTGAAAACAAGATCTTAATATATGTGATGTCTCCATTAGCGTTCGATCCTTAGCGGATTATCAGGTGTTTTATCGGGAAACGGATTTGATTCTCCAGCACTTGTATTATATAATGACGGAAAGAGATTACAGTAAATAACACTTCCTAAGTCGTCTACATTGTTTTCATTTTGCTAATTCTGGATCTAATATCTAATAATCTAATACTGGATTAAGAGACATCATCATCGTCATCGCCTATGGATATTTTCAATAAATTCATGGTTTAATTAAGAAGTTCAGACAAGGTAAGTGTTACCGAAGTAAGATACGTATTTATTACTAATGTGATGTTGCATCTACAAATATATCACATTTATCATATACACTAATCACATGCAGTATATGCTCGTGTGTTGCCGGCGCTCGCAGGGGGAGATATGAATAGTAATACTACGACCTACAAGGCATGTCGTAAGAGACGATTAGGTAGCGGACTAGGAAGTTACCTAGAAAATAACAAGATGGATGATGGAGAAATTGAATGTGCTGGCCTTTTTTTATTCTCATAACTGGCACAACGTAGAATCGCACTTAGGCTCAGATCACATACAAATCATAAAGAGTGGTTAACACGTGGTCGATATGGAGCGTTCGAAGAAGAAGAAGATTTGTTTATTTCGCTGAACAACAGTGCACAAAGAGAACAGAAACAGATATAAGACAAAAGTACTCCTTTTTTTTGGTAATTCTTTGAGAGATATATACAAATGTATACAATTGTAGCTGTTAGAGTGACATTGCAACAAACAAATAAAGACGTCATGGACAAGTTAAGAATGATTAGGGAATTGTTGAATGAAATAGAAAGGAAACACGTAACATTTTTTAGATACATACAGAGATAGAATATGATCAGAATGAGAAGAAATGATCAACGAATATCAAAACAGGCATTGAAGTGGAATGCAAAGAGTTCAAGAAAGAAAGGACGACCTAAGGAGACCCTGAAACGAACTTTTCTGAGAGAGGCAAGAAATATCGGTCTCAGTTCCATGGAAGAGATTGAGCGAGTTGCCCAGGATAGAATGGTACAGAGAAATTGCATGCATGCCCCATATAACGTATAACGGTACGAGAAGATTATTATTATTATTATTACTATACAGATTTAAGTGACGTAGCTAGGTTAGGCTTCATTAACCCGACGTTTGGTCGAATCGCTGGACAGTTGCGATTGTTCCTGATTTTAGGACGATGGCGCCCCGTTCGGCAATGCAAACTACTGAACGTATAGTTTGCCTAGAAATCAACGACTTTTACTTGGTTGATGGCTAGTCTTTGATAGCCACGATTTCACAGATTTGACTACAGCAACACTGGGAACTTTCTGTATTGCAAGGATAGTTTCAAACTATTTAGAAGACAAGTAAAGATGTATAGGACATTAAAGAATGCAAAAAAAAAACCAACGGAACATAACGAATTAGATTTTATTGTATCTTACTATTGATGTTCTGATCACATCTTTGATAAGACTGAAGCTATAACAGTACGAACATAAATTAGTTTTTGTATCTACTATTGATGTCTGATCACATCTTGATAAGACTGAAGCTATAACAGTAAGCAGAGAACATAACCAATTATAATTTTATTTCATTTTAGTTTTGATGTTCTGATCACATCTTTGATAAGGCTGAAGCTATGACAGTAAGCAGAGAGCATATCAAAATATCTTCATCGCAAACAAATAACTGGGACAAGCGACGTAACTTATTTAGGAAGATCGATAACAGCAGATGGAAGAATCAATACTGAAATACAGCAAAGATGTAACAAAGCAAGCCAAATTATCGGCCTAATTACACCGATACTCAATTGCCAACTTGTATTATTACACATACAAAGATTGATACAATTTGATTTTATCCCTCGTTTATGTTACAAGTGTCAAATGTGACATTTCTTTCTATATCCTCTTCGTATCCAGATTAACACATAATGCTTCCACAAGAGACTTCCACTGTTGCCGTTCTGCTGTCTTTCTACCAACCGTCTACCACTCCTACAACTCTATCTCCGCCGTTCTTTTCCATGTTCTTCAACTCTCCATAGAGCGAACCCAGTAAACGTTGGTTGAAATCGGACACGTCACCGAAGGACAAGCACTAGAGCTAAAAATGGTACTGAACAATGTTACGTAGCATATCCATGCTAAGGCTGCATGGACCAGCTTTTGGGGATCACGAGAGAGAGAGATCGATTACAAGATAAGAGATAGTCCTCGCAAAGGTTGGACCACAGAAACAAACTGTCTACTCAAGTCGATCTTATGCGAATTAATAATATCAATAGAAGACTTCAATCACACCTACATTTATTGGGGTTGTTCACATTCACAGTGTCTTTTCTTTAACAATGTTTTCCTTAAGTTGACTAAACGCTACAGCAGCGAGTGTACTCTATCACCTCAACCAAGTATCTGGAAGTATTTATGTTATACATGACAATGAAGAGATGAGTTATCTGTAGATTATCTACTCAAAGAGCAATGTGGACCAAATAGAGCACGGCGAGGCACATAGGAAGCTCTGGCCATCCCATGCATCTGGTACTATTTCCGGTCGTCTCGACTTGTCTTGACCCTGGATACAGATAGTCCTGGATGAGAGAGTGAGGTTGACGAATAACGCAACTTTTCCGCATTTTAATCAAATACTGCTCAAGCTACAGGTTCAGAAAACTAAACTAATAACGTAACTTTGAATCACAATTGCACTACCCTATTACTAGAGGGCGATTGTCTTCTATGCTACTAGCCAGGGTATTGTTCGCTGTTCAGATTTCCTGCCACAAGATTGTCTAGCGTGAGCTTGCTGCAGGTCACGTCAGGTTCTACTATACGCTATACATGTATCCAAATGTTAAAGAGACGAGAATTATTCATTCTTGAGTCACTTCAACTTTACAATATTTGTCAATTTTTAGAAAGCTTTACATAGTTGTTCTCTATCATGAGATCTAGTCTGTATTATTCCAGCCCATTTCTAATCATATAAGGGACAAGAATAGTGTCCGAAGTGGAACAACTGTCAAACGTGTAATGTGTAAAACACAAGTGCTGTACCTTATATCATTCACAAATAGATACAATCAAACACCCAACACACTTGTACATACACAAACAATAACAGCAGCATAAATCAATTGCCGTTTATAAAAATAATAATTGAGAATTAAAACAGTTCTTGCATTCATTGAATACCTGAATTTGCAACATATATTTATATCAATGGGTGTATATGCATTAAAGCAAAGTTGGGGGGGAGCTCCACTCCTGGAAATTTTTTTTTTTATAACAGTGTTATGTGAATCTGGTCCTCTCCATTTCCCCGTAAGAAACTTTAAAATAATTTGTTTCCTTTTTTCCAGTCTCTAGAAAATCTTATTTATATAGACAAAATGAATGAAACAACTTTTAACAGGCTAGGCCAGTCACACTGTCTTTATAATCCACCTTCTATGTCCAACTGAGCACTAGTTTATCACATTCACTCTAGACTAATACAACTTCAATCTAAAGAACTCTGAAATCGACTCCAGCTAAAGGATTGCCTTAATACATCTCCAATATGCGTAGCCATCTTGACCGAGAGTCTATTATCCTGACTTTGTGCTGACAACTCAGGATTAGATCACCACTTTTACACTTAAAATGAAATCACACCACATCTGTATGGCAATGTACTGCCAACAACAAACATAAATTTAAATCACACCACATCTGTATGGCAATATACTTCAATAATAAACATAAAATGAAATCACACCAAATCTGTATGGCAATATACTTCCAACAGCAAACATAAAATGAAATCACACCAAATCTTTATGGCAATATACTTCCAACAGCAAACATAAAATGAAATCACATCACATCTGTATGGCAATATACTTCCAATAACAAACATAAAATGAAATCACACCAAATCTGTATGGCAATATACTTCCAACAGCAAACATAAAACGAAATCACACCACATTTGTATGGCAATATACTTCCAATAACAAACATAAAATGAAATCACACTAAATCTGTATGGCAATATACTTCAACAACAAACTAAAATGAAATCACACCACATCTGCATGGCAATATACTTCCAATAATAAACATAAAATGAAATCACACCAAATCTTTATGGCAATATACTTCCAACAGCAAACATAAATGAAATCACACAAATCTTATGGCAATATACTTCCAACAACAAACATAAATGAAATCACACCAAATCTGTATGGCAATGTACTTCCAACAACAAACATAAAATGAAATCACATCACATCTGTATGGCAATATACTTCCAATAACAAACATAAAATGAAATCACACCAAATCTGTATGGCAATATACTTCCAACAACAAACGTAAAGAAATAATGCATATGTTACGAATTATTCGATTCTTTCCATCAACTCAATCAATACCAAGAAAGACTTTAGCGACGTACAAATGTGACCACATCAAACTACCAGTCACTATAGTAGAGTTTCACACAGATCATATACAATCTCTGGTATTAAACCTTTCATGTGCTTAGAAAGCTATAAATAGTTATTTATATATATATATATATATATATATATATATATATATATATATATATATATATAATAATAATAATAATAATAATAAAAAGTAAAGAATCCTTTTTATACAATGTGGTATATAGGGTAATACGGTGTCAGGTCCGTATTTTTCATTGACCCCCGGCACACGATGGGTGATGTGGTCATCTATGTAGTGGTATCTGCATGTGTTAGTATGCTGTTCTTCTGTTCTGTATAATATGCTCCATTTAACTGGCCTTGTGCGTATATTTTAAACTATTACGTTACCTATGGTCTGTATCTTGTCATTAGTTATCATAACCCTCCATGGTTATGCTAAATACGATCAATGTAATTACTTGCTATGTACAATCTAGGTCCTTGACATCATGCCAGTAATTGAACAAACCTTACAGGGAACAGAGGATGAAAGAAGAGACAGGGGGACAAAATATACTGCTACAGGAACTGTACTATAATACAAGATGTGCTTGTGTATACCAATGTATCTATAACTTGGTATCGCGAGAGATAACAGATGACATCCTGTGCCGCAAAGACAATGGGCATTAATCTGGGAAGAACAGAACAGTAAACGTCAATATACGTTAGTACAGAAACGCTCCCACTTGTGAAATATGGTCATTTATCATTGCAGTTGGGAAACTCATGTGTACTATCGAATATAAGTGTTACAGAAGAGTCATCCGTATATCAGGGGTTTACAAGAGAATATATTTATATATATATATATATATATCGAGAAAGAACTCAAAGTAAAAGAAAACTAACTGATACAACAAATAAAAATGAGGAAATTGAAGTATTTTGGAGATAGAGAGCACGAAGGGTTTGAGAAGACCATTATGGAAGGGGTGTCCGACAAAGAGGTAAAGAGGAAGACCACCAAGAAAATAAATTCAGGATGTAACTGATGATTTGAACATGTTGGCTGCAGAGGTGCAACATCTGGTCTTTGAGAGAGATACATTCTTAAGGACTGTTAATGTGGTAAAGTTATGTTAGGAGAAGCTATTTGATGATGATGATGACAGACACAGAACAATACATCTTGTCACTACTTGGAAGAGATACTTGTGACAGGGCTAGAAACAATACATCTTGTCACTTGAGAAGACAGATGAAACACAGAACAATACATCTTTTCCTACTTGGAAGAGACATTGATGAGCAAGAACATACATCTTGTCACTACTTGAAGAGAGCACTTGATGACAGACACAGAACAATACATCTTGTCACACTTGGAAGAACACTTGTCCTTCAGGTAACAAAACAGGTTGTCACTGAACAAGAAACACCGATATTCTAGAATTTGTTGGTTTTTTCCGATCCAGAAGCATTGACTTAGCCTCGCTCAGGGGCCATGGACATCCGTAACCTTCGTTCGTGCCACGAACACCGTAACTGGGAGATCGTGGCTCTCCATCCGAGTTGAACCCCAGGATAGTCACCTGTCAACTGACACGCTGGCGACGGCTTACTGTTAGCAACATTCAAATATCGTTGTTAAAAACAACAGGTATTAAAACAGACACAATAAGAAAGTGAGTTGATTCACTGCATACAAGGAACAACAAACTCTGCCGCAACTGACGAGGAACACAGTACAATGTCACCACATACAAGGAAAGAACATACTACGTCATTACACACAAGAAACAACATAATATATCACTACACACACGGAACAACACTATGTTACTACACACAAGAAACAAGATATTTTGTCACTGCAGACAAGGAACAAAGAAGTTGTTATATACATTTATTGTTGATACAGACAGATCAACTCAATTAAAACTGGATTTAATAGACTTCATGGTTTAACATATTTAATTAATTTAATAGACTTCAGCGCGTCTATCGGTTTTGCGCTGTACATTAAATTAAGTACAATATATGTCTGTTTAGTAATACCATCGCATTCCCTCTTATTAAGCGCAGACACCAGTTGATGAATATTTGAAGTGTATGTGTTATTGTTTTAGTTGTTCTCCAAGTTTCTGACCCATACATCAGAACTGTTTTAACACTAGAGTTAAATATTATAAGATATGTGACACAAGTATATTATTTTTCTCATGCACTTTTTTTTTTTTAACTTATACAGAAGCAGTTGAGCTTTCAGCTCTTCGGCTCGGTGCCAAGGACATCGAAACCCTTCGGTTCGGTGCCCTGAACACCGTAAGTCTGGTTTTTCTGCCAGCCCGCGGAGTTGAACCGCACTCACAGGGAACTTGTCCCCTGTCGTCCAACGCGCTACTAACACGCTGAGCAGGCGGGCCCTGTAATGTTATAAGTTACATAGGATCTGCAAACACTTTCTCCCCCTCCTCTATCTTCGGCAACTCATTCAATTTCCTCTATGGAACTGAATCCATTATTTCTCGCCTTAGTAAAAGTCTTTTCAGTATTACCTTAATGTGTCCTTTTTTCTTGAACACTCTGTCTCCCACTTGAACGTCTGTTTTGTGATTCTTTACATATTTCTACAAAGAGTATGCTCAACATATCTCTATCTTCTCTTTCATACAACATTCTTGTTATTGGTTGTTTGTTAAAGATGTTTTTCATGCACGTTTCTTATATAATGTTCTCATAAAAACTCTCATATAAACTCTCATATAAGCTCTCATATAAACTCTCATATAAACTCTCATATAAACTCTCATATAAACTCTTATATAAACTCTCATATAAACTCTCATATAAACCATAAACTCTCATATAAACTCCCATATAAACTCCTCCATATAAACATAAGCCCATATAAACTAATATATTGAATAGACACAAGATTTAAAACCTAAAAAACAGGGGATCTAATAGCGAAGTATTGACTTCATTACATTGGGTTCCCATATATGTATAACCCAAGCACTTTAGGTATAAATACAAGTCATCTGTCGAGAGTACTGTGAAAAGCACGAGCTTCGTAGCTCTCCCGTAACAATCCTAAGAGATCTTCTTAACAAAATATATCCAGGAACCAAACGACATTCAGAAGGCAAGGGAAATCACTTCGTCACCACAGAGAGCATTTCCCTTCCCCGCCCAAAGTGAAAAATATTTGAACCACATAATGTGAAACATTTTCAGGAAAGATCAAATGAATGATGGTTTTACTTTGACATTTCCGTCATCATTTGTACGAAAGCACCTTTCTCAGTGCGAACAGATTTACAGAGAACGTCAGAAAATATGTGACAGGTGTGCATTCTTGGATTATACTTTGTCAAGCCAATTTAATGCATTTCACAAACTAGTAGTTGTATATGCTGTTTGTACAAAACGTAATAGTTTAGTAGTAAAAAAGTTTAGTAGTATAACAGTTTAGTAGTATAACAGTTTAGTAGTATAAACAGTTTAGTAGTATAACAGTTAGTAATATAACAGTTTAGTATATAACAGTTTAGTAGTTAACAGTTAGTAATATAACAGTTTAGTATATAACAGTTTAGTAGTATAACAGTTTAGTATATAACAGTTTAGTACTACAGTAGTAGTATATATAACAGTTTAGTAATATAACAGTTTAGTAGTATAACAGTTTAGTACTATAACAGTTTAGTACTAACAGTTTAGTAAAAAGTATAATAAATTAGTAGTATAGCAGTTTAGTAGTATAACAGTTTAGTAGTATAACAGTTTAGTAGTATAGCAGTTTAGTAGTATAACAGTTTAGTAATATAACAGTTTTAGTAGTATATAAGGTTTAGTAATATAACAGTTTAGTAGTATAACAGTTTAGTACTATAACAGTTTAGTACTATAACAGTTTAGTAGTATACCAGTTTAGTAGTATAACAGTTTAGTAGTATAACAGTTTAGTACTATAACAGTTTAGTACTATACCAGTTTAGTAGTATAACAGTTTAGTAGTATAACAGTTTAGTAGTATAACAGTTTAGTACTAATAGTAAGTGTGTGTCAATGAACGAATATATATAGATATATGTCTATGCTGCATTGGTTGTTTTTCTTTACTTGAAAATTAACGCAAGAGGTAACCAGGCATCGTCTATTTTAAGGATTTTATTTATTCCTGATAGGTGCCTGTAGAAATAGTATTAACACATTGTTGTTGCTGCTAACTAACTGTGGAGCAAGCCATAAAGCGCTCACCATGAGAAGAGCATTAGTCCCGTACATCGAGTTCAGCCTTTTCTTTGCACATATACACAAATGTAGTTCTAGTTTCCTGTATTGAACACAATGAACAATATAAGATGATTCTCTCTTGTTGCATTATCTATAAAATAGCGCATCGATGTAACTATGCTTGGTTTCTTACTGTGGTGTGCTTATTGTGTTCCGGTAGGCATTCTTGACTACTGCTGTTGTTGATGATTGTTATTTATGCAGATTGTAAGAGCCCCCTTTACATACTGCTGTCATTGGTATACAATTATCCCTAAACCAATGCTTATGTTTGGACACTATTGCTAGTCTTTCCTGTATGTGCGAGTATAAACACATTTTCTCGGAAGCAAGTCACATAAAGAAAACATTTTAAAAACAAGTCATTTAAATTAACTTCAGCTTGTTCTTGGCACGAAATTTCATTGTTTCGTTCTAGTTTAAATTGTAACCAATGAACCAGTATGGATGATGATTTTTCTTTTTATTACTTAAAAATAACCCGAAGTGAAGAATATGTGTCATATCTCAAAATATCATTTTTATCTGATTTTTAAAATTTTTTGTTAAACTGATCATCTCTTTGGAATCATAACTATGACACGCCACAAGCAAAGAAACCAAAGTAAGACTTCTGAGAATATGCATATTCCCTGTGGCAACATATGGATGCAAATCGTGGACCATAACACAAACATTAAGAAACAAAATTGAAGATTTTGAAACAAGGTGCTATATAAAAGTTCTTAGATCATCATGGACAGAGAAGAGAAGAAACAAAGACATCCTACAAGACCTGCATATCAAGAAGCATTGACTTATAAATAACATCATGTCACGGAAGATGAAATATTGTAGCTACATTAAGCGCCACTGTGGTTTGGAGAGAAAGGTCATGGGTAATGAAAGGCATGGCTCCTGGAAAACGTGGTAGGGGACGGCAAAGATGAAGGTTGCAGCAAGGCATCAAAGCAGCAAGGCATCAAAGCAGCAAGGCATCAAAGCAGCAAGGCATCAAAGCAGCAAGGCATCAAAGAAACCTTGAACATGACATTAGGAGAGGCCGACGAACTTGCAAGAGACAGAGAGTTTTTCATGTCTTATGTGATGAATGTGACGTTCTGCAAGGGGCATGATACTACTTGAAAGTATTTGAAACGTAAGCAAAGCATGAATACATTTTTAATATGTGGATCATTCAGAAAGTAATGCACTACATTGGTTTTATTACGAACTGTTTAAAATGTTTACACAATATATATGATCATGTCATTTAAACAGTATTAATCAACAATCGCCATCAACTTGCGATTTGTGGCCAACGTAATCTATTTTGAGAGGAGATTTAGAACACATTGTAACAACCAATAAAATCGAGGGTAGACGAGATGAGAACGTTAGAGAGAGAAAATTGTGCATATCCTGGCTTCATATCACGGTAGAGCGTCAATATCTAAGTTGATAGCAAACACCAAAGAGAGAGAGAGATTTGTGGAGATCCATGATCGTCTACAACAGCCGGCATGACACCTGATACTGAATCTATTTTATTTACTCCTAGCCTGTGCAATATTTTGTCTTGATCAAGTAGCCATTTTGTCGATGCATAACCCTGATGCAGAAGTATCTGCTAGATTCGTGTCATATAAAAAAGAATACATAGATTAAAGTTTTAGATAATCGATATCGTACTAATAGTTGTTTCTTATCAAGAACATGTTTATCTATCACTGATTTTATCTGAGCTGTATTGCTTTTTAACTTTCTGTTTCTACTGCTTGAACTTTTTCTTTATTTTTCATCAGAGCTGGTAGTTTATCTATTTGTAAAAACCTGCTTGAGAAAGTGAAGGTGAAATTATTGACAATTAATGTACATAACTTATAACACCATATGTTTCTGTTATTTCTAGCGTGACATGTTTTGTGAAACCTATTTCTTTTTTGTGCAGGTCAAGACTAATTATATATAGATCATAATTCTAAATAGTTAGTGTTTTGTATATTTACAATTTATTTCATAATAAATCATGTTGTTTAACGGGCAATTTAACACTTGGTCAAAGAAAGTATCGATTGAAAAACATTCTGGGTATACTATTTGTTCGTATATATATTTTTAAATAAATAAATATATATATATGAGCCAGGATAGAGCGGTATGGAGAAATTGCTTGCATGCCCTATGTAACGTATAACGATACGAGAGTAACAATTATATATATATATATATATACATATACATATATATATTTCTCTCTTACCGTTATATAGTACATAGGACCTGCAAGTAATTTATCCACATCGCATTTTTCTATGCAACTCGTTCAATCTCTTCCATGGAATTAAATCCGATATTTATTGTTTTTCTTAGCAAAATTTGTTTCAGATTTTTCATTGTTTCTCTTTCTTGAGCACCTCAATGTCTGCTTTGGTATCATTTGATCATTTATTCGCAAGGTGTGTCCAACATATCTCCACATTTCCTTCTTCTAGCAGCTATTCGCATGCTCCTATAAAGTCTGCCCCCTTTCCACCCCACCCTCCCAGATTTTGCAGGATATACACAGAAATGAGGTCTGTAGATCTGTGATTAACGCGTATTTCCTATTCTGCTTATTTGCTGTCAAGTTCTACACGTCCACAATATAACTTTAATATACATGTCTGCAATACATTATACAGTCGTCAGCAATTTACATGATTCTTAACTAACATGAGGTCGCTAAATAAATTGCATATTATTCTCCATATACAAGTTTCTGCCACACCAGGTAACTCTATGACACAGCGACACCGATGTTTTATTTCAAGAATTATTAATTTTCTGTATCAAATATATCGCCTACGTACCGCACACTGCAGACTCAATAGAGACTTACATAGACTAGTAATACGTCTAACGGCGTTGTACCATTTTGTAACGTCATCAAGATCGTGTACTCAATACACCATGCCCAGAATACAGACGAGTACACATCTGCACTACATGGTTAACAAGCTGGTATATTTCATATGAGTTAAACATAAACTTTGTGTGATACATTTCATAGTTTAGGACACTGTAGTCATGTCGTGGAAACGTAAGAATCGACGGGTAGGAATCACCACACTGCACTATCTGTCGCGCCGTGGACGTCCTCAGAATCTCAGAAAGTAGGAACCAAAAGTCGGGTTAAAAATAACTGAAACATGTCATGCAAAATGTCCTCTCCTGGGTGAGCTGAGATTCAACATTTGGCCCCACCAAGTCGACCTGAAAAGTAAGCTATTGGAAGCTTGACAGACCTGAAACTCGCAGTCCAGTGTGTGGTCTACAGTGAATTAAGCGCATGCATTGAGATCGCTGAAGAAAGAAGCAGAACTGTGTTCTATCATAAGCTAAGAATGCCATGTTGTATCCACTTGGAGGATACACTTGATATAAAACTTAGTAAACAAGGGGTGCATGAAATCATTTCATTTTACCTTAGACTATGACATCTTCTTTTAATTTGAAATCAAAAAAAGGTTCCAAGGTATAGGATTGACTTCATTGCACAGGGTTTCACCATATGCCTCCGTCCCTATCGGCAGAGATTACATGCCATCTGCGTGAGAGCATTGCATAAAAGGAAGAACTCCGTAGCTTCGGCAACAATGCTATGGATCTCGTAAAAAATTGCAAATGTGTCTTGGTCCGAATTTGAACCCACAACATTCAGTACAACAGGCAAAGACTTAACCACTTTCGCCATACCGCTCTATCCTAGGCAACTCACTCAATCTCATCCATGGAACTGAGACATTATAATATCTCCATACCGCTCTATCCTAGGCAGCTCACTCAATCTCATCCATGGAACTGAGACATTATAATATCATATAATATTCCTCTCCTACCGTTATACATTACATAGGGCCTGCAAGCAATTTCTCCATACCGCTCTATCCTGGGCAACTCGCTCAATCTCCTCCATGGAACTGAGATCGATAATTCCTGCCTCTCCAGCAAAGTTCGTTTCAGGGTCTCCTTAGGTCGACCTCTCTTTCTTGAACCCTTTGCATCCCACTTCAATGCCTGTTTTGATATTCTTTGATCATTTCTCCTCAAGGTGTGTCCAACATATCACCATCTTCTCTTTCTTATAACAATTGTCACTAGTGGTTGACCAGACATGTCTCTGATTTCATCACTTCTCCTGAATTAGTTCCATTGAGACATTCTTAATACTAAGTTTGAAATAATAAGGTTCAAAGGCAGTCTGTAAAGTAAATTAAAATTTGACCCCAAATATGTACTGTAAACAGATCAAGCATAACAATTACAAAATAAATAAAGCATCTTGTGCTTTTGGAAAATCCACCGATAAACATGTTTTTAGATTAGAAATAAGGTAATTACCTGAAGGTATTTAGGAGAGAGAAAGAGTAATTACAATGAAGGTATTATGAGAAAAAATGTAATTAAAGTGAAGGTATCGTTAGTTTACAGTGCTAATTTCCAAGACTATTTTTCTTCTTCCAACGCTCCATATCGTCCACTTGTTAACCACTTTGTGTGATTTGTGTGTGATAGGAGCCTAAGAGCGATTGTACGTTGTGCCAGTTATGCGCCAACAAATAAGCCAGCACATCCAATGTCAATCACTCTTTTTACTTACCGCTCACAAAGTTATGGCGGAGACGGATATTAACAACGCCTTCTGCTTTTTCTTTATCAGGGACTAGCGCTGAGCGAGGTGGACTATGGCATTGGTTTTCTGACAGTGAGAAGAACATCGCTGGATAAGTTAGACATGATCCAAAATGAAGAGATGAGGCTTATACTTGGGTGCACACGTGACACTTCATGTGAGGCAATGCGCTGTCCTTTAGTTGCCAACTATGGCCATGAGACACACAGTCGCAGAGATAAAAGCTTATCTGAGAGTTTCTGCGGACACAGATCGTCCTCTGCACAAATCCATAAATGAAAACAAGGGCAGTCGATTGAAGAGAGGCCGACCCTGGATGGCCGAGACAGAGGATGTTATTAAACAGGTATGTACTCTAGATGAGCTGAGGCATGGTGAAAAATGGATGAATATATCAGAGGATATGACTGCTTACATCAGGGTTGTCAGTACACTTGGACGCCGCTGTAGAAAATAGGTCCGGAGCGTCGTCAATGCGGAGATTCTTGCACTGGTGGATCAGCACTCACATCCAGGCGCAAGAATCACATTATACATATTATCTACACCGATGGCTCTGTCAAACGTGGTACCAGATCATCGTTGTCTTACTCAGCACAACGTAACGGTTGCACACTTCATGAGGACTACGGGGTTTTCGAGACAACGATATCGAGCATGACTATAGAGATCATCGCTGCCTCCAGGGCTCTGTCATGGGTGGCTGAGCAACATGTAACCCATACGATTATCATATCAGACTCTATAAATATGCTTCAAATGATCGAATCTAAAAGTATGCGTGTGGAATAGGTGGACATCATTCGGAGATCACATCTCAAGAAAATGACTTGGCTGTACACGTCTGGACCGAGCTGGTGTACGGGGTAACGAGCGTGCTGACTCTCTTGAAAACAATGCCCCCACTCAAGCGTTGACAGAGCCGATATCATCAATGCTGTACGCTCTCAGTTATGGGACATGGGCAAGTCTCAGACACTGAAACGAGAATTAGGCGTTACGTTTGGACATGCCAGACAGTGTCGTCTTCGTGGTAGAGAGAGAAGATATAGTAATCAACTTCTCATGGGTACTGTGAACAAATGGACTTTGGGATGGCTGCTGCAGCGGAGGACAGAGCACGTATGGAAATGCCCAATGTGCCATGACGTCGATTGCAGAACATCTAACATCTACTAGCGTAGCTTCCCTAGGCCCCTGCCTCAATCGCCTCTTACGACATGCCTTGTCGGTCGCAGTGTTACTATTCTTTGATCCTATTGTGAGCCCCAGCAACACACGGCGTCCACGGCTCTGACAAAAGGCGAAAGATAAAGACAGTGTAAGCTTAGGACATCTACAATTTGGACAGTTAAGATGTTGCAGTATACAAATCAATGGCTACTCTAACGTATTGTGTGACTGCGTGAACAGTAAGATGCGATAGAAGGCCATAATATCATAGACCACAGTAATACTAGTAGAAGGAATCAAGATCATAAAGACATACATATATAATGATATAGACGCCTAGGACGTGCTTGGAGATATCTTGATGAATTAACTAAGAGCTTCCAAGGAAAAACTAGATGGCTTGCACGATCAGATGCAAACAGAAAATGATACCCGTTGTTATACGTACACTGCTAGAGAATATTTAGTATGAGAACATTGATACTACATCAAACCACTCTCTTTTCTTCTCTCTCTCTCTCTCTCTGTGTATTGTTTTCTTTTATGCATGATTGAGAAAATGGACTTCAATCAGCACTTGTATGTTCTACTTACATGTAGCTAGCTATCTCTGGCAGCTCTATCCAGCTCTAACAAAGAAAAGGGTTTAATAACGGAGGATTGATTTCATTGCATTGAGATTTTACACAATATGACTCGGTATCTCTTCGCAGAAATGGCATGTTTCCTGTTGAAAGTACTGTACAGAGCACGAACTCTGTAGCACCTGCACAAGTTCTAGTGATCTCTAGAAAAAATGAACTCGTAAATAGAAAGGCGTGATCCCGATTTAAACCAACGACCCTAGGAAAGCAAAACAACTTCTTAACTCCATAGCCGCAGATAATCTCAGCTCTTCGGTATAACTTTAATATCTGCCAACATATCTCTTCTCTGTCTATTTCTCGGATGTCCTCTATTTCGAGTTACAGAAAAGAACTCTTTCTATTATGTTTCCCTCTGGTTGTCTCAAGGTGTGTCCTAATATAGAGTAATCGTCTTTAAATCATCTCTTGGTTGACTATGAGCTGTCTCATTATCTCCATATGTTTCTTATTTGTGACCATATCATACCATCTCAGTCCATCTTTTCTGCGCAGACACCAGTTTAAATGCATTTTTGGCAGTTTATTCTATATGGTTTTAGTTGTTCTCCGTCTTTCTGAACTATACAGCAGAACTGCTTTAACATTGGAGTTAAATATTCGAACTTTTGTTCTAGATTTGATTTTATTAGACCTCTATAAATTATATACGCTTACCCTGTGTAATCTGCATGCTACATTTGAAAGCCAACATCATCCAATAGTTTATTCTGAGCAGAACTTTAACATCCAAACTTCGTAATTTCTCTCTCTCTCATATGTCAGATACCTCGCCTCTGATGTCACCTACTCAAATTTTCAGTAACGTCCTGAATCCTTCTTCTCCGTGAAGTTTTTCTTTACTTCTTTGTCGTGATGGCTCCTTCCTTAATGATCTTTTCCAACCTTTCGTGTCTTGTTATATGTTCAAAATACTTTAAGGTTGTCTTATTGACTTGACCAATTCAAAGCATTGTTACCGCTTTGATTTCCATTGTAAGGCTGCTCGTAAGGTAAAAGATAAAGGAACCCTTTCATACCTCGTGGTATATAGGTCAATACAGTGTTAGGCCTGTATTTTTCATTGACCGTCGGCACGCAATGGGTGATGTGGTCAGCATCCTGCCGGCCGCCTTTACTTTTACTCATAGCATGTCTGGTACCCAGTTGAGGCTGGGTCGACCTGAGAGCCATCGTGGTCGGGAAATCTTTCACGCAAGGCTGCTCGTAGTTACATCAAATGTTAAAGAATCGGTGTGTTATTGACTTCCAGAGCTTGGATCTTACATGGCAGAGGACAGATGAAAACAAGGGTAGGGCTCTGTTTGTGCACTATTTAGAGCAGAGTGACCAGAAAGACATTATAGGGCGAAACACTGCAAGACAATCCATTGTAGCTAAATGTAAGAACCAGGAATTAGATGTAGATGATTTGGTGACGGTGGAGGAAATCAAGGATGCTGTACGGAGAGCAAAAAACAATGCACCTGGTCCAGATGGCATACGATATGGTGACATTGACGGGTTGTCTGATGGGGAGTGGAAGAACTGGCTGGCATCTACAACAAAAGCATTACGACTGCAATAATCAACGAAGAATGGTTGCACAGCTACCTGGTATCTCTGCCGAAGCCTGGCAAAGACCACACAAAAATTCAGGGCTATCGGGTAATCACCATGCAGAATACAATAGGCAAGTTGTTGGAGAAAATAATTGCCAGAAAAATATCCTGCCAACTAGAGAGGTTACGTCTCCTTCCACCCACCCTTGAGGGTACTCGTCCATATAGAGAGACATGGCGTAACGCAGCGGTGTTCGCCTACGATGTCTATGAGGGTTTCACTCGGGCATTGAGACACGTGCTGCTGCAATTGACCTTGAAGATGCCTATAATAGGGTGCCGTTGCATTTTAATGGTGCAGCTGACTGAACTCAATATCAGCCCATTCCTCCTCAATTTGATCTTTGCGGCCCTCTTCCAGCGAAAGATAGTGTTTAAATGTGGCAGTTGGGCGTCATCAGCAACAATAATCCACCCTGGCTTACCACAGGGGTCACCATTATCTCCGGTGTTGTTCAATGCCTATACTGTGAGCATCACAAAAGAGCAGATCACGGGTAGAGGAAGGACAATGTCATATGCAGATGAGTGTTGGTGTATCGTCAGGGCAAGGATAGAGAACAGCTTGTGGAGGAACTTCAGTCAGAACTCGACCGCATAGGTAGATGGTGCGTTGAAGCAGGAGCATTGGTCAACCCCACAAAAGCAGCGGTTACATGGTTCTCTTTAAACAACCACATCGTCAACACTCCAACACCATCTGTGGTTTTGTGTTCAGAGGTAGTGGAGCGATCTCAGTCTATGAAATACCTGGGGTTGCGTTTTGATCGTAGTCTAGCTTTTACGGAACACATAGCTCATGTGATAATGAAGGCGAGGAAAGGTTTGCTGGCGATGAGGGTAATGGCTGCGGCGGATTGTGAACAGCGCCATCTTTGTATTTTATACCAGGGTCTGGTCCTTTCTGTGCTTGAGTATGCGCTGGCGATCCTGACTCTCAGTCATAGTCAGATAGAACGACTGGAAAGAATACAGAACGAGGGATGCGCATTATACTTGGTTGCACTAAAGACACGTCGTGCAGGGCGATGCGCTATCTCCTTGACTATCCTACTATGGAGATAGAATATTGATGAGCTGTGCACGAGCATACCTTCGAGTCAATGCTGACACACAACATCCTCTGCACTTGGAAATAAAGAGACAAAAGGAAATAGGTTAAAAAGAGGAAAATCTTGGATGGGTCAGGCCGAGGACTGTATTGAACAGGTGTGTACACTTGAAGACATTGATCCCGGTGAAGAATGGATACGGTGCCTAAGAGCAATCGCTACATCCTTTTCTGTATGCAACGAACTTGATAAAGAATGCAGGCAACACAACCCACTTGTTGTGGAGGCAGAGGTTCAGGCATTAATTTCTGAGAACGCATCTGAGCATGATGTAATCATTTATACGGATGGTTCGGTGATTTCGACATGTGCGGAGCTCGTGGGCTTCACTGCTCAGGTCGGAGGTGATGTTGTGAAGGAAGACAGTGGTGGTTTTGCGTGACTACAAGCAGTCTCACTATGGAAATCATGGCGGTTACAAAGCGATGATTTGGCTAGAATCACAGACTTTATCCATGCATGTTTTCTCAGTGACTCAATGAGTATGCTCAGGAAGATTGAAACAGGATGGGCTAGGAGACATTGGATAGAATCGCTGGGGAGGTCTAAGCTGACAAAGATCAGTTTTATTTTTGTACCAGGGCATGCAGGTGTAAGGGGAATGAACGTGCGGATAGGCTTGCAGGTATGGCTGCTGTCCAAAGCGGACGAGCAATGGACCAGGCTGATATTATAAATTCCCTAAGGGAGAGAGGCGTGTACATGATTCACGTAATAGCGGTGCATCCACAACACTAACCAGACTGCAAGAACTCAAAGTTAAGTGTGGTGTAGCTCGACAAGAACGCTATGCTGGCAGACAAAGAAGAATTGTAAACCAACAAAGAACCGGTGTCGTTAGTCGCCACACGCTGATGGACATACTGAGGGAGAGATCGGAGCACTTATGGACTAATTTGTTCGACGTGCAGTGATGGTGATCCGACGACTAAACTAAACTAAACATCAAATGTATCACTCTCCTCCTTTACAATTTTAAATCTGGACTTCGCAGTAAATGCACATGCATTCCGCTTGTATCGACTCACCAAGACGTTGGTGCTTACCGCAGCATAACTGTGTTTTCATCCATCATAGTCTTGTCCTCAGTATTTAATATAGCAGAAAAGTGTACTGTGCAGAGCTTGTTAAGTATGATGTGCATGAAAATGGCAATGTTGATGTCTAAAAGCATTGGTACTCATTACCTGCTAACATTTATTTATGTAGGTTTATTGAAAATGAAAACAGTGACATATCCTTTACAGAACTTTACCATCAACCACAGTAAACGAATCGTCGATTTTATAGGCACCATTTATACCGAGTCGTCGATTTTATAGGCACCATTTATACCGAGTCGTCGATTTTATAGGCACCATTTATACCGAGTCGTCGATTTTATAGGCACCTTTTATACCGAGTCGTCGATTTTATAGGCACCATTTATACCGAGTCGTCGATTTTATAGGCACCATTTATACCGAGTCGTCGATTTTATAGGCACCATTTATACCGAGTCGTCGATTTTATAGGCACTATTTATACGTTCAGTAGTTTGACATTGTTTTCTGAACGGTAAGGTCTATTTTTATCGTTCGTAAAAATCCACGTCGAACAAAGTTGCTTCTAAACTGCAGGCCAGGTATGCTTCAGTTCTGATCGAGCTCACTAACGCTTAAGCTACATACACTTACATGTCTATATACCGACTGGATAACGTCTTCGGTACGTCGGATAGATGATTTACATCTCTTCAGTCTATTCCCTTTGAAGCTCAGAATGACTTGTATAAGGCAGGCAGGGCTTATCAGATTGATATATCCCAACTGACCAGTTTTGTCTTTATTTATGCACCATGGCTTACATGAGTAAAGGCATTGAGAGTGCAGAATCCATGGCTGATACATAAGTAGTCGAGAAACCGACAGATTATGTTTATCAATGGATAGTCAATCAATCAAGCGGCTTGCATGCTGGTGTACGCGATAATGTCTCTCCATAACTCTCTCTCTCCTTGGTGCACTTAATCAGTTCTGACGTCGATCTTTTGTCGATCCACGATGTCATACCAGCCACCATCTTCTCTAGCTGTCTTCCATGATCTCTCTTGCCCGGAATTTTACCTTTTTGTCACCAAATGTTCTAAACCTTCTCTCCTCATTATATGCCCGAATAACCTTGATTGTCTGATACTTGTTCTTTTGATGACGTTAATGATGTGTACTAGCCTGATTTAAAACATCATAATGTGTTTTCTTTGCTGCCATGTAATTTGTAGTATTCTTGTGTAAAACCACATCTCTGTGGCTTCCGATGATTTTACTGATTGTTTGATCAAAAGATAGTATAAATATCATAAGAGAAGCAGATCGTATAGTTGTCTTTCATACACCTTTAAATCTGCTTCCCTATTCAGAGGGAAAGCAAATGAGATCTGGCAGACATGAACACTTTGTTAGAGGCACGAGACCAGTTATGATTTTCTCACCCCCATAATTATATCTTTCCAATTAAGAATAGTAAAACACGTAATAACAAAGTACTGTAGTTTTACAAAATACAAAAACAATGACAATATGCAGCAACGTTTCGACCAAAAGGCCTTTATCAAGCAAACGATACAAAAAATTGACGAATGTCACAGAACACCACGTACAGCCTTTGACAAAGATATTATAACGGTTAAAAATGAATGTAAATATGTGATTAAAAGGAAATAATAAAATAATGACAGAAAAACTAGAAGTGGAAAAAGATGAGAAACAGTAAAAATCAAGTAAATATATGACATATACATTTAACATATACACATATAAAATATAGAGCATGATAAGAAAAAGTACTAAGAAGCATAGAAATGTAGAGCGTTGAGTCCATGAGGTCGCAAGGTACCATATACAGAAATAAAGCGATTCTCCGGGACCAAATCGACTACCCAATTAAGAATGCCCTGTTCACAAAGTTCTATCGACGAGTTATCATTGTCTTGTTTATAAAGTCCTAATTCACAAGTTATGATTCCCATGTTTACACTGTCTTATCACACGAGTTGTGGGTGGCGCACTGAATAAGACAACATGACGGATATTAAACAAATACGCCTCAATTGGAGAGTCATGGAGAAGGGAGTTCAGAACAGAATTAGCTGAAGATGTGTCGCATTTTTTTGTCTGCTATGAATTCAGGCATATTCATCTCGTTTAATGTGGCGCCTCTGACAGATGTGTACGTGAAGGCTTGCTTCTCATATTCCATTGTCCCTCGTCATTCAGACAAGCCCTACTTCGACGTCAGAGGTACATATAATTTAGATCACTAAGTAAAATATCAAAAGTGTTAGATTTGTTGTAGTACAACCATGTATACAGAGAACTTTTCTCTTTTGTAGTACAACCATGTATACAGAGAACTTTTCTCTCTTGTAGTACAATCATGTATACAGAGAACTTTTCTCTCTTGTAGTACAATCATGTATACAGAGAACTTTTCTCTCTTGTAGTACAATCATGTATACAGAGAACTTTTCTCTCTTGTACTACAATCATGTATACAGATAACTTTTCTCTCTTGTAGTACAACGATGTATACAGAGAACTTTTTCTTTGTAGTACAACCATGTATACAGAGAACTTTTCTCTCTTGTACTACAACCATGTATACAGAGAACATTTCTCTCTTGTAGTACAACCATGTATACAGAGAACTTTTCTCTCTTGTACTACAACCATGTATACAGAGAACTTTTCTCTCTTGTACTACAACCATGTATACAGAGAACTTTTCTCTCTTGTAGTACAACCATGTATACAGAGAACTTTTCTTTCTTGTACTACAATCATGTATACAGAGAACTTTTCTTTCTTGTAGTACAACCATGTATACAGAGAACGTTCTGCCCAAACTAGTCTCGAAGTCCAGAGTTTTCCCATCATGTTCTCTTAGCATACGTAATGAGAAACCATGTTTTTACGCATCAAGTTTTGCCAATATATTTAGAGGTATGACTGACATGAATAGTTTACTTATATTTTCTGTATTTCTAATGCTATGGTAATAATTTTATATCAAAATGTGCAAAAATTATATCTCTATTCAATACAAATAGCTGTAAAATGTATTTTGCCAACAAGGTGTTCGTGTACTGTTTCCATTGTATTTTTGTGTTTATGTTTTCTTTCTGGGTTATGAGTACGACTTATTCTTTGTGTTGCCTATCTGTTTTCCTGACTACATTATCATTTCCAATGTCCTCTATGTCTTTCTTCCATATTCTGTCAATTTTGCATCGTTTCATCTCCACCAGAACGTATGCTAATTTCCCGTTTTCATACATTCCAACATTCGATAACTAATGTGAATTGGGAGGAATAGAATACCGCCTTCTGGATGGAAACTTCCATTCGGAGCCTATCGCACTCTTTCATGACACCAGTTGCCTGAATAACCTCACTATCTTCACCCGCTCAAAGAAAGACATATTTTCTTTACACATAAATGTGGATGCCAAAAGGCTAAATCTTAACATTAAATATATAGAAGCAGTGTCTCGGAAGTGTTATTATACAACAGTGTGTTCTTGGAAATAACCCACACCATCACAAACACGTTGGATACATTTGTAAAGATTTTCTTCTTAAGAAATAGTCGACAAATGTACTGGCTAATGACACAATAGCAAACGAAGTGCTTTAAAAATTAAAAAAACTGGGCATAATTTGAGACCATCATTGAAAAACCAAAGAGAAGAATGAATTGGATTGCGCAAATATGACATAAACCAGTAGGGACAAATAAACACCACAAAAACAAAATTGTTGACCTTACCAGCAGTCCAGAAAATATTCAACTAAAAACTACACTCTTGAAAAAGTCAAAAGTTTTACATACCTAGGAGTATGATGTCATCTACGGGGATACAGCGCCATAAATTCCACACAGAATCGCATTGGCATCAAGTGCTTTTAACAAATTGTCAAATATATGGAAGTCCAATTCACTTAGCAAGCACTTAAAATTAAAGATCTTTAACTCTTGTGTGATTCCAGTATTAACTTATGGAAGCGAGAGTTGGAAAGCAACAAAAGCTCTAGAAAGAAAATTAGATAACTTTGAGAATAAATGTCTTAGAAGAATACTGAACCTCAAATGGTCAGATTTCAGACCCAATACACAAATAAGACAAGAGACCAAGCAAGAAAATGTATCAAATTTTATAAGAAAGCGCCGCTGGAACTACATCGGCCACACACTTAGAATGGATGAGAGAAGACTCCTTACCAATCCCTCATATGGACACCAGAGGGAAAAAGAAAACGAGGAAGACCAAGAGAGACTCTGCGTAGAACCATCACCAGAGAAGGCTCAACGATGGGCCTAGTAAACATTAAAGACTTAAAACAAATAGCAACGAACCGCGAGACATGGAGAGCTATGACCTCTGCCCTATGCGCCGCCCACAGGCCCAAGAGGAAAGACTAACTAACTAAGTAGGGACATAGGCTAAGAGAGGTCTTAGATGGTCAATCGAAAGGAAAAGAAGGCATGCACGTTGAAAGAAACATGGTCAAGAACTATAGAAAGAGAGGTAAAAGTTTGTATTCTAACAATGAAAACGAATTGCTTAAAGGCGACAGAACGGCAATTGTGAAAATCTCATATGTAATCTATATGTTCAAACTGATATGGACTATATATACATATATAGATCAGCATATCAAATACGGTGGCGTCTGTGGCTTAGTGGATAGTGACTCGGTCTATTAACCTCGACGTTCTGAGTTCCAATCATGCTGCGAACAATGTGGTTGCAATTTGTTTCACATGAATTTTTACAAAAGGACGATGGCACAACCCGTTCACAAAGCAATGGAAAACTATTGAACTGTGCCTAGAAAAATCACAAACAGCGTTAAAAAGCTGGGGTTGAATCACAAAGTCTTGTACAGGTTATGCAATTACCTTTTCTTTTATCAACTATACTTAGTAGCCATGCTAGTAAAACCGCACTAAAACTCATACTAGACTGTGTACTAACCAAGTAGAAGAAGAAATATATGGTGTTCATAAACCAGAACAACTGCAACCGACTAGCCATGCTAATAACAATATACTGAAAATGAGAATAAAATAACTGTGTAACCAAATAGAAGAAATTAATGTTGTCCATGTTGGTTTTAATGAGTCTTCTTTTCTTCTTCTCTTCCACCATTTACTTCTTTATAGAAGTGTTGAGGAGGAGGGTGGGAGGAGTGGAGGGTAGGGGGCAGACGTGTGGGCTTGTTTTAAGGCGCGTTGTAAGCTGATATTCATATTCGTGAGGCTGTTCTTGATTCCGTCGCTCCATCAATTGCATGGTTTTCCTCTTGCTTTGTAGCCATTATACTTTTTCTGTGTGGTTCTCTGTTGTAGACGATACCAGGGCATTCTTGTCAGGTGTCCTAACCATTTAATCTGTTGTTTTTTTATGAATTACATGACTGGTTTCACATCCAGTCTTCTGATTTCTTCATTTCTAATGTTATCTCTTATTGTCACACCTGCAGCTCTTCTAAGACACCTCATATCTTTCGTTATGATTTTCCGCTCATTAACTGCTGTTATTGGCCATGTTTGACATGTTTTAGAGAGTGAAGATCATATATTAAAAATGCAGTTAATAGTAGAGATATAGGGATACATTTAATGTACACTATTCTATGAAATGTCAGAAACAATGTGTACAAAGAGCGGTATAATACCATTACATATGAAGGTTATGATACACCAGAGATTGAATGAGCTAGTAACACTTATTATCCACATCAACAAATGACATATAGAAAACGAATTATGGAAGAACAATGGAACAACGGAGAAACAGAGCCAATTATCTCATTAAAAAAAACACAGAATCAACGAAATTCGAACCGACAAAACAGAAACGTTGATGTGTACAAGCGTATATATATATATATACATCTACATAAGAGAAAATGATGTTGTAAGTTGAAGAAATATTTGATAATCTTGTGGCAATAGAAACAATGGAGATCCAATAAAGAGGTTCTAAAGCTGAAGAATTTACTTTATTGCACTGGGTCTTATCCCATATGGCACGGTTCCTCTCCGCAGAAATGATACACCATCTGCCTAAAGTAGTCCACATCGTACGAACTCCGAAGCTCCTGCAACAGTCTCTGGAAACAATGCACATGGTAACAGCACGTCGCGGTCCGAATTAGAACACACTAATTTCGAATAATGGAGAAACAATGAAGGAGATTAAGTACAGAATAGCTAACGTGGTACAGTAATTAAAACAATTGAAGACACTGTGATGTGGAATAGACAGAACTACATTAATTATATTTTTATTAAGGGTGCGCACCATTTATAATGCGTAAAATATGCATGTCAGATATATATACATTTAAGAAATTTGATAACAAGGTGAAGGATTGACATCACTGCACCAGGTTTCCCAATATGACATGTCATTTGCGAAAATGCTGCACAAAACACCAAGTCCGTAGCTCCTGCAACAATCATATCATCGGATCAGCGAGAAAAATGCAAATGCCAATTAAACGATCGATCTGGATTCAAACCCACAACCATTAGAACAAAAGGTAAATGTTTTAACCACTTCGTCACAGAGACACTCAAAGTCCACATAGTAAAATACATATACAATGTTTTAACCACTTCGTCACAGAGACCCTCAAAGTCCACATAGTAAAATACATATACATTGTTTTAACCACTTCGTCACAGAGACACTCAAAGGCTATAGTAAAATACATATACATTCTAAATGCAAGAATTGAACACTGAAGATAGCTGTATGTTGAAATAGATTGTGCAACAAAAACTAAAGTATTTTACTCGTATAAAAAAGAGACTAAGCATAGCAATTCGGAATGTAAAGTAAAGGAACCCTTTTTATACATCGAAGTAACCTGCTGCCTTGCAGGTCTGCCCAAGGCTGATGGAGAGCGAACCCAGTAAACGCTGGTTAAAACCGTTCACATCGCCGAAGGATAAAAACCAGAACTCCAAATGGCGCTGAAGATGGAACAAAGTACACCAATGCTAAAGCTGCATAAATCAGATTTCCACATGAATGACATTTATGGGAAATATGGTACATCAGTCTAAGCGGTGATAGCGAGTGAAAGAGAGAGAGAGAGAGATGCATCGAAGTATATTGGGTAAAACGGTCGGCATTTCTCACTGACGTCGGCAAATTTGTATTAAGTCAGAGTGTAGGTAGTCTAAACATATATATTAAATGATTGATTGATTGATAGCAACATCATCATTGAACTTCGGTGAGTAACCATGTGGGATCCAATCTCTTTCTTACACAGGAAGATCTCAGCTGCAGAACACAAACTACGTAGCATCGGCAAGGGTCCCCGGTGGAAATATGTAGATTTGTAAGAATTTCCGTATTATTATATTTTATTTAAAATTTATTTTTCAAATGAATTATGTCCGGGCATGGGCGTTTCATCCTGCTCTTCTCTATTTTAAACTGCCAATGGTTCTTTTACGTGCTCAACTTGAACTCAAGAACTATGTTTTATTGCCAGTCTCCGACAGGACTAGGAACTCGATTTTCCCTACACAGAGATCAGAGATCACTGGACAAATATATCGATGGCTCAACGAAGGAGCGCACTGGTTACCTTTATCACGAGAGGGGAACACTTAACCTATATGTTACTAAGAATGACATAAGTAACCTCTATGTTACTAAGACTGACATAAACAACCTCTATGTTACAAAGACTGACATAAGCAACCTCTATGTTACTAAGACTGACATAAGCAACCTCTATGTTACAAAGATTGACATAAGCAACCTCTATGTTACAAAGACTGACATAAGCAACCTCTATGTTACTAAGACTGACATAAGCAACCTCTATGTTACAAAGACTGACATAAGCAACCTCTATGTTACAAAGACTGACATAAGCAACTTCTATGTTACTAAGACTGACATAAGCAACCTCTATGTTACTAAGACTGACATAAGCAATGAAACAAAAGTAAAACTTCTTACGAGATTAATTTTTCCTGTGACACCATATGAATGCGAATCATGTACCATGGCACAACCATTCAAGACAAAAATTGAATCTTTTTGTTTAATGTAGTGCTACAGAAAAGTTGGTGTGACTTCCTGAACAAAGAACAGTAGAAATGTAGGCATCATACAAGACCTTAACGTTGAGGAACACTAGCTCATAAACAACGTAATATCTCGGATATTGAAACATTTTGTTCACATAAAACTTTAGCGTGGTTTAATTTAAAGAGAGCAGTAATTGAGGACATAGTTCCTGGAAAAATAAATAGAAGATGATCAAGACGACAGTGACAACAGTTCAGCATAGAAAAATAGAACAGAAAGATGGAGAAGGGTATAGAACGGATTATACATCGATATTCTTTGAAGTGGCATGTGACGAGTAAAGTTCTACAAATTATCTGTTATTTGAACAGTCAACAAATTATCTTCAAGTCTTGGATAGACAGCAGTGGAGTAACATCTTCAAGTCTTGGATAGACAGCAGGGAAGTAACATCTTCAAGTCTTGGATAGACAGCAGTGAAGTAACATCTTCAAGTCTTGGATAGACAGCAGTGAAGTAACATCTTCAAGTCTTGGATAGACAGCAGTGAAGTAACATCTTCAAGTCTTGGATAGACAGCAGTGAAGTAACATCTTCAAGTCTTGGATAGACAGCAGTGAAGTAACATCTTCAAGTCTTGGATAGACAGCAGTGAAGTAACATCTTCAAGTCTTGGATAGACAGCAGTGATAAGTATTTACTAAAATAGATATAAAGTCAATGAGAAAAAAAGTCCAAGATGTGATTTTAAGGTAATAATTCTTCACGTACTTGGTATACGTTACAAAGAGTCTGAAAGCAATTTCTCTCTACCGAACTGTCCTGTAAAACTCGTTTAAACTATATATTAATCAAATAGTATTTTCTTCACTGACTTCAGGGGTCTGCAAGATATGTTATGCGCCGGTCTCTGCATCCAGAAGAGTTGGGTGTATCCGCCTTTTTTTATACCCGAACAGTAAAAATGAGTAGCCTGCTGATGACCCGTAGAGCACACACGCCAACTTTCCTTTTCGGTGATGTAGACTGGGAAACGTTGACCGCGTTGTTGCCTGGGGTGTTGAACTCCACAAGAGCAGTTTATTGTTTTCTTTATTTCTGTATCTTTTTTTAATTTTCTTTTTTGGGCTCTATGTCGGGAGGCGAACCCACCGAACAATGCCGAAACTGAATGTGCTGACCTACCTGGCTGTTAGTGCCGAACTAACACAATGAACTTATACTCGGAGGATATCTCTCTCTCTCGCGATCACCGCCCAGACCGATGTACCAGATTTCTCCATAAATTATATTCATGTGAAAATCTGATTCATGCAGCCTTAGCATTGGTGTGTTTTACGTCACATCTTCAGCACCATTTGGAGATCTAGTGTTTATCCTTCTGCGATGTGTCCGGTTTCAGCCAGCGTTTACTCGGTTCGCTCTCTGTTCTGTAGCCATCTAGTGTTTTTACTGTGTGGGGTAGCTAGCCCCAGCCCAACCTCCTAGACGTCTCCTACGACATGCATGGCAAGTAACAGTGGTTCTATTCTTTACACCCCTGTGGGCCCCAGTAACTACTTGGATGTCTCAGAGGATCAAATCATACACATATAACAATAGTTGTTTAACAAGTGTTTGCTGTAGAGCAAACGAAGAAGAAGAAGCTGGACTTTAGGTTTCAGAACAAGACACATTTGATGTTTTGTGTGACCTAAGTCTGTTCAAAAATGAAAACATAATAGTTTTAATTATCATGAGATAGTTTTAAATCACAAATATTAGTTTCAATTATCACTTCCGTGCCGCTTAATGTCAATTACCACTTCCCTACCGCTGTAATGTCAATTTTTTTCTGATCCAGAAGCACTTGAGCTTTCAGCTCTTCGGCTCGGTGCCATAGACATCTTAACTTTTCGGTTCGGTGCCACGAACACCATAAATCTGGAGAACCTGTGGCTTTTCTGGCAGTCCGCAAAATTGAACCGCAGTCACAGGGGAATTGTCACCCGTCGTCCAACGCGCTACGAACACGCTGGGCAGGTGGGCGTTAATGTTAATTACCGCTTCCGTACCGGTTAATGTTAATTACCGCTTCCGTACCGGTTAATGTCAAATACCGCTTCCGTACCGGTTAATGTCAATTACCGCTTCCGTTCCAGTTAATGTTAATTACCGCTTCCGTACCGGTTAATGTCAATTACCGCTACCGTACCGGTTAATGTTAATTACCGCTTCCGTACCGGTCAATGTTAATTACCCTTCCGTACCGGTTAATGTTAATTACCGCTTCCGTACCGGTTAATGTTAATTACCGCTTCCGTACCGGTTAATGTCAAATACCGCTTCCGTACCGGTTAATGTCAATTACCGCTTCCGTTCCAGTTAATGTTAATTACCGCTTCCGTACCGGTTAATGTCAATTACCGCTACCGTACCGGTTAATGTTAATTACCGCTTCTACCGGTTAATGTAATTACCGCTTCCGTACCGGTTAATGTAAATTACGCTTCCGTACCGGTTAATGTTAATTACAGCTTCCGTACCGGTTAATGTTAATTACCGCTTCCGTACCGGTTAATGTTAATTACCGCTTGTACCGGTTAATGAAATTACGCTTCCGTACCGGTTAATGTAATTACGCTTCCGTACCGTTAATGTTAATTACAGCTTCCGTACCGGTTAATGTTAATTACCGCTTCCGTACCGGTTAATGTTAATTACCGCTTCCGTACCGGTTAATGAAAATTACTGCTTCCGTACCGGTTAATGTTAATTACAGCTTCCGTACCGGTTAATGTTAATTACAGCTTCCGTACCGGTTAATGTTAATTACCGTTTGTTATTGTTAATTCGCAGAGATTATCTTACATTTATGAGTTGTTGTAGTGTGGAAGTAATGTGTTCACCTTTTGCTCCATATGTACTTTGTTAGTTCCTGGCAGCGGGGAGCGATCGAGATAGTTTCTATTCTATGAGACGCATCATAAAATAGCTCGTTAGGTTTACTCGTAATCAAGTTAGAGTACATAACGCACACAGACAAACATAGCGCAACTACATTCCTTGATGAAATGTGGGTCATCATCACCGTGATGACGAGCATCATGTACTAACCCATTCAATAACTCTTAGAGCTGAAATTGGATAATAGTAGGCTGAATAGCACTGCCTGGGAAAATTCGACATTTTCAAAATCAAAATGTCGAAAAACGTTTTAACGGATCCATTACCTGTGATGCTGGTTCGTCCACTGCAGGTGAGATCTTCCTCTGTAAGAAAGAGATTGAAACCCATATAGTTATTCAGCGAAGTGTAATGATGATAGTCCCACCAATCAATGGTTTTATTCACTCTTATTATATGGCAAATTTTACTTTGAAGGAATGATTGATGTGCATTTCTCTGATCAGCAAAGAAATGTGACAATCTGTTCTGCTTGTTTCATGATCCTTTCTTCACCATACCTTAATGTTAAGGCTATCTTATATATGTTAGATAACCTTAACATTAAGTTATGGTAGACCTACTACTCTTACATCTCTTATAGCAAGTATATTATTAGAAATGCATACATCTTCCATGTAACGTACATGACTTGGCGATCACAGTCCTTGCCTCTGAGAATGAATTCATCATCATCAAGGTGCATATCCTATAGGATGTTGCTCTCTTTGCAGGGCATCTGAAATTCACTCAGTCTCTTGCCAGTTCACCAACGTCGTCGATGCTCATGTTCATGGTTTCTTTAATATCTTGTAGCACATCTTCTTCTTCTCGGTCTCCCTCGTGGGACCCTGCCCTCTAGTATTGTTCATTCCAACCATCGTGACGCTTGATGTGACCAAAGTATCTAATGTTTTGGTGCATTATGTTGTTTATCAGCCAATTGGCTTAACATTCAGTTCTTTCAGAACATCAGTGTTCTTTCTTTTTTCTGTCCATGGTATTCGTAGGATCTTTCTCTAGCATTTAGTTTTGAAGGACTGGATTTCCGTTCTTGTTGTCTATGTATATGGTCCATGATTCACAACCATAAGAAGCCACTGGAAACATGCATGTTCTCAGTATTTTTAATATTAATATTTTGCTGGTGCTTTGCCACATGTTCTTCATTGTGTTTAACTTTTTGATTGCTTTTGCTAATCTTCTTGAGATCTCTATTTACCAGTCGCGGTTATTATTAACTATTGACCCAGGTTTTCGCAGCTCTCTACATGTTTGGAGTTCTTCATTGTTTATTTGGATGTTAGGTGAGCTGTTTGATTTGTCAGGTTACTACAGTTGACGAAGCCTGGAGTACGTGTTTGTATATCGTATACGTGCCAATGAGACTCACTCGTACGTGTGCCACTTCCTCCACTATCTCCATTTCACCCCCATCCCCGCAATTGTTTCATGATAAGTCAGGGTTTTGAGTGGTTTTCATGACTAATGTTGCATTTAATATAGAAGTTAATTGCTGTGTTATAAAATGTGCAGTTTTAGTTTGATGTGAGTATACACATTTTCTTTATCGTTGCCGAACGGTGACATATGTCATACTATATTAGACATAACTGTTGCTAATATACTATATTTAGCAAGATCTTTATTTAAGTATTCACTTTTACACTGCGTCTAATTCGCCATCTGTTTTAAGAGATTAAGCACATGTGTCTGACAAAAGTGTAGCAACATATGTTTTGGTAACTTACTAGTATTCGTGTTCTAGAATGTATATTGCCTGCCTACATATTGAAGCTACGACAATAGCATACTACTATATATGTAATATGTACATACGTGTGTACATAGATACCGTGGTTTCATGATATATATATTAACGGTGACCTAGCAAACCAATGTG
This sequence comes from Arion vulgaris, assembly GCA_020796225.1. Classification (NCBI taxonomy): domain Eukaryota; kingdom Metazoa; phylum Mollusca; class Gastropoda; order Stylommatophora; family Arionidae; genus Arion; species Arion vulgaris. The sequence goes on along the minus strand of CM036753.1, from coordinate 52,460,948 downwards.
CAACGTATACACGTTCTTGGCAAAGATCAAACATATCACAAAGAGTGATTAAAATTGGTCGTAAAGAACGAACGCAAAGAAGAAGAAGATTAACGGTGAAACAAGTACAAACAATGTACTGTAGTTTGACAAAATACAAAAGAAACAATACACATCAACGTTTCGACTGTAATGCCTTATAGATATTATGTAAACAATGTGTATAACATTGCTGACGTTTACATAGCGAGGATATATAATAAACACATTTGAAACAGTTGATGTATGGTGAACGTGATGAAAACAGAGGTTATGGTTGTCTCCAAGAAACAAGAAACACCAACATGCAATATCAAAATAAATAACACAACACTGAAACAAGTCCATCGATTCAAGTATCTAGGAACATTCTTAACACCAGATGGAAGATGTACAACAGAGATTAGAGTAGAATAGCTCAAACGAAAGCAGCTTTTATGAAAATTAAGAACACACTATGCGTGAACTCACTACCAATGACACTGCGAAAACGAGTACTCCAATGTTATATTGAACCAATTCTTATGTATGGCAGCGAATCATGGACACTGAACAAACAATCAATACGATCATTGGAAGCCACAGAGATGTGGTTTTACAGAAGAATGTTGAGAACTCCATGGACAGCAAAGAAAACAAACCTGGAGGTTTTAAATCATGCCTGCACACAAAGAAACCTTATCAAAAGAATAAGAATCCGACAATCAAGGTTCTTCGGGCATATAATGCGAAGAGAAGGTTTAGAACATTTGGTGACTACAGGTAAAATTCAGGAAGGAGAGATCGTGGAAGACAGAGGAGAAGATGTTGGATGGCCTGACATCATGGTTCGACAAAATATCGACGTCAGAACTGATTACATGCACCAAGCAAAGAGAGTTGTGGAGAGACATGATCGCCTACGCCGGCAGGCATGGCACTTGATTGATTGAACGTGATGAAGGCAAACTATCGGATGGTGAACATAACAAAATATTACCCTACAAGCGTCTATAAAATACTTCGATATATACATCACGTATTAGGGATGCCTTGCGCATGGTAGATACATGTGACATCGCAACAACAAAATAGGAACACGCGCAGCTGAAAATCATCGTTCTGAGGAGGATAAAAAATAAACTCACGGCGCAAAAAAGACAGAACACACCACATCCACTTGCCCAATGTTTGTCATGTAAGCCCCACCTGGTGTATGGGATTGTTTTCCATATTTGGGTTCTACAATCATCCCTGCACAAACTAAAGAAAGAAGTTCAACACGACATTTATGTAGGTAATGTCATCTTCGCTTCCGATGGAAGGTTATTATTAGTATTATCATTTGCTAGCATCATTGGTTGGGCAGAGGGATTGATGAGGAGGTAGGTGTTGGCTGCAAGACTATGTACCTATTATTTTCTATCTCTCTCTATATATATATATATAGATATCATCATCATCTCAGAGTGCCGTCTACATAAGGTTGGCTGCAATGAATCTTCCAGCATCCTGGTTGTCAGCCTGGTGTTTAACTGCAGATCTGAACCTGTCCATTTAAGTTCTCCCATTATCTCTCGGTTTCCTGCTCTTTTCCCTCAACTTTCTCATAGCAAATGTTTATAATAAATGTAAACATGCCTTATGTCCCAAATACTTTCTTGCCGAATTATTTTCTAATAATTGTTTTTAGCTGTTTCTAACTTATTTTCTGTTCTGTCAACCTGTTATTCTTCTATATCACATCTCAAATGCATCAATTTGCAGATGATATATTTCTTAACGTAATAAGGCTTAGACTGTAAACTAAGATCTGAGTATGACGGATCGTTATACTAGAAATCGGAGCTGGAATTAATTGACGTTTGACAGACATATAGTAAAATAAGCAAGCAAGATATTAATAATAATAAACATGACAAATTCCGATTTCACGTATGTATTTAAGGAACAACTAAAACAAGGAATCTAAATCAACTAAATAATCTAACTAGGATACTAATATGATACAAGATACATATTGTGCATGGCCCATTCATAAAGAAGTGGGAAGGTAAGGAATTTGGTGAGCTTCCGATATAGGTAACCACTCGAAAAAAGGAAGCATGCAAGTGTCAGGGGTAATGATCGAGCTGATAGATTGGCTGACATAGCCACGATATCAAAAGGAACTGCTATGATCCGAAATGACATTCCTAACCCATTGAGAGTTTTTCCTAAAAGATTAGTTTAAGGGTTGTGAATCGTTGTTGCTGACCGGATTGAAAGAGGTGGGTGTGTTGATATTGATACAGCCAGAAAATAATAACATTCAAAATATGCCAACAATATTCATCAATATTGAACTGGCGTGATGGGCAGCTGAACGTTGCTGTATTTGTTAAGGCGGGTATTGTAGTATCTACGGGCAACATTCATTAGAAAATATTAAAAATAAAACTATTTATAAATATCTTCACAATCTTCAAAATTACATCGGGGACCCTCGCTGCTGCTACGAAGTTCGTGCACTGCAGCTGAGATATACCTGTGTAAGATAGAGATCGGAGCACACATGATTACTTACCCAAGTGCAATGCAATGATAATGGTCCTATCAATCAATCAATCACTTGGAGCATCTGTGTACGTGTTTGAAGTTCTATGATGATAGTCTTCATTTAAATGATAACTGATGGTATATGACATGTTATCTTGCTATCTAATGTTGCTTGTCTTTATATTACAGAGTGTATGAAAGTGGTTAAGGTTGTTAGCTTGTCTTTGATAAATAGTCGATGATTCACATACAAATAATACAATAATAGTACTGGAAGCACACCATCTCTGTACACCTTCATATCTTATATGTGTATGTAAGCTAATGACATTTTGTGATAAACATTTGTTTATAATCTGCCTGCCAGATGTGATACCGACCTTGGAAATCCTAGCGTGCATTTCATCAACAGTGTGGACATTTTAGGAAGGATTGCTGCTAATATATTGAAATCTGTGCAACTCTGTCAGTCAATCGTCGTTTATTGTTACTTTTAGATTATTATGTGATTAGATTATTAGATTAATCGTATTAGATTATTTAAAATTTTCAGGGGCTAGTTGGTAGATTGTGTCGGTTTTATTCGTATTGATGGTATAGGCAATGTGTGTACATGCTGCAGATTGTTTACATAAATTCGCTTTAGTGCTAACTTTGATAACACAGTATTCATCAAATAGAATGTATATAATGGTGTATGACGTAAGCTTTGTTTTTGTTTAAGTCTAATATGGTTAAGTAATGGCAGACGGTAACATAAGGCTGCACAACTCAGTCGGCAAATCGGAGTGTTATGTTGATGACTTTATATATATTTGATCTTCTTCTTCTGCGTTCGTTCTTTACACCAATTTAATCACTTGTGATATGTTTGATCTTGCCAAGAACGTGTATACGTTGCACATTGGTTTGGTAGGTCCCTAAATGCATAGACTTTTATACGTTTAGGACATGTACATCCGATTTCAGTCAAACCTCCTTAGTCGCCTCTTAGACATGCGTGGCAGGTAACAGTGGTTCTATTCTTTACACCTCAAATTTGGGCCCGAGTAACCACTCGGGTGATATATATTTGATATAGTATTGAAGATTTGTTGCAATTTGACAATTATTATTTGTTAATAAAACATGTTATTAATTAACACTGATATTCCTTATCATTAAGAAGGTAGCGGTAAAGTGGTACTTTAATGTTTAAATCCTTGCGTAACACTTTTCTAGTAGGCTGATTAATAGTTTATATATAATGGATTGTGCAATTTGACAATGATTATTTGTTAATAAAACATGTTATTAATTAACACTGATATTCCTTATCATTAAAAGTAGGTAGTGTACAAGTAAACCTTTTTTCTATACTTTAATGTTTAAAAAATGAATTGACTTTACGAACATTTCTAGAAACGTGGTCACGTGAAGTGAGTGGTCTGATTTCTGGAAATGACCACTTGAGGTTAACGAAATTATAACTATAATGGATGGGGTCAAACAATGTACCATCGATACTATGACTGATATCAATTCATAAGTTCATAAGTCTATAAACCCATTAATCGAAATATCAAGGAACAGGGAAACTTAACTGAGTAGATGCAACTACATAACCTTATTTTACTCAATTTTAGATCGGAAATGGTTTTAATATTTCGCCATTCTATCGAACTCTGACCTGTATCCCGACATGCAGTATCGATACTTCTTGTGCTACTTTTATTAGGACAGCTGTATTGTCATATGATCTTCCAGAGTCTCTCTGTGCTGACCGTACCGAGTGTCTTGCTCGTGTCGATAAAATAAAGAAGTATATGTAACAATTTTGTTCCTGGCTTGTTATCTAGTAGCTTGTTGGCAACAAATACCGTGACGTTTTCGGAGTTCACATTAATTTTATCGGTAAAAATTCCTTTGACAAGACGAAAAATGAGACTTATCGTCCCTGCAATTGATAATATAGAGATGTCTCGATGGTTGTTTGTTTTGCTGTTACCCTTGACGTTTGTATAGGTGGCTGATTGACGCATGTTTAAAGTCAATTGCTATTATCTCAGTCTACCATATTTGCTGAACGAATACGGGGAGCTTCTAAATTAGAGCTCTACCAGGCTCTTGCACAAACATCAGTAGCAATTGAGACTGAATCAAGAGTCTTTCCATTAAAAAATGTAAGAATTGCGTTTAGTGTCTCTTTTAGCGTTGGTGTTGATTTTAGTGAATCATTTAGAAGCAGTCCATGGCTTGATTGTTTCAAGAAGATAGTTGGTTTATTATATTATTAACGTGTTTGACATGGCGTTGTCTTATATTTCCTCGGTCTGAGAGTACGGTGTTTGCATTTACACTTATAAAGGAAGATGATGTTGGCCCATATATACACACTTCTAATTATATTTATCGCTCACTTGTACATATCATCTATACGTACCAATCTTCTAGGTTTCCCATCTTCTAGGTAAATACTTATTTTCGTGTATACATTGTCCAGCTAAATAGTAACTACATCCTCTAGGTACATACATCTCCTAGGTACATACATCTTCTAGGTACATACATCTTCTAGGTGCATACATCTTCTAGGTACATACATCTTCTAGCTACATACATCTTCTAGATACATACATCTTCTAGATACATACATCTTCTAGCTACATACATCTTCTAGATACATACATATTCTAGGTACATACATCTTCTAGTTACATACATCACTTAGATACATACATCTTCTCGGTACATACATCACTTAGATACATACATCTCCTAGGTACATACATCTTCTAGGTACATACATCTTCTAGGTACATACATATCCTGGGTACATACATCTCCTAGTTACATACATCACTTAGATACATACATCTTCTCGGTACATACATCACTTAGATACATACATCTTCTAGGTACATACATCACATAGATACATACATCACTTAGATACATACATCACTTAGATACATACATCTTCTAGGTACATATATCACTTAGATACATACATCGTCTAGGTACATACATCTTCTAGGTACATACATATCCTGGGTACATACATCTCTAGTTACATACATCACTTAGATACATACATCTTCTCGGTACATACATCACTTAGATACATACATCTCCTAGGTACATAGATCACTTAGATACATACATCTTCTCGGTACATACATCACTTAGATACATACATCTTCTCGGTACATACATCACTTAGATGCATACATCTTCTCGGTACATACATCACTTAGATACATACATCTCGTAGGTACATACATCACTTAGATACATACATCTTCTCGGTACATACATCACTTAGATACATACATCTTCTAGGTACATAGATCACTTAGATACATACATCTTCTCGGTACATACATCACATAGATACATACATCACCTAGATACATACATCACTTAGATACATACATCACTTAGATACATACATCTTCTCGGTACATACATCATTAGATACATACATCTTCTCGGTACATACATCACTAGATACATACATCACTTAGATACATACATCTTCCTGGTACATACATCACTTAGATACATACATCTTCTAGGTACATAGATCACTTAGATACATACATCTTCTCGGTACATACATCACTTAGATACATACATCTCCTAGGTACATAGATCACTTAGATACATACATCTTCTCGGTACATACATCACATATATACATACATCACCTAGATACATACATCACTTAGATACATACATCACTTAGATACATACATCTTCTCGGTACATACATCACTTAGATACATACATCTTCTCGGTACATACATCACTTAGATACATACATCTTCTCGGTACATACATCACTTAGATACATACATCTTCTCGGTACATACATCACTTAGATACATACATCTTCTCGGTACATACATCACTTAGATACATACATCACTTAGATACATACATCTTCTAGGTACATACATCACTTAGATACATACATCTTCTCGGTACATATATCACTTAGATACATACATCACTTAGATACATACATCTCTAGATACATACATCCCTAGATACATACATCTCTAGATACATATCATCCTAGATACATACATCTCCTAGATACATACATCTCCTAGATACATACATCTCCTAGATACATACATCTCTAGATACATACATCACTTAGATACATACATCTTCTAGGTACATACATCTCCTAGATACATACATCTCCTAGATACATACATCTCCTAGGTATATACATGTCATGTGTGCATTCATCTTCTATGTATATTAACGTAAGCAGTCTATAAAATATGTGCTTATATGTCAATGCTATTTTCTGTAAATAAGTGAAATTAACTGCACCAGTTTCCTTGTATTTTCAATGTTTCTATCAAATATGTATGTGCTAAAATATAACTTGCAAACTCAAACATAATTGACAACAAATACAGTCATTTCCCATATGACGATTAGTAGGAAACTCTGAAATGAAGACAAGATAAAACTCGCATTAACCAATAATATATTTGCAGATGCTCAAGGAACGCAAGGATATACATTATGAAATAACAAAATGAAGAATGTCAATCAATACGATAAGAAGAGAAATAAATGATATCTTTTGAAACTTAAAAACAGATAAAAACTAGACCAGGAATGGAGTTTAATGTATAAAATTAGAGCTCTTGATTGTTACAATATCTTTATAAAATTACAAATTATATATAAAATGTGGAAAATGTAAGAGGAATCAATAATGAGATGTCAACAAAAGTGGCAGACGAGATAAATAGATCGTACATACGGTATATGGGCATTCAAAGTGAACCATTTTATGATACAAATACGGGAATGTTTAACAAACGTTAGAGAATCTGAATTTACTTGTCAATGGGAAATATATACACTATCACTACTTTCTTTCTATTTGATATCTATTCAAGTCTCAAGTTATTCATTTCAGCGTCAGTAATTCTAGCACGCGCCCTCGAGTGGGACTCATATACAGTTGTTCCGTGGCCTCCGTTAACATAAGACCAGCGAGCTCAGGCAATATTCTAGGTAATCAGACCACAAACGTCGCATGTTAAATTGCAGAAACCCTTGCAGTGTTCTATCAAACACTTTTAAAAACCAGCCTCCATTAACAGGAATTTTGGTTTTACCTTCTGAACTAGTCGTCCTTATATTGCCGGGTGTTACGAGTTGTGCCAACAGCTTCTAATATTTCTGTGTTCCATTGCTTTCATGGTTGATACTTAGCCTTGCATAAAGCACTTACCTCTAATGTCGTAGTAGTAAGGTTTGTTTGAATGACGAGATGCACTGAGATGAGGAAAGCACGCCTGCACGCAATAAAGCGCTTACCTCTAATGTCGGAGTAGTAAGGTTTGTTTGAATGACGAGATGCACTGAGATGAGGAAAGCACGCCTGCACGCAATAAAGCGCTTACCTCTAATGTCGTAGTAGTAAGGTTTGTTTGAATGACGAGATGCACTGAGATGAGGAAAGCACGCCTGCACGCAATAAAGCGCTTACCTCTAATGTCGGAGTAGTAAGGTTCGTTTGAATGACGAGATGCACTGAGATGAGGAAAGCACGCCTGCACGCAATAAAGCGCTTACCTCTAATGTCGTAGTAGTAAGGTTTGTTTGAATGACGAGATGCACTGAGATGAGGAAAGTACGCCTGCACGCAATAAAGCGCTTACCTCTAATGTCGTAGTAGTAAGGTTTGTTTGAATGACGAGATGCACTGAGATGAGGAAAGCACGCCTGCACGCAATAAAGCGCTTACCTCTAATGTCGGAGTAGTAAGGTTCGTTTGAATGACGAGATGCACTGAGATGAGGAAAGCACGCCTGCACCTAATAAAGCGCTTACCTCTAATGTCGTAGTAGTAAGGTTTGTTTGAATGACGAGATGCACTGAGATGAGGAAAGCACGCCTGCACGCAATAAAGCGCTTACCTCTAATGTCGTAGTAGTAAGGTTTGTTTGAATGACGAATGCACTGAGATGAGAAAGCACGCCTGCACTCAATAAAGCGCTTACCTCTAATGTCGAGAGTAAGGTTCGTTTGAATGACGAGATCACTGAGATGAGAAGCACGCCTGCACTCAATAAGCGCTTACCTCTAATGTCTAGATAGTAAGGTTTGTTTGAATGACGAGATGCACTGAGATGAGGAAAGCACGCCTGCACGCTAAACAGCTTACCTCTATTGTCGTAGTATAAGGTTTGTTTGAATGACGAGATGCACTGAGATGAGGAAAGCACGCCTGCACGCAATAAAGCGCTTACCTCTAATGTCGGAGTAGTAAGGTTCGTTTGAATGACGAGATGCACTGAGATGAGGAAAGTACGCCTGCACGCAATAAAGCGCTTACCTCTAATGTCGTAGTAGTAAGGTTTGTTTGAATGACGAGATGCACTGAGATGAGGAAAGCACGCCTGCACGCAATAAAGCGCTTACCTCTAATGTCGGAGTAGTAAGGTTCGTTTGAATGACGAGATGCACTGAGATGAGAAAGGACGCCTGCACGCAATAAAGCGCTTACCTCTAATGTCGTAGTAGTAAGGTTTGTTTGAATGACGAGATGCACTGAGATGAGGAAAGCACGCCTGCACGCAATAAAGCGCTTACCTCTAATGTCGGAGTAGTAAGGTTCGTTTGAATGACGAGATGCACTGAGATGAGGAAAGCACGCCTGCACGCACAATAAGCGCTTACCTCTAATGTCGGAGTAGTAAGGTTCGTTTGAATGACGAGATGCACTGAGATGAGGAAAGCACACCTGCACGCAATAAAGCGCTTACCTCTAATGTCGGAGTAGTAAGGTTCGTTTGAATGACGAGATGCACTGAGATGAGGAAAGCACGCCTGCACGCAATATTAGTGCCATATTAGGCACCATGATTACGCTTCAATTTATAGCGAAGGAACGAAAACAATAGTAGTGCTAGTTGTAGAATTATTCTTCTTCTTCTTTCAACTCCCAACGGAGCACAGGTCTTCAGCAAACTTCTTCCAGCTATTCCTCTCTCTTACCATCCCTTCCAACTCTTTCCATGTTTGACCTATTCTTCCTCCAGCTCTCTTCTCCGGGTCTGTCTAGGCCTTCCCCTACTCCTCTTTCCCTCTGGTTTCTAAAACAGTGCTGTCTTGCAATGAGATATGGGATACTGTTGAGTGTTAACAGTGCTGTCTTGCAATGAGATATGGGATACTGTTGAGTGTTAACAGTGCTGTCTTGCAATGAGATATGGGATACTGTTGAGTGGTAATAGTGCTGTCTTGCAATGAGATATGGGATACTGTTGAGTGGTCTTGCAATGAGATATGGGATACTGTTGAGTGGTCTTGCAATGAGATATGGGATACTGTTGAGTGGTCTTGCAATGAGATATGGGTTACTGTTGAGTGGTCTTGCAATGAGATATGGGTTACTGTTGAGTGGTCTTGCAATGAGATATGGGTTACTGTTGAGTGGTCTTGCAATGAGATATGGGTTACTGTTGAGTGGTCTTGCAATGAGATATGGGTTACTGTTGAGTGGTCTTGCAATGAGATATGGGATACTGTTGAGTGGTCTTGCAATGAGATATGGGATACTGTTGAGTGGTAACAGCTTTGCATGGCAGAACTATTTTAGTGTCTTTTCTCTTAACCTTTCGATCCATTGAGTCTATTCACGTCTCACGGCCCTTCTACAATGTACTTTAGGCCCCGTCTCACGGATTCCTCATGTACTAAGCACCTGTCTCACGGCAATTTACAATGTACTGTATGAGCCTCACGGTAATTCAATGCTTTGCACCGTTCAGGCAACTCAATGTACTGTTCCACGCCTCACGGCAAATCTACAATGTATGTATGCACCGTCTCACGGCAATTCTACAATGTACTGTATGTACCGTCTCACGGCAATTCTACAATGTACTGTATGCACCGTCTCACGGTAATTCTACAATGTACTGTATGCACCGTCTCACGGCAATTCTACAATGTACTGTATGCACCGTCTCACGGCAATTCTACAATGTACTGTATGCACCGTCTCACGGCAATTCTACAATGTACTGTATGCACGTCTAGTTATAATTCTACAATGTACTGTATGCACCGTCTCACGGCAATTCTACAATGTACTGTATGCACCGTCTCACGGCAATTCTACAATATACTGTATGCACCGTCTCACGGTAATTCTACAATATACTGTATGCACCGTCTCACGGCAATTCTACAATATACTGTATGCACCGTCTCACGGCAATTCTACAATATACTGTATGCACCGTCTCACGGCAATTCTACAATGTACTGTATGCACGTCTAGTTATAATTCTACAATGTACTGTATGCACGTCTAGTTATAATTCTACAATGTACTGTATGTACGTCTAGTGGTAATTCTACAATATACTGTATGCACGTCTAGTTATAATTCTACAATGTACTGTATGCCCGTCTAGTTATAATTCTACAATGTTCGGTATGCACGTATAGTTATAATTCTACAATGTTCTGTATGCACGTATAGTTATAATTCTACAATGTTCTGTATGCACGTATAGTTATAATTCTACAATGTACTGTATACACGTCTAGTGGTAATTCTACAATGTACTGTATACACGTCTAGTTATAATTCTACAATGTACTGTATACACGTATAGTTATAATTCTACAATGTTCTGTATGCACGTCTAGTTATAATTCTACAATGTACTGTATGCACGTCTAGTGGTAAAAACAATTACGTTGTGAAAATGTACGATCTAGCTGTGTTGGTTTTTTTTTCTATAATGTTAAAGGTTTCTGTGACGCAGAGGTTATGTGCTGGCCTCACGTTTGACAAGTACACGGTTCGCTCTCTCGTGGAGTCATCGGGATATTTGTTCAGAGATTCCTGATCTCAATGTAGATGACATTTGGCTGTTCAAACTCGATAAGAGAAGGCTAGAAAGCCGCTGACCCGGCAACATTTGGCAGTTCAAACTCGATAAGAGAAGGCTAGAAAACCGCTGACCCGGCAACATTTGGCAGTTCAAACTCGATAAGAGAAGGCTAGAAAACCGCTGACCCGGCAACATTTGGCAGTTCAAACTCGATAAGAGCAGGCTAGAAAACCGCTGACCCGGCAACATTTGGCAGTTCAAACTCGATAAGAGCAGGCTAGAAAGCCGCTGACCCGGCAACATTTGGCAGTTCAAACTCGATAAGAGCAGGCTAGAAAACCGCTGACCCGGCAACATTTGGCAGTTCAAACTCGATAAGAGCAGGCTAGAAAACCGCTGACCCGGCAACATTTGGCAGTTCAAACTCGATAAGAGCAGGCTAGAAAACCGCTGACCCGGCAACATTTGGCAGTTCAAACTCGATAAGAGCAGGCTAGAAAGCCGCTGACCCGGCAACATTTGGCAGTTCAAACTCGATAAGAGCAGGCTAGAAAACCGCTGACCCGGCAACATTTGGCAGTTCAAACTCGATAAGAGCATTCTAGAAAACCGCTGACCCGGCAACATTTGGCAGTTCAAACTCGATAAGAGCAGGCTAGAAAGCCGCTGACCCGGCAACATTTGGCAGTTCAAACTCGATAAGAGCAGGCTAGAAAGCCGCTGACCCGGCAACATTTGGCAGTTCAAACTCGATAAGAGCAGGCTAGAAAACCGCTGACCCGGCAACATTTGGCAGTTCAAACTCGATAAGAGCAGGCTAGAAAGCCGCTGACCCGGCAACATTTGGCAGTTCAAACTCGATAAGAGCAGGCTAGAAAACCGCTGACCCGGCAACATTTGGCAGTTCAAACTCGATAAGAGCAGGCTAGAAAACCGCTGACCCGGCAACATTTGGCAGTTCAAACTCGATAAGAGCAGGCTAGAAAGCCGCTGACCCGGCAACAATTGGCAGTTCAAACTCGATAAGAGCAGGCTAGAAAACCGCTGACCCGGCAACATTTGGCAGTTCAAACTCGATAAGAGCAGGCTAGAAAACCGCTGACCCGGCAACATTTGGCAGTTCAAACTCGATAAGAGCAGGCTAGAAAACCGCTGACCCGGCAACATTTGGCAGTTCAAACTCGATAAGAGCAGGCTAGAAAACCGCTGACCCGGCAACATTTGGCAGTTCAAACTCGATAAGAGCAGGCTAGAAAGCCGCTGACCCGGCAACATTTATTATATAGGTTAATAACTTAAATTTCTACAAAATAGTTTCAGCATCTTCAAAATTACATCGGGGACGCTTGCCGGTGCTACGGAGTTCGTGCAATGCCGCTGAGATATTCCTGTGTAGGAAATAGATCGGAGCACAGAGGGTTACTCACCGAAGTGCAAAGATGATGGTCCTATCAATCAATCTATAAATCGTGTTTCTAATTGTCTGGCTATTTTCTTATCTCTATTATTACTCCCACTTTTGTCCACAGACATTTTATCTCCGTTGTTGTAATGGACGGTTGTTGTAATGGACGGTTGTTGTAATGGACGGTTGTTGTAATGGACGGTTGTTGTAATGGACGGTTGTTGTAATGGACGGTTGTTGTAATGGACGGTTGTTGTAATGGACGGTTGTTGTAATGAAAACTGATATCACATGATACATAAAGCTATTCACGACAGAGATGAAGTGTCTATGCAGAATGCCGGGAGTAACCAGAAGAGACCGGTTTAGAAATGAAGACATCACCGGGAGTAACCAGAAGAGACCGGTTTAGAAATGAAGACATCAGGGAAAAAAAGTGAAAAAAATCAAGAAACAACAAACTAAATGGTTCGGCTACACAAGCAGATTACCAACAGACAGTGCATCTCAAAGAGAAATGCTACTCCGATGCAATGGATACAAAGCAAAGGCAGGCCACTTAAAAATTGGGCCTCAGAGATAACTGAGGCAACAAAAAACACCGTACACAAAAACCCGTTCTAGAAACCACTTCTTATCGTGGTGATAGAGATGAAGAAAAGAAGAAGGAAGAAGTTCAATGCCATTATAAAGCAGGGAAAGTATAGGAATCAGTGATCGATGCCAGCATGGTGAATACATAATATGAAACAATGAAGAACACGCTGTTTCAACAGATGATCCATTCATTATTGCACGTGAACTTCATATCTTATATTTGCCTATAACCAACACGAAGATTATCCTCTATCGTTGCAGCCTTTCACTAAACTAACCAAATAAGAGCTATCGAACGCTCATTGTTGAATCGCTCATTAATGTCTATATTATCTAATAATATCAAATACATGTGTACGCATATCAGCGCTTGTAAGTTTCTGATCTTATTGTGGGAGTCTCAATAGCGAAGTTGTACACATATCAGCGCTTGTAAGTTTCTGATCTCATTGTGGGAGTCTCAATAGCAAAGTTGTACACATATCAGCGCTTGTAAGTTTCTGATCTTATTGTGGGAGTCTCAATAGCGAAGTTGTACGCATATCAGCGCTTGTAAGTTTCTGATCTTATTGTGGGAGTCTCAATAGCGAAGTTGTACGCATATCAGCGCTTGTAAGTTTCTGATCTTATTGTGGGAGTCTCAATAGCGAAGTTGTACGCATATCAGCGCTTGTAAGTTTCTGATCTCATTGTGGGAGTCTCAATAGCGAAGTTGTACGCATATCAGCGCTTGTAAGTTTCTGATCTTATTGTGGGAGTCTCAATAGCGAAGTTGTACGCATATCAGCGCTTGTAAGTTTCTGATCTTATTGTGGGAGTCTCAATAGCGAAGTTGTACGCATATCAGCGCTTGTAAGTTTCTGATCTTATTGTGGGAGTCTCAATAGCAAAGTTGTACGCATATCAGCGCTTGTAAGTTTCTGATCTTATTGTGGGAGTCTCAATAGCGAAGTTGTACGCATATCAGCGCTTGTAAGTTTCTGATCTTATTGTGGGAGTCTCAATAGCGAAGGTGTACGCATATCAGCGCTTGTAAGTTTCTGATCTTATTGTAGGAGTCTCAATAGCGAAGTTGTACGCATATCAGCGCTTGTAAGTTTCTGATCTTATTGTAGGAGTCTCAATAGCGAAGTTGTACGCATATCAGCGCTTGTAAGTTTCTGATCTTATTGTAGGACTCTCAATAGCGAAGTTGTACGCATATCAGCGGCGCTTGTAAGTTTCTGATCTTATTGTGGGAGTCTCAATAGCGAAGTTGTACACATATCAGCGCTTGTAAGTTTCTGATCTTATTGTGGGAGTCTCAATAGCGAAATTGTACACAGATCAGCGCTTGTAAGTTTCTGATCTTATTGTGGGAGTCTCAATAGCGAAGTTGTACACATATCAGCGCTTGTAAGTTTCTGATCTTATTGTGGGAGTCTCAATAGCGAAGTTGTACACATATCAGCGCTTGTAAGTTTCTGATCTTATTGTGGGAGTCTCAATAGCGAAGTTGTACACATATCAGCGCTTGTAAGTTTCTGATCTTATTGTGGGAGTCTTAATAGCGAAGTTGTTTGACTGTTGTTCTGAAAGTTGTGGTTTCAAATCCTGACCCAGACACATTTGTATTGTTGTCATGAGATCCCGAGGATTGTTGCAAGAGCTACGTAGCTCATGCTTTGGACAAAGATTTCGGGAGATGGCATGCTTTCTCTGCAGATATGGATGGAGCCATGTTAGGAAACCCGGTGCAATAAAGGCAATCCTATGCCTTTGGATTCTTTTTTATTTTGTTGCGCCCACATGAAACGGCGTGATGAGATGTAGTCTTCTAACTTGGGTCAGATATGGTGCATCTGTAGCTGTTAGTACATGCGGTTGTAGGATTTCTGTGACGTTGTATTGCCATCGGGTTATTGGTCTTCCTAAAGCCATACGATCATGATGTCGATAGGTACGTATAATGAATATTTAAAGAAAACATAAACTAGACATTCATGTCAATGGTACTACAATCAACCATGTGAAATAATTCAAATACTTTTGAAGCATATTCACAGAAGACGGAAGACTAGATAGATAGATAGACGCTAGAAGCAAAATAGCAAATGTTGTAGCCTACCAGCTAGCCCCATTGTCAAGGCGCCCACAAACTTCACTGACAGCTACGCAACAGATGATCAACATCTTTTTCATACCTACTTCGTGTTACCAGAGCTAAACATGGACCATGAGCAAAGTGTATCCATAAAAAAATAACTACATGTGAAATGCGCTGCCTACCAAAAGTTTTCAGCAACACCAGAAAAGTCATCACCAAAGAGTCACCAACATCAGCATAAGAAAGAAATTCGGCCACATACCCTTGCATGAATTACATTGAGAAACAAAGAGTGAAGTGGTTTGACCACTTAATAAGAATGCATTCAAACTTGACAGGATACAGAGTCTTCAATAATAGAACATCAGGAACGAAGGCCAGAGGAAGACCACGAAACGATGGTTAGATGGCATAGCAGAATCCTTTCAAAGAGCAAAAATAACAATAAAAATCCTATAGAACAGAGCAAGACAAAAACAGACAACCACGACACTGGACACCAATCCGGTATCAGTGTGACGACAAAAGAAGAAGTAGGTATGTGATGGTAGCAGATCTCGTTCTATTCTCATGATGGTAGTGAACTACTTTGCTTCTGAAATATCTTTGTTATAAAACGTAATTTATATTTGTGAGTTACAGAAAAAAAACTTGAGAAAGTCAAAGTCTAGAATCACGAAATATTGAAGGTTTTTTTTGCAGCAATTTGAAACCAAACTCGATCATTTTCACCTTTTCGTGTTTTCATTACCACGTTACTAGTTAGTTAAGTTGGTTTTAAAATGTATTCATTTCATAGTATGTTCTTTCAATCATTATACTATGTCACTGAGCATGCACAGCGGTAAAAGAAAAAAATATAGCTGATTCATTTATGAACTATAAAAATCAGTTAAAAATCGGATTAAAATGTCTTGAATTTACAAGCACAAAGTCTATAATGTTACCAAAATAAACAGAAGCACAGAAATCAGGAAAATAATTGTTGGAACAACTTCTTATATAATTCTGTTTTGTTACACACCGTTAGGATAAGAAGAGATTTCTAGAACAAGCTTTTGTGAGAGCTAAGTAAATTGTGTCTGTCTTTCACTGCCTTCATTATTTATTTTTTCCACCTTTTGCGGGAACGAACTTTTGCTTTATTTGTATCAACTGTATCGAAGTAGCACTGCCTTTGAGGTGCACTGTTTACTTGTAATATGATTATGTAGCAGAACCATTTAATTTATAGTATTTAGATGAAGTTAGGTATCGTCTGTGGTTTAGGGGATTGTGACTCGGGTTATTAACCCCGACGTTCTGAGTTCGAATCACGCTGCGGACAGTTTGGTTGCAAATTGTTTCGCGTGGATTTTTACCAAAGGACGATGGCACCACCCGTTCAGAAAACAATGGCAAACTACTGAACGTAATAATGCCTAGAGAAATCACAAACAGCGTTAAAAGCTGGGGTTGATTCGCATAGTCCTGTAAAGGATATGCGATTAACTTAGATGAAGTTAAGTACTGATATTGTACCCAAATATTTCCTTATAACATTTTCCTAAATTGTGGTAACTTCTTGATACTCCCAGCATTCTTAGACACTTCATCTCTGTCGTGACTAGCTTTCTTCTATCGTCTGATGTTAGCGTCCAGGGTTGGCCCTGATAGCACAATATTAGAAGAAAGAGAGTATTGTACGGTGTTCTGTAAGTGTCTTCCGGGGATATACTTGCATTGTAAAATTGTTGTCATGTGCCCTATAATTTGATTCATTGCATCTACTTTGGATTTCGTTAGTTGTTCTTTCCTTTGCTGAAATGTAGGAACAACATTATACATAAAATATATGGTAATAAACAAAAAATAAATTGTTAAGATATCTTACAAGAATGAATTCCATCTAACTAGCACCTTGTGCTTGGAACATCAGACGATTGACCTGGACAGGGATGATAGACACAGATGGACAGGCATGCAAGAAATACTAACAAAACATTGGTTAACATAAGGTATCTGTGCAAGATTCTCTTCTCTCGATTTAATTGGCTCGGTTCATTCTTCGCATGGATCTTTCGGGATATTTTTGCGAAGATAAAATTTCAAATCTTTTCACAGACGGACGACAAAACTCAGGTCTAATTTGTGTCAAATGACCCTTGGCAGTTTCAAATAGATAAGAGTAGGCTGCAAAGCCGCAGCCAGGGTAACAATAATTTTATAATAACATTCCTACATATATTATTATCATCATCAACGTCATGGAACGTTCGTCCATGCTACAAAGTCTTGCACTGCCATTGAGATCTTGCAGTGTAAGAAAGAGATTCATGCAATGCAGTGTACACAGCAGTGGCGCAGGAAAAAAGGGGTACCTAGAGAGACATTGATGCTTTTTGAAGCAGAACTCAAACATATACGAAGGACTAGGTTCGACGTAGAAAGAAAGGCACTCGATGAAATGGTATGGGCATATGTTGTTTCTGCTTCATGTGCTCTTGTGTTGGACGAGAACTAATGAGGAAGACAGAGATCTGAGCACAAATGGTTATTCACCGAAGTGCAATGATGACATTCCTATCAATCAATCAACTTATCAATCAATCTACTTGAGCTAGCAGTAAGCTTTACAACACGGTCGGTTCAGCTTCTAACAGCACAGTGGTTAAACGTGTATTGTGACTATATACTTCAGACATGGGTAGAAAGTCACAATGTGTCTTTGTCTGCGTCGCTAGAAAGCAAGAACATCATTTATATTATTATACAATACCGTCTATAATCTAGAAACTAAATCTAATACAGGCAATATACTTAATGGCAGCTTTTACCGATGTCTCAAGTGCTGCTCCAGTAGAATGTTGACCATTGTACTCGTGTACTTGTACTTTATTAGCAGTGAAAATGTGTAGTCACTGAACGGTTTGTGTTAGTGCGCTAGGGTCGTAGTCTACAAGTCGATTTGTGTCTCTGTGTATTTAAGTACATTTTTACTCAATTGTATTCCAATTGTGGACACAGTTATGTGAGGCAGAGTGTACACGATATTGAAAGGTTTGCGATGTGACGAATGAGTTAGGCAGAATGTATATATGTTTGTGGCTCACTGTTAGCGAAGTTGACATAACACGATACGCTTATGATACCGAGCCGTGGATATTCCTGAGTTCTGGGCCAGTTTTAAAAAAAAATGTTGTTGAGGCTTACCCGTTAGCGCCGCAGCGGGTGGACCCAGGTTACGTTTGAAATGTGTACAAATTCCGAGCGTCGTTATACTTTCCATTGAGAGTTGCATTTTAAAAATATGTCTAATTGTCTATTGATTCTATGAATTCTTTTGACTTGGATCAAGTGTGACCTACACTTTGATCGGGCAAATATTATAGGTGTTCACAGGGTTGGACTCCAGTTTAGCTGATCCTTTACTTATATAATAGCATTTACGTAAATAACAACTTCTATTTTTATATAAATACCATACCATATCAAATGTGGTACTATAATAGCAGAGCTGGACTACAGTTTAGCTGATCCTTTACTTATATAATATCATTTACATAAATAACTACTACATTTATATAAATACCAAAAGAAATAAAATGTGGTACTATAATATGGAGGATTATGTTCTTAAAAAACGTATTTGTAGCCCACATGTACACACGTAATTGGATAATAAATATCATCATGTGCCGATCTACATCGAAGATTGGCTAGACTGAACCTCAAAGTTCTCATATATCCAACTGAATAATTGTTCTACAACGTTGATGGGCCCGCCTCCCCAGTATGTTCTTAGCGCGTTGGACGACGGGTGACAATCCCCTGTGATTGCTGTTCAATTCCTCGAGCTGGCAGAAAAGCCACAGGTTCTCCAGATTCTCGTTGTCCATGGCACCGAGCCGAGGAGCTGAAAGCTCAAACGCTTCTGGATCGGAAATAAAAACCAACACAAAATAACGTTGATGGACAACATGTTAGTATAAGGTCAAGATAAGATTATTTTATGATGGCTAGTAATTTGACAGAAGTTTATCTTTATCTACCATTTGAAAGATGTCTATGTAAATCTATATAGTTCGAAAATTAGAAAAGAGCAAATATTTAGCTAGGCTTCGAACCACTATCATCGTAACGGAGGCACGTATTTATCAACTACACTATCCAGCAATCCGAACGTGTGGTGACGGAGCTGGCAGGGAAAGCAAAGAATAATACCAATTCGACCTACAAGGCATGTCGTAGGAGGAGACTGATGTAGAACTTAGGAAGCTACCTAGTAAATAAAAAGCATGGCAGAAATCGGATGTGCCTTCTTACCTGTAGACACATAACTGGCACAACGTACAATCGCTCTTAGGCTCAGATCAAATACAAATCACACATAGGGGTTAACAAGTGGTCGATATGGAGCGTTCGAAGAAGAAAAAAGACTATCGAGAAAAAATAATAATTTAGTAACAATACTACTCTCATGTTGTTCGAATGTTAACACTACATTACTACTCTCATGTTGTTAGAATGTCAACACTACATTACTACTCTCATGTTGTTAGAATGTCAACACTACATTACTACTCTAATGTTGTTAGAATGTCAACACTACATTACTACTCTCATGTTGTTAGAATGTCAACACTACATTACTACTTTCATGTTGTTAGAATGTCAACACTACATTACTACTCTCATGTTGTTAGAATGTCAACACTACATTACTACTCTCATGTTGTTAGAATGTCAACACTACATTACTACTCTCATGTTGTTAGAATGTCAACAATTTCAACACTACATTACTACTCTCATGTTGTTAGAATGACAACAATTTCAACACTACATTACTACTCTCATGTTCTTAGAATGTCAACAATTTCAACACTACATTACTACTCTCATGTTGTTAGAATGTCAACACTACATTACTACTCTCATGTTGTTAGAATGTCAACACTACATTACTACTCTCATGTTGTTAGAATGTCAACACTACATTACTACTCTCATGTTGTTAGAATGTCAACACTACATTACTACTCTCATGTTGTTAGAATGTCAACACTACATTACTACTCTCATGTTGTTAGAATGCCAACACTACATTACTACTCTCATGTTGTTAGAATGTCAACACTACATTACTACTCTCATGTTGTTAGAATGTCAACACTACATTACTACTCTCATGTTGTTAGAATCAACCCTACATTAGCTAGTCATAGGAGTTGTAGAATGTCGAAAATATAATTCATACATTACTACTCTCATGTTGTTAGAATGTCAACACTACATTACTACTCTCATGTTGTTAGAATGTCAACACTACATTACTACTCTCATGTTGTTAGAATGTCAACACTACATTACTACTCTCATGTTGTTAGAATGTCAACACTACATTACTACTCTCATTTTGTTAGAATGTCAACACTACATTACTACTCTCATGTTGTTAGAATGTCAACACTACATTACTACTCTCATGTTGTTAGAATGTCAACACTACAATACTACTCTCATGTTGTTAGAATGTCAACACTACATTACTACTCTCATGTTGTTAGAATGTCAACACTACAATACTACTCTCATGTTGTTAGAATGTCAACACTACATTACTACTCTCATGTTGTTAGAATGTCAACACTACATTACTACTCTCATGTTGTTAGAATGTCAACACTACATTTCTACTCTCATGTTGTTAGAATGTCACAATTTCACACAATTACTACTCTCATGTTGTTAGAATGTCAACATTTCACTAATTACTACTCTCATGTTGTTAGAATGTCAACATTTCAACATACTTACTCTCATGTTGTTAGAATGTCAACACTACAAATTTCTACTCTCATGTTGTTAGAATGTCAACAATTGTCAACACTACATACTACTCTCATGTTGTTAGAATGTCAATTTCAAACTACATTACTACTCGCATGTTGTTAGAATGTCAACAATTTCAACACTACATTACTACTCTCATGTTGTTAGAATGTCAACAATTTCAACACTACATTACTACTCTCATGTTGTTAGAATGTCAACAATTTCAACACTACATTACTACTCTCATGTTGTTAGAATGTCAACAATTTCAACACTACATTACTCTCTCATTTGTTAGAATGTCAAATTTCACACTACATTACACTCTCATGTTGTTAGAATGTCCATTTCACTACATTACTTTCATGTTGTTGAACACACTACATTACTACTCTCATGTTGTTAGAATGTCAACAATTTCAACACTACATTACTACTCTCATGTTGTTAGAATGTCAACAATTTCAACACTACATTACTACTCTCATGTTGTTAGAATGTCAACAATTTCAACACTACATTACTACTCGCATGTTGTTAGAATGTCAACAACAACTCATTACTACTCTCTGTTAAATGTCAACAATTACTACATTCTACTCGATGTTGTTAGAATGTCAACAATTTCAACACTACATTACTACTCCATGTTGTTAGAATGTCAACAATTTCAACACTATACTATTTGTATAAGTCACATTACCTCATTACTACTCTCATGTTGTTAGAATGTCAACAATTTCAACACTACATTACTACTCTCATGTTGTTAGAATGTCAACAATTTCAACACTACATTACTACTCTCATGTTGTTAGAATGTCAACAATTTCAACACTACATTACTACTCGCATGTTGTTATAATGTCAACAATTTCAACACTACATTACTACTCTCATGTTGTTAGAATGTCAACAATTTCAACACTACATTACTACTCTCATGTTGTTAGAATGTCAACAATTTCAACACTACATTACTACTCTCATGTTGTTAGAATGTCAACAATTTCAACACTACATTACTACTCTCATGTTATTAGAATGTCAACAATTTCGCGACTACATTCATATGTTCACAAATTTAATTGGATTAAATTTACGGAATATTGGTTTTTGGTTATTGGTTACTAAACGGACGTAATTTGCACTCCGGGCAGACCCATAGGTTCTCAGTCTCTCCCAACAGATATCGAAAAGTATGCATACTGATGGTTCCCATTGTTCGCTGATTAAACACATCTCTCACGCTGCCCCTCAGGCATCCAGTTCTACTTGTATAACGGGTAACTCCAAACTGCCTAAATCGCTTCAATGATTCAACGTCTATTTTAGTGACCTCATCCAACAGACAGTCGCCAAGAGACCAAAGAACATCCCCCTTATCCACCTTCAACTCCCCAATAATTGATGCTGTTGATGTACCAAGCCGTGATGGATAGAATATATTCACTGCTTCTTGCAATCGTTTTCGCGGCATGTTTCTCTGCGATCCTTGAATAACATTGTTACAGTCATTCACTCTTGCTTAATTTGAGCAGGTCTACACATAATGTGTAACTTAATCCGCAAGCTTTCGGTGCAATTTAACATGCAATCGGTTCAGTTGGAAACTCACTTAGTTTTCTATTCTGGCTTCAATTTGCGGTACTTGTCTACTATCAAATGTTGAGTCAGATTCTCAGTGTTGGTAAATGGATTACAATTGTCAACAATAGCAATTTGTGTTACAGTATTCTAACTCTGTTTATAATAAGATGTCGCTCTGACTCAAAACACTCACCTTGTCAATTGGGCTACACGCCTGGTTGTCCTTATCGAAACAATAATGTGTGCGACATTAAATTAAGAGTTATATATATATATATATATATTATCATCCCTTATCTTCCATGCTGGAGAGCTGTGTTCAATTCACGGTATGGTGAAGGATTTTTTCTTGTGTGGGTATAAATGAAAATTCTAACCTGAATAGCTTCACGGCGACTGCACTAGCCACGCGGCCATTACATTTCTCAGGCTCTCGTCCCACTTGTCCTACACCGCCCTAACAAGTGGTACTACAGGCAGTAACAACAGTTTATTTAAAATCCATTAACTTGTATTGATCTAAACGTTGTCAACATGACATTCCTTTCAAGTTATTTAAAATCCATTATCTTGTATTGATCTAAACGTTGTCAACATGACATTCCTTTCAAGTTATTTAAAATTCATTATCTTGTATTGATCTAAACGTTGTCAACATGACATTCCTTTCAAGTTATTTAAAATTCATTATCTTGTATTGATCTAAACGTTGTCAACATGACATTCCTTTCAAGTTATTTAAAATTCATTATCTTGTATTGATCTAAACGTTGTCAACATGACATTCCTTTCAAGTTATTTATGCACATACTGTTTCTATTCATAAATTTGTGATCCTTGATTGGTTGATTTCGTGGATAGATGAGGGTCTCACGCTCAGATTGGTTTCTATGACATCAATGATACACTCCTACCAGTGAGACTGTAAATTTAACTTTAAAGCATTGTAACATTGTTGATCAGACTGACAATCGTGATTATTTATACTGGCTTGATTATTTTGAACAAACAAACTGTTCGTTTTTACCTTTGCTGCCGATATCTTCTACTATATATATAAAAATGGATGTTTGTCTGTTTGTTTGTTACCTATAGACTCGGAAACTATTGAACAGATTTAGCTAAAATTTACAGGATATGTTTGTTTTGATGTCGGGATGTTACCTGTCATAGTTTGAAATAGGTAGAACTGAAGATTTTAGAAAAAATCTATTTAAAAAAATAGCACGCTAATTTCATCGAGAGTTTATAACTAATTTGCCATTAACGTTTCCGGAAGTCTACAGTATACGCATTAATATATACACAATATTTGATGACGTATGATTTAAGTCAATTTTGCAAACAAGCTGAATTTAAAATACGCAATCCAGGTTTGTTTCTTCAAAGGATTTCTACTCATTTCTAATCATGATCATAGATACTGCAAATCATATTTTAAGTTATCGCCAACTATTCCATCAATGTTTGTTAGCTATGTTGGCAAAAATGGACTGCGAACGATTGCTCTTTATTCGATTAAACCAAACAAAACTACGATGAAAGGAATACGTTCATTTGAGGGAAGCTATTGGCATTGCAATAGATGGCAAGGCAAACAATTATGGCAAGATGGTTATTTTGCCATCAACGTTTACCTGAGGTACACGTTATATGCATGAATATTACCCAATATTCGATTACATGACAGAAACGGGGTGACCATTTATTATTTTGTAAATCAATCCATACCATTGACCGCTATAGCGGCGTGCAATTCTAAAATTAGTACAACCATTTCGCAATAGGTGGCGCGCGAGTCTTTTCCACAAATGATTCATACAGTTTACCTGATTTTCAAAACATTTTACGCTCAGTTTCTATGCATTTCCTCGTGAATAGAATAGAATTTAATCAAATGCTATTTTTTTAAATTTATTCCAGCGAAACATCAAAAGTGATATTTAATTCCGTGTGTGAAGACCAACAAGCTGCAGTTATTTCGAACTTCCAATTGCCGATCGATAAATTCACACGCTAATTTTCCACACGCTCTTCACGAATTTTCCACACATTTGCAATTATGCCTCCCAAACGAAAAGCTATTGGCCCATCTACCCTAGAGCACGAAAGAGAAAGGCATTACTAGCTTCAGAAACAGATGAGCAGAGGGAAGCAAGACTGCAAACCGTTCGAGTATGCACTGCTCAAGTCCGTTCAGCTGAAACAATCGAGCAACGGGAAGCAAGACTGGAAACCGTTCGAATACGCACTACTCTATCCAGACGAACACTGCACGTTGATTTAAATCTAGGTGCATTCAATTAC
The DNA here is from genome assembly GCA_020796225.1 of Arion vulgaris. NCBI lineage: Eukaryota > Metazoa > Mollusca > Gastropoda > Stylommatophora > Arionidae > Arion > Arion vulgaris. The sequence goes on along the minus strand of CM036753.1, from coordinate 52,435,741 downwards.
AATACTAATTAGATTACAGTCTTCATCCAAATGTGGTTATTGGAAAAATGGATAAATTATGCGTGTATTGCAGTGCCGTCAAATTTAAGAATGAAACACCAGGAATGTGCTGCGAGGGTGGAAAAGTGAAATTGCCAGTATTACATTCACCACCCGAATCATTATCAACGTTGGTAGCAGGTGACACAAGCCAATCGAAACATTTCTTGGCAAACATACGCTCGTACAATTCATGTTTCTGAATGACATCGTTCGGTGCAACAAATATCGTGCGCGAGAATTAAATGCCCACATTCAAGGGCAAATTTATCATCGTGCTGGCTCACTGCTACCACTTCCGGACGCAGATTACAAATTTCTTCAAATTTCTTACATGGGAAACACTGATGAACAAATTGATCAACGTTGTCGATTCAATACGGGTGCAAAACGAGAAAAAGTCGTTGCATTACAAACTTTATTCGATCAACACAACGAATTAATTCGATTGTTCAGAACACCCGCAACAAATACCAGCTGATGACTACCGAGTTGTACTTAGAGCAGACAAAACACCTGTTGGTCAACTCGAAAGACAGTACAATGCACCAACAATTGATGAAGTGGTAATTGTTATGGTTGGCGAAGAATTTAATTCGCGTGATATAATTCTTCATCGCAGAAGTGGTGATGTTCAGCGAGTCTCAGAAACTCATCGCTCCTACGACGGATTACAATATCCGATATTATTTTGGCAAGGAGAAGATGGATATCATTTCAACATCAAATTGGAAATCCAAAACAGATGAGGAAACGAATAAGAAAGTTGTGCTATGAATTATTATTCATATCGATTAATGATTCGTGAAAACGCTGAAAATCATATCTTGAAATGTCGATAATTGTTCCATCAATACATTGTCGATATGTATACGAAAATCGAAACTGAGCGACTCCTCTACATTCAATTAAATCAAACCAAGTTGCGTTCAGAACATTACATTCATTTACGTGATGCAATTGTTAATGATGGCAATGTGAATCCCAATGGATTGGGAAAAATGGTCATACTACCGGCCACATTTACAGGAAGTCCACGGCACATACATGAATACTCACAAGATGCAATGACATATGTTCGCGCCTATGGCCGTCCATATTTATTTATCACGATTACATGCAATCCTACGTGGGATGAAATTAAAGAACTTTTGTTAGCTGGGCAATTATCATCTGATCGTCATGATATTACTGCACGTGTATTCAAACAAAAATTGAAATCTTTAATGGATTTCATTGTCAAGCATCGTGTTTTTGAAGAGACACGTTTTTGGATGTATTCCATCGAATGGCAAAAAAGAGGATTGCCACATGCACACATTTTGATTTGGTTGATCGAAAAAGTCACACCAGAACAAATTGATCAAGTCATCTCAGCAGAAATACAATACCAGATGTCGACATTGATCCAGACTTATTTGAAGTCGTCATCAAAAACATTATTCATGGTCCATGTGGCTTACTCAACAATAATTCATTATGCATGTCTGATGGAAAATGCACGAAACGATACCCAAAAGACTTGCATGCCGATACTATCACTGGCAATGACGGATATCCTCTCTATCGTCGACGATAAAAGGAAGATGGCGGAAAATTCATCACTGTGAAAGTGCGAAACAATGATGTTGAAGTCGATAATCGTTGGGTTGTACCGTATTCACCGTTACTCTCGAAGACGTACAAAGCACACATCAATGTCGAGTATTGCAATTCCGGTGAAATCGATCAAGTACATTTGCAAATATGTCAACAAAGGAAGCGATATGACAGTTTTTGGAGTGGCAAATATAACTGCATTCATCGATGAAATCGAGCATTATCAACTGGGATGCTACATTAGTAGCAATGAAGCAGTATGGCGCATTTTATCATTTCCAATCCATGAACGACATCCAACAGTTGTTCATTTGGCAGTGCACCTTGAAAATGGACAGCGCGTGTACTTCACAACAGAAAATGCAAATGCACGAGCATTGTCACCATCGTCAACAAGTTAACTGCATTTTCTCAGTGTGTAGAGATGATATATTTGCAAAGACGCTACTTTACTCTGAACTGCCAACATACAACACATGGAATGCAGCAACGAAAAAGTTTCAACGTCGCAAACAAGGTGAAGCAGTTGAAGGACGTTCCAATTTATATTCGACCAACGCGTTAGGCCGTTTGTACACTGTTCATCCAAACAATGCAGAATGATTTTACTTGCGATTACTGTTAATCAACAAACGTGGACCAACATCCTTCCAAGAATTGAGAACAGTTAACGGTCACGTATGTCACTTATCGTGAAGCTTGCCAAGAATTAAATCTTCTTGAAAACGATGCACATTGGGACACTTCACTCGCTGATGCATCCAATACTGCACGACGACAGCAAATACGCACATTATTTGCAGTAATATTAACAACGTGCTTCCCATCCAATCCAAAAGAACTTTGGGAAAAATACAAAGTCTACATGAGTGAAGACATCCTACATCGCTTGCGTGCGACGAATCAAAATCTGACAGTCAATTCACACCAACGTATTTAATGAGGCATTGGTTTCGATTGAGGACATACGTTTGGCAATCACTAATAAAGCACTGGTACAATTGGGAATGGCTGCGCCAGAACGATCTGCAAACAACCTTTTCGATTGTGAGTTGGAACGAGAAATACACTTTTATATCAACGAATTGAGTACATTTGTTCAAACGAATCTTCCAAAATTGATTCCAGAACGACGCATAGCATATAACAGAATTATGTATGCAATTACAAGCCAAAACGGTGGATTGTATTTCATAGATGCGCCCGGAGGCACGGGCAAAACCTTTCTCATTTCACTTATTTTGGCAACCATACGATCACGAAATAATATTGCACTGGCAATCGCATCTTCTGGAATTGCGGCAACTCTTTTAGATGGTGGCCGAACAGCACATTCAGCGCTGAAATTGCCGTTGAATATGCAAATCACTGAGACACTAACATGCAATATAAACAAAAATTATGCAATGGGCAAAGTACTCCAATTATGTAAACTCATTATATGGGATGAATGTACTATGGCGCACAAAAAAGCATTAGAAGCGCTTCATCGTACACTAAAAGATTTGAGAGGAAATGACCAGCTCTTCGGTGGCGCACTCATTTTATTGTCTGGAGATTTCCGGCAAACTCTACCAGTTATACCAAGATCAACACCCGCTGATGAACTTAATGCATGCCTGAAATCATCAATTTAATGGCGACACATACATAAATTGACTTTGAAGACCAATATGCGTATACAACTACAACATGATGAAACCGCTGAACAATTGTTGGATATTGGGAATGGGAAAATGCCAATCGATGAATTTACACGATGTATCCCATTGCCAACAGACTTCTGTAAAATCACAGCAACCACAGACGAATTGATTCATAAAGTTTTCCCAAATATTGCACATAATTACAAAAATCATCAGTGGCTCAGTGCACGTGCAATATTAGCAGCAAAAACAAGGATGTATATGCCATGAATTTGAGCATTCAAAACAAAATACCAGGCGAAGTGACAACGTATAAGTCCATCGATACTGTAATGAATCAAGACGAAGTTGTCATTTATCCACCTGAATTCTTGAATTCACTTGATTTGCCAGGCAAGCCACCACATGCTTTAACATTGAAAATTGGCGTGCCTATCATTCTTCTCAGAAACATCAATCCACCACAACTTTGCAACGGTACCAGGCTTTTAGTGAAAAATATGATGAACAATATCATCGAAGGTACAATTTTAAATGGAAAATTAAAAGGAGAAGATATACTATTGCCAAGCTTCCCAATGATTCCAACAGATATGCCATTCGAATTCAAACGCTTGCAGTTTCCGGTGCGACTCGCCTTTGCAATGACCATCAACAAATCACAAGGGCAATCGCTACAAGTGTGTGGACTACATTTGGGAAATCCATGCTTTTCACATGGACAGCTATATGTGACCTGTTCACGCGTCGGAAAACCTTCTGATTTATTCATGTACGCACCAGACGGAAAAACAAAAAATATTGTATATCAAAAAGGACTTCAATAACCAGTTTTTTTCCCAAGAAAATGAACATAAAGACAATGATCCAAAATAATTATTAAATATTGTTATAGCGAGTTTCCTTTAAATTCAAATTCTATTGGAGGCATAGCAACGCGCGCAGGGTACAGCTAGTACTTATATATTGTTCAGTCTTTTATTTTAAACATCGAAGAACAAACATGGCTTTACAAAACATAATAACAACTAAAAAAGTATAGAATGTAAATAATAGGAAAACAAAGATCAAAATATCAAGAGCATGCATAATCCAAGTGACAACATATGGATGGAAGCATGGACATTTAACAAGGCAGTGGAAAAATATATGTACTGTTGAATATAAGTTTTACAGAAGAGTCATCCGTATACCATGGACAGAGAAGAGAACAAATAGATCAATCCAGAAAAAAACATACAATCAAAGAAAACTGGCTGATGCTACAAATGATGAGAAGAAATGATTGAAGTACTTTGGACATATAAAGAGACACGAAGCGCTGCAGAACACCATCATGTAAGGAGGCATCCCAGCAAAGAGAAGGAAATGAAGACCACGGAGAAGATGAATTCTGGATCTAATTGATGGTCTGAGCATGACGACACCAGAGATCGGACTATGAGAGAGAGAGCAATTCTGGATCTAATTGATGGTCTGAGCATGACGACACCAGAGATCGGACTATGAGAGAGAGAGAGCAATTCTGGATCTAATTGATGGTCTGAGCATGATGACACCAGAGATCGGACTATGAGAGAGAGAGAGCAATTCTGGATCTAATTGATGGTTTGAGCATGATGACACCAGAGATCGGACTATGAGAGAGAGAGCAATTCTGGATCTAATTGATGGTCTGAAGCATGACGACACCAGAGATCGGACTATGAGAGAGAGAGCAATTCTGGATCTAATTGATGGTTAAGCATGAGACACCAGAGATCGGACTATGAGAGAGAGAGCAATTCTGGATCTAATTGATGGTTTGAGCATGATGACACCAGAGATCGGACTATGAGAGAGACAGCAATTCCCAAGAACTGTTAAATGTAAAAGTTTGCTCAGGACGAGCTATTTATGATGATGATTTTAAACGTTCTCATGCTAGAATTTAGATGTAGTTATGGGACCTATCTAGCGCATCTGATAGCTATTATAGCTGACCTTGTCATGTCCCCGCCATTCATTTCGACATTACTCGTTCAGAGGTAATTTCTTTCATGTCCTTTAAGAAACGATATGAAACAGTAATACAACTGTTGATACGGGAGAAACGATACATTCAATTATGCGCTACAGTTACACAACTGTCATTTCCAGGAGCCTCTGCGTTCATTAACAACTTGTAGTGCTGTCCATCACATACCAGTGTGACTACTCTTGAATCTTCTATGGAATAAGAGTGAGTCATGGATACAGTGCTGTCAACTGGGAGAGTTCACACTTTACTGCTGATAAAGAACGATATCTGACATGGCACATGTCCATATGTTCGATGGGTCTACTGTTATAAACGCGGAATATGGAATCGATTGTGGTGGGAGATATGCTGACGATTTAATGAATACAATGTTGATTGACTAGATTTAGTATCATATCTTCATATAATATATTTGCATAAAATATTCATGAACACATTATGTATTAAAAGAGTATTAAATATTGTCTGAATTGACAGGGTGTTCAACTTAAAAGCACCCCAGTGATATATATAAATTTGCCAGGTAAGCATTGCATCTCGTCTATTTACTATTTAAACCGGTTCTGACTAGCTTGTCCATTTGTTCATCGCCCCTTTCCGTATTACAACCACACCATCACACAACCTTGACCTATACTACGTCATAACTGAACCATTTCCATACATATGCTAGATTAGATACATTCTCTGGCTTTTAAGTTGAGACACCCTGTATAAAATTAAAAGACATATAAATATATTCAATAATATTTTAGTAGAGACTGTATGAATTTCTATAAAATCTTACTATCAACAAATAGCGTCCGAGTAAAACTTTGTCCCTCAAAAGTATTTCTCTTCCTTCAAGACCAGATTGTCCACCTCTGTAGCCAGCATGCTCAACTCATTAGTTGCACACTGAATTCATCTTCCGTGGTCTTCCCTCTGTTCTTTGAGAAATGCCTCTTCCATAATGTATCTAACTCCGTGGCTTTTATATGGGTAAATAATTTCATTCCTCCATGTTCATTTGAGCATCATACCGTTTCTTTAATGTGATTTTTCTGATATCTATTGTCTTCTTATTTTATTGTTACTAAACTGAGTCATGCAAACGGGCAGAACATAGGTCTCAGTCTCCCAACAGATATCGAAGAGTATCATATTAAGTCCGTCCCGCTGATTAAACACACTTCACTCTGCCTCTCAGGCATCGTTCGACTTGACAACGAACTCCAAATGACTAATCACTGATCGATTCAACATCGATTTTAGTGTCCTCATCCAACAGAGAGTGCGACCGAAGAATATCCCTTTATCTATCTTCAACTTAATAATCGATGCTGTCAAGCCGTCACTCTCTATTACCGTAAACACCCGCTGCCCATCTTCTTGTCATAATACGGATGTCTCTTCTTGTAATAGTTTTTTCAAAAGCACATAGATGCTGTCCACTACCTTGTTAAATACTGCTTCACACCATACTTGCTACTGCACTATGTATGTTAGTCAGTGGCGCTCGTATAGTTTTATATGTTAGTGCTGACATACTTTTGGAAATGCTGCATTTGTTAGGTCATACTTGTATAGTGCTGTCCATACTTGCATAGTGCTGTCCATACTTGTATAGTGCTGTCCATACTTGTATATTGGCTGTCCATCACATACCAGTGTGACACTTTCTTGAATCTTCTTCGTGGAATAAGATTGAGTTCATGTGATACAGCTGTCTGTCTACTGGGAAAGCTCAACTTTACTGCTGATAAAGAACGATATCTGATCTGCATGTCCATATGTTCGATGGGTCTACTTTTTAAACGTGGGAAAAATGGAATCGATTGTGATGGGAGTAGTCATGTGATGATAAAATGAAAACAATGTTGAGTTGACTCAGATTTTTATCATATCTTCATATAATATATTTGTATAAAATATTCATGAATACATTATGTATTAAATACGAGTATTAAATATTGTCTTGTAAAATTTTCAACTTAAAAAACAGCCCCCGATTAAAATTTTGCCGGTACCCTTGCATTTGTCATTTACTATTTAAAAACCCGGGTTTTGACTAGCTTGTCCATTTGTTATCGCCCCTATCCGCACTACAATTAAAACCATACACAACCTTGACCTATACTACGTCATAACTGAACCTTTTTCATTTCCATACTATATGCCAGATTAGATCCATTCACATGCGTTTTAAGTTGAAAACCCTGTATAAAATAAAAACAAATATAATATATGCAATAATATTTTTGTAGTAGACTGTATGAATTTCTATAAAATCTTCACGTATCATCAAATAGCGTGTCCTGAGTAAAACTTTGTCCCTCAAACAGTATTTCTCCTTCCTTCATAGACCAGATTATCCACCTCTGTAGCCAGCATGCTCAAACTCATTAGTTGCACACTGAATTCATCTTCTCCGTGGTCTTCCTCTCTGTTCTTTGAGGAAATGCTTCCTTCCATAATGGTATTCTCTAACCCTCCGTGGCTTTTTATATGGCTAAAATACTTAAATTCTCTCATGTTCATTTGTAGCATCATACCGTTTTCTTTAATGTTGACTTCTTTCTGGATATATCTATTTGTTCTCTTCTCTGGTTATTGGTTACTAAACTGACGTCATTGCACTCCGGGCAGACACATAGGTTCTCAGTCTCCCCCAACATATATCGAAGAGTATGCATACTAATGGTTCCCGTTGCCCGCTGATTAAACACACCTCTCACTCTGCCTCTCAGGCATCCAGTTCGACTTGAACAACGGGTAACTCCAAACTGACTAAATCCTTGATCGATTCAACATCGATTTTAGTGTCCTCATCCAACAGAGAGTCGCGAAGAGACCGAAGAATATCCCCTTTATCTATCTTCAACTCCCCAATAATCGATGCCGTAATGCAAGCCTGCCCGCTCTCTCATTACCGTAAACACCCGCATGACCATCTTCTCTGTTCATAATATACGGATGACTCTTCTGTAATAGTTATTTTCAAAAGCACATAGATGTATTCCACTACCTTGTTAAATACACATGCTTCACACCATTACGTTGCTACTGCAACAATATGTATGCTCTTAGTCAGTGGCGGCTCGTGATCGTTTTTGTTGGTGAGGCCAGACACACATTTTCGGGAAAATCATAGCTTTGTGTTAGGTTATATTTTAATCTATTAAGTAATAAATATACGTTACATATTATTTTTGGTGGGACCCGGCCCTCTGACCCTTTATGACGAGCCGCCACTGCTCTTAGTAGTCTGATCTTTATATTTCTATCAGTTTCATTCCATGATATTTTAGTTGTTTAATGGTTTTGCAAAGCTATAATTATTCTTCTTTTAATTTACTTCGTACCATTTCCGTCTCTTGTTAGCAGTGAACCAAGATATTCAAGACCGTTCATTGTTTGGTTTTTCTCCGCTGATAAAAATAGACTTTATCTATCTTGTCATTTCATTATTTTTGTTTTTTTTCCCAATTGTGATTTATATTTTGTTTCGCGCTTTTCTCTTGTTATCTTTCAGAAGATATTGCTGTTGTACTAGCATTTGTAGCCGTTCTTCGCAAGGAAATTTAGTTTAAATCTACGTGTAATATTTCAACACTTTTATAGTTACATTTGTTATAGTTTTCCGCTGATCTTCCACGTCGCTCCTCTTTAGTTTCCTCATCAATCGCCTTTACATTCCTCCAACGCGTGTAGTCAAGTCTAATAAATAATATTTCATTTTCTTTTCTTATCATTCCCCAACCTCATATCTCTAACTTCGTCCGAGTGGTTACCGGGGCCCAACTTTGGAGTGTAAACAATAGAACCATTGTTACCTGCCACGCATGATGTAAGAGGCGACTAAGGAGGTTAGGCTGAAATCGGATGCATGTGTCCGTTAGGGAATGCTAACCCGAAACAAATGCTTGCAGGAAACGGATGCACCAGGCCATAAGGCGCATAACATGGTGCAACGACCCTCACAATGAGGAATGGGATAACGGATTCTACGGTCGCCAATCTGCCTCGGAGATATAGCCTCGCAGTAAGAATGACATACCTACCTGCACGAGAGTGGCCAAAACTTAACTGTGGAAAGAGGTCGGCACAAACGGGGAAACAGAAATCATCGGAATTATATCCTACAGAACTGCCCCAGTATGCAGACTTGAGAAGAAAGAGGTGGCCCACTTACACTAGCGTCCAAGACAAACTGTGTGGTGTGGCTGATAATCTGAGGCAGACGGCTGCCTTTATTAGAGAATCCGAAATCGGAATCTAGTGAGAACGCAGAAGAAGAAGAATATCTCTAACTTTTCTAGTTTTGATAGATCTACGAAATAGATCATTTCCTAAATTTGTAAGCCCCAAACATTGTGAGACTGAGCATGTTTAAGAAACATGACTGTCCCCTCAAAATAGGCTAACAAAATTTACAAATTTGAATTTTTTCAGATTATAAACTTATCCAGTGACCAGGTGTGTTTTTTTAATTTAAAAAATATTTTTTTAAATGTGTTGACCCAAGCGTGAATCTAACGCATGGTATATCATAGTAGAACGCATGGTAGAATGTGCACTAATGAATTAAGCCACTAGCCTATCTTAACAAAATGTACTCATATACGTTATAATAATAGTTTTCATTTATCACTTTAACATGTGACCGGCAACTGAAAACAGGGCTTCTCCTTTTTTTTTTTTTTTAGTTTTCATGGCTAATTCGTTAAGTTGGAATTTATATATAAAGACGAACCAATAATTCGGCTGTATAATTTTTACATCTTACCATCTATGAAACAATAGGAACGGACATACATACAATGAAATTGTATATTATATAGATTAGATGAAATTCAACAATAAATTCAACCAAAGTAATGCTGACAAAAATGTTTGATGGGCGGCACCACGACACTATGTGCCTGTGTGTGACAGCAAAAACGTATTAGTTACACATATGTTATTATGGGAGCAGAATTCAAGCAGTCTTCGACTATTATCAATGATATTTCCAATGATATGATGAAATCCAGACATACTGGTCATGACTGGTGATCAGATCCTATGCGTGCATGTAAGTCACCCATTATATACATTTCCTCATCCAATCTAGGTAATTAGTACTTGCAGTCTCTTGAGTTATCTGTCTCTGACAGCTTTTTTTTTCTCATGTCTTTTGTTTTCGTCGGGTTGACAAGTCCGACGTATATGGTCCTTACGCTCCATGATAATTAACTATATTTCAATTACGTTCCCATGCTAATTAACAGTTAAAGAAATTATACTTTTTATTTTGTCGTCACACTGCTACCAGGATGTTGCCTAGTGTCGTCACACTGCAACCGGGGTGTTGCCCAGTGTCGTCAGACTGCTACCAGGGTGTTACCCAGTGTCGTGGTTTTCTGTTTTTGTCTTGAGCTGTTCTGGTGGCTTGTGTGATTGTTATTTTGCTCTTTCACAGGATTCTGCTATGCCATCTAACAATCTTTTCCGTGGTCTTCCTCTTGCCTTCTTTCCCGATGTTCTGTTGTAGAAGACTCTGTATACTGTGGAGTTTGGATGCATTCTTATTAAGTGGCCAAACCACTTCATTCTTTGTTTCTGTATGTAATTCAAGCAAGGTTTTGTGCCAACTTTCTTTCTTATGCTGATGTTGGTGATTCTTTTTTTTCTTGTTTTAGTTTAGTTTAGTCGTCGGATCACCATCACTGCACGTCGAACAAATTAGTCCATAAGTGCTCCGATCTCTCCCTCAGTATGTCCATCAGCGTGTGGCGACTAACGACACCGGTTCTTTGTTGGTTTACAATTCTTCTTTGTCTGCCAGCATAGCGTTCTTGTCGAGCTACACCACACTTAACTTTGAGTTCTTGCAGTCTGGTTAGTGTTGTGGATGCACCGCTATTACGTGAATCATGTACACGCCCTCTCTCCCTTAGGAATTTATAATATCAGCCTGGTCCATTGCTCGTCCGCTTTGGACAGCAGCCATACCTGCAAGCCTATCCGCACGTTCATTCCCCTTACACCTGCATGCCCTGGTACAAAAATAAAACTGATCTTTGTCAGCTTAGACCTCCCCAGCGATTCTATCCAATGTCTCCTAGCCCATCCTGTTTCAATCTTCCTGAGCATACTCATTGAGTCACTGAGAAACATGCATGGATAAAAGTCTGTGATTCTAGCCAAATCATCGCTTTGGTAACCGCCATGATTTCCATAGTGAGACTGCTTGTAGTCACGGCAAACCACCACTGTCTTCCTTCACAACATCACCTCCGACCTGAGCAGTGAAAGCCCACGAGCTCCGCACATGTCGAATCACCGAACCATCCGTATAAATGATTACATCATGATCAGATGCGTTCTCAGAAATTAATGCCTGAACCTCTGCCTCCACAACAAGTGGGTTGTGTTGCCTGCATTCTTTATCAAGTTCGATGCATACAGAAAAGGATGTAGCGATTGCTCTTGGCACCGGTATCCATTCTTCACCGGGATCAATGTCTTCAAGTGTACACACCTGTTCAATACAGTCCTCAGCCTGACCCATCCAAGATTTTCCTCTTTTTAACCTATTTCCTTTTGTCTCTTTATTTCCAAGTGCAGAGGATGTTGTGTGTCAGCATTGACTCGAAGGTATGCTCGTGCACGGCTCATCAGTATTCTATACTCCATAGTAGGATAGTCAAGGAGATAGCGCATCGCCCTGCACGACGTGTCTTTAGTGCAACCAAGTATAATGCGCATCGCCTCGTTCTGTATTCTTTCCAGTCGTTCTATCTGACTATGACTGAGAGTCAGGATCGCCAGCGCATACTCAAGCACAGAAAGGACCAGACCCTGGTATAAAATACAAAGATGGCGCTGTTCACAATCCGCCGCAGCCATTACCCTCATCGCCAGCAAACCTTTCCTCGCCTTCATTATCACATGCAATAACTCAATAATTTTTCTTGTAATGTTGGTAACTTTTCGCAGGCAACGCATTTCACATGTAGTTATTTTTGTGACTGCGCTTTGCTAAATGTCCATGTTTGGCTCTGGTAACACAAAGTAGGTATAAAAATGCTGTTGATAATATGTTGCTTAGCTGCCTGTGAAATGTTTGGGTGCCTTAACAATGGGGCTAGCTGGTAGGTTACAGCATTTGCTTTTTGAACTCTAGCCTCTATCTCTCTATCTAGTCTTCCGTTTTATGTGAATATGCTTCCTAAGTATTTGAATTCTTTCTCTTGGTTTATTTTAGTGCCATTGACATGGATGTCTAGATTATTATGTTTTCTTCCCATATTCATTATTTCTGTTTTAGTGTTGTTGATTTTCATATCATGATTTATACAAATTTTGTTCAAGGTGTCAATATGATGTTGTAGATCTTGTTCATTTTGATGTATCAGGCACTGATCATCTGCAAAAAGCAGTTCATTTATTTCATCATTATCTGAATTTGACTCTTGAGTTATTTTATCCATATATGTAATAAAGAAATTATTTATATATATATATTATTCTAATCCGATGGAGTATGTTTCCACTGTTTCATTCCAGTATTTTGTGAGAAAATAATATTATTGTATATGTGGTTATCACAAGTTATTTTTCTTCTTCTTTGCGTTCGTTCTTTACGACAAATTGTAATCACTCCTTGTGATATGTTTGACCTTTGCCAAGAAAGTGTATACGTTGCACATTGGTTTGGTAGGCCCTAAACGCATAGACTTCTACACGGTTAGGACACGTGCATCCGATTTCAGCCAAACCTCCTTAGTCGCCTCTTACGACATGCGTGGCAAGTAAAAGTGGTTCTATTCTTTACACCGCAAATTTGGCCCCGGTAACTACTCGGGCGATCGCAAGTTATTGTTATTTTTTGTATCCGGTAATTTCTATAATGAATTCTTATATCA